>JAWLRI010000203.1:1985002-2086229 GCA_034781795.1 Crypturellus tataupa | reverse complement strand
CTCACTGGTCTGTAGTTGCCCGGATCCTCCTTCTTGCCTTTTTTGAAGACTGGCGTGACACTGGCCTTCTTCCAGTCATCTGGTACCTCCCCCGTTCTCCAGGATCTTTCGAAGATAATGGAGAGCGGCTTGGCTATGACGTCCGCCAGAATTTGCAGCAGAACATGTATTTGCACGTGGATCCCTCATGTCGTATGCAAAAACTGTTAACTACTGGACTAGCTTTCCCTTTCCCTATAAAGGAAAGAAGAGACTAGACTGAAATGTGCTCAGGTGACTAGGTTATTATACTTCTCTAAACTGCATATTTCTTTAAATAAAAGGTCCAGATTATTGCAAAGTCTGATGTTCCCTACTGTTCTGTCACAGCCCATTTCCTCCCCTCCCTCTGCTTCACTCCCAAATCCCACCACTTTTGAAAATATCATCGTTCATTTAGTGACACATTCCAGCCAAGTGGGGTGGCAGCTGAGTCATCTCCCTGCTGTGCGCGAGGTGTTATGGTGACAAGCACCTTACAACTGCATAATCCTTTTTTTTTGGACACACTGTGCTGGAGGCTGCTCGCCCCGTTCTATACAAAGGGATGGGTGGGAGGAACAAACCAGGGTGAAAGAGCTCCACGCACATACAAGAGAATGAAGAGATTGGAGGTAGTCCTAGCAATCAGATTACATTTTCAAGCAAAGTCAAAAAAACTAAAGGGCACCTAGAAAATCAGGCACAAAAACTAAAAAAAAACAATGAGTCAGACACCCATTTAGGTTGGCATTCTGTTGCTGTCTACTCTAAGCACTGAATTAAGACAATCTGCATCATCTCTTGAAGCAACTACGTCCCTCCATGGACTATGTAAAAATATTGGACGCAGCCTCACATCTTTAGCATTGATGACAGCTTTGAAAGTTTCCCTCTTTCCGCCACAGATTCTATCTCTTCCAGCTCTTAATGTGGTTCACCTTGCTCACAGGTATGCTCATACAGCTGCTCATGATGCTGTGGAAAAAAATACTCATGGGAAAAAAATTTACAAGGCACATTGTGCAGAGTCTAGGATAATTACTACTGCCTACAGAGTGATGTAGGAGTCAGGAAGCAGGGCAGAATCAGACTGTTTGGTCTAAGTTGGACTTCGAGGTGTGGTCAAAAAAAAAAAAAAGAACTTCCAAACAGGTGATAGCATGTTATCACAAGTTCCCTATGTTGTTCCACATACAATACTTATTACATAGGATATCGCACATGCGACAAGTTAGTTTTACCTTGAAACCATGAGCTCAGGGTGCTGTTGCACAAGAAGGAAAGTATCTTTATAACCTGTATTAGTTTTGCTCAAGAACACCCTTTCACTAAAGGCACAACAGCTTACAAATAAGTATCTAACATGTTTCCATCTCTCTAACTGGTCTTCAAAAAAGAGCTTTCCTCAAATCTCAGCGCATAGGTCCCTCAGCAGTCTGGTTCTGTAAGAATGGCGAGAACACAGAAAGGTCCTACCTGCTCTGGGGGATGAGTATCTGCAACTCGCTCTTTGATGAAAAATTCCCCACAGTACAAACAGGAGAGCAGGGGAGCAGTAGCATTCTTCAGTTCCCCTTTCCTAGCACCTCCTTGGGACAAAGCTGCAGGCGAAGAAGAGGGAGGGAGATTAGGTTCCTGAAGACATCTTTCATTCTGGACAACAAAGCACCTTGCCATTTCAATTCAAATCCTGTCTCCATGTACACCCCGAACATCAAAAACCTCTGTTTTGTCCCATACCTTGAACCAGGTAGAGTTACTTGATCCCAGCCTTCCCCTTTCAATGACAGGGAATATTAATCACAGAATAAATATACACCAAGCACAAATGTATGGTTCAGCTCTGCAATTACTCTGAAAAATAATGAGGAAGAGTCTTACAGAGAACCAGCATGGACTGTATTTCTGTCAGGAACATTGTCACCTCCTAGCACTGAAAGCTTTTGAGAAAGCAATTCCTAATAAAACTCAGGGACTAGCAGTCTGAGCTTTAGGAATGAACAGTGCTGTCCAGCGCTTTGCAGGAAAATCACTTAAAGAATCACATCATGACTAGGTTCAACAAGCAGACCCACATCATCCTTATACCACCACTGCAAGTGCATCTGTTTGCCTTGTACAGAGAAGAAATAAAAACACTGCATGTTCACAGGATTTCATGCTTCTCAAAGAAATGACTTGCCAGGTGCCCAAAGACTCATCACTGGCTTAAATAACATTCCCATGCCCTATAGCTGTACCTCTAGAAAGATTATGAGGTTTTCTTTATTAGTAGTAAAATAGAGTGACCTATGCCATCAAAAAAGAAAAAAAGAAAGAAAAAAAAAGGAACATTAACATGCCTAGCTCCTTCTCTCCCAGTGAGAAGGACAAATTTACTTCTGAAGGTTGGCCTCAGCAGAATTTAAAAAAAAAAAAAAATTCTGCCTGCCTCCTCATTCTCTGATAAATGTTTTTCATTGTTCACAAATCTGGCAGTTGGGTTTTCTGGATTTGAAATCACAGTTATATGCAAAATGTTGTTCAGAGAGTGTAGTATTTACTTAACCAAAGAATAAAAGTATAACTTACACTATACAGCAATCTTTTTAAATATGTGTTTGCATCTACTTTCTCTGAATTAGGAAATATATATCAAAAATATCAGTTCCAGATGGCATAATATATTCCAAAATATTAATCTGTGAAAACTTCTAGAAATACTTTAATTTTTGCTTCATTCTGTGCAATGAAAGATCTACTTCTTCCCATTGATTGGTCCACCAAGATACTGAACCTTTTACCAGCAGTGCTAGAGAGACTCTGAGGACTAGGGACAGGAGGCTCTCTGTGTTCTCATCATCACTTTGAGACATTTACAATGCCACAATAACCTGAAGACCCTCATCATATAAAACTAAATTCAGACTTATTCCCCTCTTTTATATTCGGCTCCAAGTTAGCTCAGAATCAATTTCAAAAGCTTTTAGAGTAAACCCTCTACTGGAATCTTTTATAGGCCAGCTCTTACAACTCCTCTTCAGCAATTCTTACTGTAGAGACCTCTCTAAATATCTGCTATGGGCTTCACTTCACAGGAGCCTTATATAATCTTTGTCCAGTTGTCACTCCAAGGGCAGGGGGGGAAATAAACTAAAAAAACTGCAGTAACAAAAACACATACAACAGCAGAAAGGAAGAGTTCAGCACACTGCAGAGCTTTCTTGCTGGAACAGTTGCCTTCACTACACACTGGTAGATTTGCCTTCACAGAACACAGCCAGTTGCCCCCTGCATACCTCCTAACTGCATAAAAAGGAGATGATCCACCGTTCACACACTAACCCCTTTCTCACCTTTCCCTGAAGTCACTAGAAAGGAGAGTAAGAAAGATTAAAACTTGAACAATGAGACAGATATTTCCAACGATTAAAAGTTAAATTTCATCCACTGAAAAATGTTAACCGAGGGTAATACAGGTAGAAATAAAGAAAGAAAGCTTGACTTCCTCTAGCTCTCAGAAGCAGGCAGGCAAACTTGGCAAGGCAACGGTGATGACAGAGCAGTGAAAAGTTATCCACAGCAAAGCTAATCCCTCTCGAGCTCACGGTAGGCCACAGTGTAAACATGATGCCAGCATGCAGTGTGAGCTGCTGTGACCTAGCTAAAAACAGTCACTTCGTCCTGTACGTATCAGCGTGCTTAGGACTGCAGAGAAAAGAACATATTGGTAAGCATCAAAGGAGCAACAGTTCCAGCATTCAGGTTCCTCTGAAGCCAGTGTACCAGTCCTGAAGACCTGCCCTTGTGCTAAAGGGCTCAGTTTGGGGCTCATCCATCTAAAAATGCAGCAGGATGCCCCAACTGACACACAAACGTCATGCTAAGCAAGCTGCACACTATGAGTTCAGGAGCACCAGCACAGCAACAACAGCACCAAGCCTGCAGACTGCACTGATAATCACACAGCAGGAGAAAGACAGGCTGCACTCGCACCCCCCTGGACCAGCGCAGAGGAGGCAGCTCAACTCGTGAGCGCCAATGGCAGTGGCACCCAGTGGCTGGCTACCCTGACACAGCCACACAACTATGAGCATTCAGATGTCGCCTCCTACACAATTACCAACTTCCAAAGCAAAGGCATCTGTATACTCACCCCCAGCAGCAGTGCACAGTAAATGCATGAAATTGTCCCCATCCCTAAGCCTCAAGCCAGGACTGGAGCAGCTGAACGTCAGAGCACCCTGTTATACCACTCGAGAGAGCTCCCTGGTGCTGCACAGACAGGGTGCCTGCATGTGTCAGGAAAAGAGGCTGGGCCCTCTGGCACCTTAATACTGCCACACATTTCTGAGGAGCCGCCAGCTTCCAAACAGAACCTGCTGGAGGCTCCAGACTGACTACAGTGCAACCCTCAATTCTCAGTACACAGGATCAGCCTTCAGGCAACCTTTTTAAGAGGCTTCTTAATTCCCTGCTCCTTTTGTGCCACAAGTTTAGTTACTTCTGATTAAATTTATTTTGTTGTGCCCTCCTTCATCCTTCCTGCCTTCCTCATCAAGACTTTTTTTTTTTTTTTTTTTGCTCTTTCCTATTTATGTATCATTGCTGCAAACAGGATTTTTGTTCTTGACATGAAAGAAATAAAAAAGTAAAACAGACCTTCCTAAGACAGTTTTCTGGCTGATTACACAGAACACGAGCAAGAGATAAGCAGCTTTGGCACATCATAGTTGCGCTTCTTTAGTCTGTAGAGCAACATAAATACGTTAATACACCCAGGTCCGCGGCACTCTTCATCCCACTGACTCCGAGCAGCAAACATGCTCACACACGGACCCCTGCGCCCTTTTCCCTGTCACGCAAACATGGCATGGTTGAGGTTGGAAGAGACCTCTAGAGATCATGTAGTCTGCCCCGCTGCTTGAGCACACCAGTGTTCACCCACGGGAAGGCTCCTGCTGCACCTCCCTTCCTTTGCAGCTCACACTGCTGCTGAGTTTTGGGACCGCTGCCCCAATGCCCATACACTGCCATTTTTGCCAGCCAGCACTTCTTCCTCCGCTTGGTCAGGTGTTAGACAGACCTTACAACAACGCATAACTGCCCCAAGCTGCCAAGCATCTTGTCAACAAGTCCAGCTGAGGAAATCACCCCTTGATACAGAAGTTTTAAGCAGGGAGACAAACTGGCCACTGTTCACTGTGTGCAAAACCCTCATTTATCACATCAGGCAAGGAAAGATCAGAGCCGATTATCTCAGCCACCGGCCCCACATCACAGATACAATCTAGTGCAGAGGGTTTTTCCTCACTTCAGCACTTGCTCCAGACAACTACATGCATGGACTTCAGGAAAGCAGCACTGTCCCCACAGTTTTTTCTAGTTTAAAGTGCTCAAAGTGTAGTAGTACTAACCTGAGAAGGTGCCTTTCCATACATCAGCCACCTACCTCTTAGCTCAGAATCCAAATCAAAACTTTTAATGGGTCTTAAGGCAGAATTTTAGGGCAAGTGGGAGCACAGCTGTAATCTGGCCCAGGTCACTGAGATCAGAAAAGCGTGAGACATGAACAGCCCTTAGCTCTCCAGTCAGGCAGTTCCTTCTGGTTATGGTTTGATTTCCTCTCTCCTCAAACAAACCACTCATCTTTTTTCTTTTCCCTCAATGATATAGAGGCTTCTCTGGTGCTCCCTTGTGCTCATGCTTAGTTAGCAAGCAAAGAACCGAAAAAGAAAAGTGAGGCAAGTCAAAATAAATTGTTGAAAAAGGCTTACAGGAAGATTATACTTAAAGAATAATTTTCTGAACAAGCAATGTACTCATTTTCTGGCAGCACAGGAGGCATAAGTATAACATATACTAAAATAAAACATGCTCAGGTTCCTGTCATGCCCAAAAAGAGCAGATAGAAGGATAAAGAGATGAAGACGGATAGAAAAGTGAAGAGAGGGTTAGTAGAAGTAGAATCCTGGTCCCCCTCTTTTTTTGTTTTTTTTGGTAGTTTCAAAAATCTGCTATAGAATATTTCATAAAATAATGTGGCACATGTGTGTATATAAATGTGTATTTCCTTTGTGTGACAATTTTAAAATTGCCATAAAGCATCAACAAGCAATTCATCTTCTGGAAGATAATTCAGCTACGTGCATGAGTCACTTACTAAACTGTAGTTGCATATAGTCCTCTATTTCTGTTCCAGATCATAAGATTTTCATGCCCCAGCACCATTTTGCTTGTAGATCTGCAACTGCTAAGTGCATAAGCAACTGCTTATGTTCCTAAAGTAATATTAAGATCCACAGCATAGCAAAAGGATATGCACATCTGCTGGTTTGCTACCCTCTGGTAATATTTGTTTGATACTTCTCTGGTATCCAGACTATTGCTACCTTCAAGAATCAACTTTCACAGAATAATATACATTCTTTCTTTGCTATGTGCTTTCTTTCAAAAGCTGAGATCAATAACATCTAGAAATCATCACATCCTAGCATGAGAAGATTATGGAACAGCACACCATCAGTAAATCAATATTGACTGACCAGGCTACGTGATTATCAAGGTTCCACTGATTTCTTTAATGCAACTGGCCTGGTTAGCAGATCCTTCCACGGCAGAGTTATGCTATCTGCAGCTGAGCAGGAAATGGCTTCCCAGTGCCACAGACAGGCCTGGTAACAGCAGCAGAAGTCTGGAGACTAAACACTGTCTTAACGAGCAAACAATGTTTCTGGATTTCCAAAAGCAGAGGCAGCTTTACTCTCAGTACAAATCCATCACTGCCAGTAGTGCTGCATCCAGCATGGAATTATTCTGCCAGTACACTGTATCAGTAAGGAGCTCCAACACAAATTTTAGTGTATAGTCTGTAGCCCTGCCTCTTCGCTTGGTTTCCAATCATTATTTGAACCACCATTGCCCTCTACATGCTCTGTTCAGCTTCAGCAAAAGCCACAGCTACTGTAGGGTCCTGCCTCCTCTGGCTGGACTGCCACAGCTGCAGAGGCAGCTCATCAAACACTGTTCTGAGAGGGCAAGAAGCTACATGCGCTTGTCACAGCAAAAAGATCATTCTTATATGAAAGAAATGAGTAGCATGTCTCCAGGGCGCAATCACAAAAGCTTCAGCTTTTGCCATCAAGAAGTAATGTTTATTGGGCACAAGGTGGGAAGCAGGACTGTTCACTACTGGATGCAACACACTATTTTTTAGTTAGGAGTGACTTGTCCTCTGAATCTTTTGAAGCATATAATTTCTGAGATGCACCAAAGAAAACAGAAGATACTGACAGGGAGGACAATAAGCAGCAAGTGGTAGATTCATACACAGATCTCCATGGTGAGCTGCATGCATATGCAGCACCTGGCAGCAAAGAGCAGGCCCAGCAAGGGTTGGGAATAAGAGCCCTCTCAAACAGGCTCAAAAGTACTGTCTGATATTCCAGCAGTATCATTCCAAATCGAGCCCCAGGGCCAAATCAGGGTGAAACAGAGGAGCAGGAGTGGTATTTCTAGGCAGGGCACTGGCTGGTGGCAGGTGGGAGGACACTCAATGCCAAACAAAACAAGTTTGCCAACTGTCTCTGCTCTCCGAGTATGAAAATTGCTTTTATTCTGCTTGATTTTTTTCCCCTCAGTAAATGCTGTCCCTGTTTTAGAGTAAAGCAGACCAAATCTCAGTGCTGCTAGTAAAAAAAAAAAAAATTCTGATTAATCAGGAAGCGAAAAGAAGATGCACACACAGGTAAAAACCAGCAGTCTAGCTGAGGCGAACGCCCACTGAGGGAGTTTTGGAGCAACTGGAGAACACAAACCAGGTTGCTTATCCTGCCAACATAAAAATTGTGTGTGGGAGGGAGGAAGGAAGGGGGTGATGAACTGCTTCCACTGATTGAACATATGATTAACAGTTGCATTGCTATAATGCAATGGTGGATGATTAAAAAGAGAGACAGGGTTCTCTTTAAAATAATGCATTTGGGAAGAGAGATTGGGGAGGAGAAAAAAAAAAAAAAAAACACAGCAATGGTCATTTGACAGAAATTTAGTTCATTCCGCAATCAGTAAATAGGGAATGGAAAAGCACTCTGTGAGATGAGAATTTGGAGAAACAGTTCTTGGAGAGATGCAAGTGAGGGAAACTCAGGGAAGAGTTTCTTTTCTTATGGTGCCCAGACTGTGCTCTGGAACAGCAGCTCCTCACACAGTTAAGGTCCCCATCACTCCCCAGCCAGCAAGGCCCTACGACTCTTCCCATCATGTCATCTCAGCAGCCAGAGGCTCTCAGGGATTTAGTTTAGTTCACTGTAACATCTCTCGAGTAAGCGCACTGCAGTAACCCAAGCATCAAACACAGACAGCTGTGGCAAACCCCAGTATCTCCAAGTACACATACCAATAGGCAGCTAGAGAAGCAACTTCCCTAGTTTTGGAAATAACCTCTGCATGCAAATCTCACTACATGCAGTACAGTTTAGTGGTATTATTCAACCACTCCTGTGCCCTCTAACATGATCATTACAATGTCCAAACCCCTCAGGGAACACAGGTATTCAGCTGTCACTCCATGCTGGCCAACTGTCACTCCCACCTGCCCTATTGCTTTTGAATTATCTGGGCATTTTCAGATCAGTTTCACAAACCAGTGAGAGCTTCAAACATATTAACTTCCTCAGAAGAGCATCAACACGCTAAAACAGAGAACAGAGTCCCAAATTAATATCTGCTGTGAAGGAAGGGCTCTCTGCTAGACCTTAAAAATTCAGCCTCTCTTCTCCCTAGCACCAGTCAGGGGATAGAAAGGGAAAAAAGGAAAGGTTAAGGAGCAGGCTGCATTCCTGCTGCTCCTGGGACAACTTCTTGGAAGCTAACATGGATTCCGGGAGAGTGAGGATGCACACACATAAACACTCAAAGGTTTGTGACAAGCAACTGGTTTGCGAGCCCAGAACGCAGGTGGACAGGTGCCAACACACTATCACTTCCAAGGGCATTTGCAGACATGAATTTAGAAGCTGTTTTTTGAAAATGCCTTTCTCCAAATACAGCAGCTGTCAGGGGAGTCCACACTGACAATTTGTGCAGGTCTTTGAAGGCAGTTACAGCGGAAGGATGTGCGTAATGGAGACAAAAGAAAAGGACATGTTAAGCTCAGAGCAGTCTTAATGGTACATGTTTAAAAGCAGCAAGGCAGTTACCTCACAGGGAAAGTTCTTAGCTAACAGCTGAGGCCTGCTCTGTCACTGACAAGAAAGTGTTCCAGGGCAATTATTCTCTGTGAACTTTTTTTCATATATATAGGATGGGAATAAGGAAGTAAAATTGGTTGTTGACACAAACATATAGAAATTCCTAGTTATTAGCCCATTAGTCAAGGACTTTAGAGATCAAGTTTCCTACTCTGCTGCTCTTGGCTTTTTTTTTTTTTTTGGTAAGCTACTCACTGGTAGGAAGCAATTTTCAAAAAACTTTATAAATGGTTAACATGATTATCCCTGAAATAAATATGGGGAAAATCATCACTTAGACAGGAGTCTAGCTATAGATAAAGAAACAGGAATCAGGTTTCAACTGACATCTTTGCTAAAGGGCCTAATTGCTAGTAAACTTTTTAACTGAGCTATGGATGGCCAAAGCATATTGCGGGCACGAACAGTGTGCATTACAGCTGGCTACTCACACGTCTGACCTGTTGGAGGAGTAGATAACTTTTTAATAACCACTTCAGTAAAACAAATTGCTTATGAACTGTTTGAAAATGGAAACCTAAAGTGTGACTAAAAATTGATAGTTTCTCTCTCCAATGTTAGAGATATTTTTAATAAATACTATCAGCTTAATAAAATATAAAATCTAAATCCAAATTCTTTATTAAATTTGGGACTAAGTTGTCATATTTTATTTGTACATTTATCTGTTAAATTGCTTGGGAATTTTGCATAAAATAGATTGAGCAAAGCTAGCAACTGATTTCTACAGATTTCCAGGAGTAGCACGGGGCATGCTTGTTTGCACAATGCTGCCTCTCTGTTCATCACAGATGAACAGTATTTAGCAGTCCACCATCAGTTCTCCATAGGCGACTGTTTTCTGACTGTTTGCGTTATTTCTTCCAAGCGTGACAGAAGCGGTTACGCATCTCAGGCGTCGGAACGAGCTAATTCATGTCTGTAAGATATTCTGAGAACCCCAGAAAGTCAAACCAATTAAGCCTACCAGGCCATGCATAAAATCAGCTATTTGGCTTTGCCACACAAGGTAAGCAGCAAAACAGAGGCCTAGAAAGCCTTACTTTACCATTTCACTTGAACAGAGAAAGTTTTAAATGCTCAAAAGTGATGGTGGCTCCCACAGTAGCTCCGTAAGACCATTCCCAGTGAACACAGCAGCAGGCTTCAGGGCAAAGACCTTCATTTCTATAAGCTGCCTGATTCTATAGGTCAAGCAGAGCACAACAGCCAATGGCAAACTGCCTGGAATAAAACTCATTTGCTGGGGAGGAGACATGCAGAACTCTGGCCAGTACCCCGTAGCATTTATTAACTTCCCTCTGTCTCATGGCCTATTTCTGTCACTGCAGACAGGTTGTAGAGCCAAATTAACCTCTCTGTCTCTCAGTCAGTGCCAAGCAAGTAGGAAAATTAAACTATTATTAAAATTATTAAAAACCTACACTTTTTTTAAAAAAAATCATAGATCTATCAAACTAGAGCAAATACCATATTATCAATGCACAGCATTTTTTGTCACAATTCCCATCTTTGCTCCATAATCACCTGACTTAACAGCCTCCAAAGGCAGCAGGAAATTTACTTCTTTAAATTGCTCTCCATGTGCTCCTGTGTATCACTCCCACACATGCTCAGCTGAGCAAAGGTGAAACCTGTCCCAAGGGAAGGTAGTTTCAGCCTTGAAATAGGGCTATTATACTGCAGAGGGAATGAAAAATAGCCCTTAGCAGAAGGTTGAGGGAGGCTTCCCAAGAGCACCAGGGTATTTGTGTCATATGGGGTCTACCAGTTAAAAGGAAGAGACAATTTTGTTTTTAGGACATGACCAGCTCTGGTGAAGTTATCTGGGGACTCCTGTGCAAACGTGCTGTGCACTGAATGTTTGCCATGCTAGAAATGCCCTCAGAGGACACAGTGAGCTAGATTCTCTTTTTGTAAATTAGATAGAGCCAGTGACTCCAGAACACTTGCACCAGTCTAGGATATGGTCCCTGTAAAGATGCCTGAGGCCAGTGCACCTATAACTAGCCCAGTAGTGGTAGGCTTAGGATTGCAGAGGCTCCGCTCTAAACCTCCAAACATTGGGAATTCACAAGGGAACCCTCAGAGGTGGGATGCGAGGACAAGGGAAACACAGCCGAGCGGCTCTGCTGCTATCAGTGGGACAGGTATCCCACCTGCCTCAGCTGAGGCAGGTATCTACCTCATATACCAAACACCCTCATTTTACAGGGCTGTCTTCTTGTAGCCATAAGAGGACCATTCTTTTAAACAACGGGGAAAGGTAGGGAGGAAGGAAGAGTTTAATACTTCTCAGGAAATGCATTCTTCTCTAAGCAAGCTGTCAGGAATCAGTCAAGCAGTTGGCAATGGCTCCAGCTGCATTACTTAATCTTGGTGTTCCTTCGCAGCTCACATGACAACAAAACTCTGTCCTGTGTTCTGCGGGGAAACGTGCACTGCTCGTTGCATTTTGACAAAAAGCAGAAGATGGACAGAGGTAGATGAGACAAAGTGTATTCTGAGTGGGGGGGAAAAGAAATACTTTGGATATACTGCCTCAACAGAATCTTGGAAATAGCATCACTTTCTAAATGCCAAAGCCCAAATAAAGCGATCCTCTGGTGTACTGCTGTCCTTATTTTGTTGCCTAGGCAAGCACACCACTTCCCAGAGGAAATTGGGTAGGGCAGTTTCCTTCCACTTGGGCAGGACGAAGGAACCATGAAATGTTCCTGTATCTTGTGAGACAGAAAGATGGGTCAAAATTTAAAAGCCTTGTTGACTCCATACCCAAGGGGTAAGATGTGCAAGCAAACATGTAGATACATACATAGAAACCAGATACAACCACAGCAGCAACCGTGGGGAGAAGAGAAAAGTAGAAAGAGGGCACCACAAGGGGGACACACAGGCAAAACAGAAATAGCCAGAAGAGCAAACCTTTGGCCAGACTGCTGGCTGAAATAAGGCTGTATACAGCCATTGTGAATGAACGCAATTACATCAAGCAAGCATTGGTTCCAACAGCCCTTTCTTCACCTTCTCCAAAACAAACAACATTTGAGACCTCAAATACTAATTTGTGAGCAAAGCATGTACAGTCCATACATAGGCTAATCTGAAGTAGCTAAACATCACACAAGAACTACAGGACTCAAACTAGACTAGCTAAATTCTTGCCACATATTTTTTGTGAGAGAGTATGTGTGTGTAGACAAAAGATTTTTTTTTCAATCCAAGAAAAATGTTTAAATCATTCATCATGAGGTCTTTGTCAAGAAATTAAATATTTCATTTCTACTGAGCATCAATCTGGTATATTTAAAAAAAATGGAGCAGAAGTAAAGGAAGAATCAAGTAGAATAATCAAAGTTGCCCAGCAGGTCACTGTGACTTTCAAAGATACCTATGAAGAGGTGTTGAAATTCTATTGGATTTTGGTGCTCTAAGCTTGAGGCAAAAATACTTAGCAAGTCACATAGAGCTTTCACTATGCAGGGTCCTCCCTAGCAAGTTGTGCCAAGGTGCCTGTAGGCTTCCCTGCAGTCAGAGATGTCACAGTCTTTGTAGTGCTAAGAGCTGCAGGACATTCTGCTTTAGTTTGGAGAGGGAGCTCCCTGCTTCAGAGAACAGAAACATTCAGGCCTCGTCCCTCCACTAGCATGATTTACCAAGTGAGCAACCTATGCAACAAGGAAATAAGGAGAAGTGAGTAACCAGGTGCACACTATAGTTTCCTTAAATGTTTTGTCCGTTCCAGTTTGAAACCATATCAATCCTCTAAAATGCCAGGTCCTGGATAATACAAATAAACTAGAGGAGCATGGAAAGTGCCTCTGGAATCTGGCTTGACAAATGGCAAATCACAGCCCAACATTGGAAAGGGAAAACCAAGGTGCAAAGCGACAGCGCAACAGAATCACCATGGCAGTGCAATCAGCAAGCCAGCCAGCAGGCTAGACCTCAGCCCTTATGTTAAGAGTCTGAGCAAGCAGTCCTCCTCGCTCACGGTTGGCAGAGCAGGAAAAACACAGCAGCGCACAGCATGAAAGTTTGATTACCCCTCTTAAAATGTTCAAACTGCAGCCCCATTAGATACAAGCGTATTTCAGGGATACATCCCCGCTATCACCCAGAGCAAATGAAACAGAGCTTTAAAGGTGACCAAAATTAAGCCATCTCTTAGAGAGAGGAATCTTTATATTTCTTCAAAAAACAGGACATTAGAGATTTTGTTTCATTTCTTTTGAAGTCTGGAATTTGATGTCAACACTTGGAAAAAAAAGAATTCTTTATCATTCTTTTGTAGCAGCTAGTAGCAGCACTGTAAGGGTCTCAGCAACTACAGGAACCTAAGTACCTTTCTGGGGCTACAATACTTTACAAATGAGGAAGAGAGCAGGAGGCTTTGTAGACACTAAGTATTTGGAAAAAGTCTGAGGGATCTGTATACCAACGACCAGCTTTAACAGGATCTGTTTCATGTGCACTGTCTAGCGCTTAAATGTCAAAAGAAGCACACAGTTTTGTTAAAAGAGAAGCATGCCGTGCACCACTAATTGAGTAAATCAATACAGAGAAGGCCATGAGGGGAATGAAATATTTTTGACATGTAAACAGCTGGTTTCAGTGGGTTTAAGGAGCAGGTAGGGCAACTGCTTACCCTTTATGCTTTAATTAAGGCAACCT
Organism: Crypturellus tataupa; assembly: GCA_034781795.1. Taxonomy (NCBI): domain Eukaryota; kingdom Metazoa; phylum Chordata; class Aves; order Tinamiformes; family Tinamidae; genus Crypturellus; species Crypturellus tataupa. The sequence continues at coordinate 2,072,304 of JAWLRI010000203.1, read as the reverse complement.
CAGGAATAGGAGGTAAAAGACTTCTACCAGCTCTGCACCCTCCTCAATATTCTGCCCTTTACTGCTCACTGCCTGACCATTATGAGCAGTCAGAAGCCGGTGCATAAAACAGCACTGCAATTTCTCCGAAGGGATTCAAGCACCAGCTGGACTCTCGCCAAGCTCCAGGAACAGCCACAGGAGGCCATGAAGAGAAGTGGGTGATGGGACAGGGGCTTGTTATAAAATGTATTTATACACTTATTTATAGAGCATATGCAACAGCAAGAGTTATTTACATCTCTGCTTATTTTTGCATTAACTATTTTCTACATTTTTCCTGGAGATTTTAAAATGCTTTTATCTCCCTGAAAATCTTCCAAAATGACTTTCACATGACTTTTGCAACCAAAAGACAGAAACATGTAGCATTTTGACATTTTCCAAAACCTCTCTTTGGACCAGTAAAAACACTCCATGGAAGCAGAGACTTTTGAAGCCACTGAGACCTGCTTTCCCCCAAGCTTTCCTATAACACAAATCTTTCTCCATTGCAATGAGCAGTCTCCTCTGGCAGCCAAAGCTTTGAGCCTTTCATGATTAGCTCTGGATGCAACACATGTTTATCCTGTTTGTATCTCTCTGGCAGTGAAGGGTCATCCCTGTATCAGAAACAGCTGAGTGCACACATGATGCATTATGTGATCTGCAGTGGTTCCTCAGTCCCCACTAGAACCATTTTCAGGGATTCATATTCCCTGAGCAAGACACTGGGTTAGATTAGCATCCTGGAGCTCTCTGCCTGCTTTCTTCTAATTTTTAAAGGCAGCCTACTGTCAGGCAGACTGACAATAAATCATTCCAGTCTCCTAAGAATTTTCATCCTTACTGGGGATATTGTGTTTACTGCCTGTTTGGAAATGTCAAGGTAAGGATTGGAGAGGAAAGCAGTTATATGGAAAATTATCTATGGTTATCACAGGCTTACCTGACTGACTCTACATCTAGGGATGTAGGAATTGGAATCTAGGGATGTGGAACTGAGAAACAAAATAACAAATTGGGATTTTCTTCCAGTTGGAATATGAGCTGAAGAGATGTAAAGTGTGTGAAGTGATGTATGACCAAATCAACAAGATGTATCATTAAAACATCTGGGGAACAACTTGTGGCATGGTGCTGAGGGGAGGTAACAGAGATGAAATCTTCTCACCTTTCGCATTTTGGAGTCTGCAGGAGACAAGGTATTTGCACCCCAGATCTTTTTTCCCTGCTGATGTAGGTACCACTGGATCTATGAAGGCCTGTGCAGCTGTATCTACAGGGAGGACCCCCCAGGCCACCCCATCAACTTTTGGAGTCTTCTTGTTGGCATCTCAACATTGCACTCCATGCCCTGACGCTTGCCTATAAGTGGTTAGCACTTCCATTCAGAGCTCAGGAGGAACTTCATCTTCCTCTTTATATGCTCTGCATTGCAACTATTCATGCCTTTCCTTCAGTCAAAACTCAGAAATATCTTCCTCTTAAGAACAGAGTAAATACATTACTTAACACAAATGGGTAGAACCAAAACTTTCCCTTCTTTTGATTTCACTGCCCAGGCCATGTTATTGCTTGATCCAGTTCACAAGTGGTACGACAGGTGTGTAAGTGATGGCAACCATTGCCATTGTCCTAAACAAAGTTTGACCTCTGAAGAGATTGGAGCTAACAGCTATTTTTGATCTTGAAATTTCATGAGAAAGAATATGGAGCACACATGAATGGGGTCAAGGTCTGAATCTGGCCATTATTTTCTAGCCACAGGTTCCAGACATGAGGAATAATTTCCACAGATGATTGTCACATCATCACACACACACAGAAAGCAGCAGTGGCAAAAACATATACACGCATTTTCACTCGAGCATGGTCACCAAGAAAGATTCTGCTGAGCTCACCTGATGCAACTCTCAGTATCCATCACGCATTTCATTGTCCTCCCACTTTGCTTACACTATGCAGTGACATTGCAACTGCAGAGTGAAATATTTAAAGACCATTAAGCTCTTCATTTTATGAGTTACTTGTATGACTTCAGTCCCATGTTCAAGTTTTAACTCCTTAACTTTTTTTGGCTGTAACCTCCAAAATTCTCATGCACTCTATGATCTCATCAGCCTTGGGCTGAGACTACCTATGAGTCCTTAAGAAAGTTAAGGATAAATCAAGCTGTATGGTTTTCTTAAAAGGAAATCTTCCAGCATGAAGTCTTCTCTGTATGTCTCAGAACTGTGCAAAGTTCTTCTCAGTAAAAAAAGACTCAGGAAGTGAATCAACAATAGGTGTCCAGGATAATCAAAGCTGCCAGGTAGATATAGCCCAGCTAGAGGGAAAGGTCATGCTGCAGGGAGAAGCATGATGAGTTAACCTACTTACCCTTTAAGATACTAATGCTCTTTCATCTCTGCTTATGTAGTCAAAAGTTACCATCCAATATCTCTTTAGATCACTGTAAACTAAGATTCACTAAAATAGAATTTAGACACAGATTTAATAGTCTAATGTGAATAACACATATTGCATCTTCTGTACATATCAGCTGTTTAACATCTAAATGTAACATGTTCCAGCAACATACCTCTTAATATTAACCTTACCTCATCATATGTGAGCAAGGATCTAAGTGGAGATGACACAAATATTCCAATCTTACAAATACTCCAAGCTTACATCACAGGGTACAGTATAATTTGAAAGGTGATCAAAAAATACAGAAGACAGACCCCACCAAAAACCTTGCCTAAACCACTCAGACCTTGCCTAAACTACTCCTCCCCCTCTGCTCAGCTCTCGTGAGGCTGCACCTGCAGTACTGCGCGCAGTTCTGGGCTCCCCAGTACAAGGAGGACATTGAGCTTCTAGAGAGGGTCAAAAGCAGAGCCACGAAGAGGATTAAGGGACTGCAACATCTATCATATGAGGAAAGAATAAGCGAGCTGGGCCTGTTTAGCCTGGAGAAGAGAAGGCTGAGAAGAGACTTGATCAACATGTTCAAGTACCTGAAGGATGATTGTAGGGAGGATGGGGTCAGGTTCTTTTCTGTGGTGGCCAGTGACAGGACAAGGGGTCAGGGGTTCAAGCTGAAACATAGGAAGTTTAATCTGCAATATGAGGAAGAACTTCTTTCCTGTAAGGGTGACAGAGGCCTGGAACAGGCCACCCAGACAGATTGTGGAGTCTCCTTCTCTCGAGATCTTCAAAACTCACCTGGATGCCACCCTGTGCCACATGTCCCTGCTGGAGCAGGAGGGTTGGACTAGATCTCCAGAGGTCCCTTCCAACCTCAACCATTCTGTGTAACTTTCTCTGCCTTCAGGAATGAGCACTTTGATGATCATAAACCAATTCTAATCTGGTCTTAATGTCTGGAGATCTTAATTTTGTCTTAACATGAATCAAGGCAAGAAAAATCACATTTTCAAATGGTTTAGAAAAAGATCCACTTTCAAAGAACTTGAAACTGAAAAGTTAGATCAGAACTTTAAAGAACTGGTCCTCCTGTGAGATTTCCAGCATTTCATATGTTCAGCAAAATCAGGTGTCTTGAAACAAAACATTTCCTCACAATTAAGTTAGAGTTCAGTGCACTCAGTCTTCAACCTTAAAGATATCCATTCCTCAACCCTCTCCTCCCTTTTTTTTTCCTTTTATAGGTGGCTTATAAAGATTGAGAGTTTGACTAATATTTGTAAGCACACAGTCCTGTTCCTGTCTTTCTCCCTATGAACTAGGGCAAGGAAGCAAAACATGAAGCTGTAGTACAGAAGCACTGACAACACTGCACACTATAATGTATGCTCTTCACGTTCACAAGGTTCCAAAGGCATACACTTGCAAACGGAGGGCACAAAAAACAAAAGGAGGCATAGGAGTAGGCAACTGACCTCAAACTGAAAAGCAACTATAATAATTGCTAAAAGTTAGGCCCTGAGAAGAGATTCAGTTATGATTGAGATGTGGGACAAAACATTCGAACAGGGACTAAATGCCCTGTAATTAGTCAGCCACAAAACTTTTTAACATTGACCAAGCAAATGAAATTGCCCAATCAAGAACACTTGAAGAGGGTACATGGAATTCAGATTGCAGCTCAAAGAAACCAGTGTGTGGAGGTGCCTACATGGCATCAAAGGTCAAAACAATGTTGTGTCCGGAATGAGAACTACTGAGGCTTCAAGAGTGACCACACGAGTCCTTCACTTATGGGCAGCAGCCTGGGAGCAAATGACAGATGGTGCTTTGTAGTCATTCATTGTAATCCACTCTGGTGTTCACCAGCGCAATAACTGAAATTGCCTTAAATTAACAAATACAAAAATAAACAACAAATACCACTTCACTGATGATTCTCAGTACAGTGCCGCTGAAACGAAAATGCCATTCTGCACCAGCCAAGGATCCTGGAAAACTTTAGGTGTCCTGCCACCTTAGTTCTATTCCACTTACTCTGATGGCCAAATGGTGTCTTCCACGCTGAATATCAACATGGAGAAAACAGTAATTTAATTACTGTTGAGTAAGACCAAGTGTTTTCAGTCCTAATTGGATACACTTCAAAAAGCTGCAAAAAGGTTTTTCAATAACATTCTCCCATTAATTCCTCTCTGGTCCCAGTGAATTGGATTCTCAGATTTCCTCCTCCTCCTCCTTTTACATGTCAAAAGAAGCAGGAAGGACACAGACTGAGAAGTTTAAGATGGGTCTCTATTCAAAGACCATGCAGAGTCTCTGAAGGCCTCCAGAACTTAGGAGCTGGTACCCTGAGGACATGGAATGCCTACGAACAATGTCTTGTTTTACATACTAAAGTGTTCCAGGCAGCCTATTGAGAAGGGAATGAATTTCATTTCCTTTTCATACTTTAAGGTTTGTCTCCGACAGAGTGTATTGTGCTTGCAGTCATATTAGTACGTACTTTGATCAAATCAGATCTTACAAGCTACACAGGGTCAGAACTAGAGCAGTGCAAGAATTTGAGTGAAATACTGTATTTCATGTAAAATTGTCTATTCATCACCAAATAAAGCTTTTTCTTATCAGAAGAATCATGACAGCACCTTGACAAGGCTGAGATTTTTATGACCAGCATCTAAAGATGGCAGTGTACACAACCCAGAAAACAACACTCCCCCACTTGTGCAGGTGTATGTGAGAAAGCTGTGCTGAAGTCTCTGCAGAACCTGATACAGAGCTGGACCTTTTAGCTTCTTTTTTTTTTTTTTTTTTTTTAAACCGTAGGTTAATAATCCTGGCCTACAGAAATTGTGCCTTCTACTTCCTGATATAAAGACTGCCGTATTCTTCACACAAAGGGAAGAGCACCAAAAAAAAGAAGTCTCAAAAGCAGACATGGAAACTACATTCTCATGAGTGCACCATGTATGTGGGAAAATGAAGTTGAAACCCCTGTGGTATCTGACATGCCCCAAAGCCTCTGGCCACACACACTGGAGTGGTTTGCTTTCTCAGCTGCCTATTACAGGCATCTCCTCCCACTGAGTCACCTGTCTGAAATAGAAAAGGGTAAAAAGAAAATCCAGAAAGTTCTCAAAACACAAAACTTCCAAAATTTCTAAAAATGTAATGAGATGCAGAAATTATCCAAGCAGCTCCAGCTACAACTACCCACTAACTCCAATCAGAGCTGTTTTTAGCAATACTGGAGAATTTAAATGCAACTTAACTCTAAACAAACCATTCAGCAGGAGACAGGAATTCCATTGTGGATTCCAGGCATGGCCCTTTGAATGAGAGCTAAAAAAATCAAGATGATTAATCCTGATAATTGTAACACCAGTGTAATGACAAAAAAGCAGGGTCTAGGCCATCCTCTCCCAACCATATTTTAAGCTCACAATCAGAGTTCTCCTACATTTCCTTAAAGTTTGACTTGTTACAGCATTTACTCCCAGAGCTGAGCATTGTGTTGGAGTTGCTGTTCAGCTGGTGCCAAAATCAGCACTGTCGGATTTGTTTTAGATCCTGTTGAGTGTGTTTTTGAAAAAGGACTTTTCAAATAACACATTTTTGATAAAAAAACTTTTTTTTAAAAAATAGTGGGAACACTTTTATACAAGCTAATGAAAACATTGGGTTTTTTTCTAATACAATTGCTGGAACAGTCTTCCTGAATTTTCAAAACCTGTAAATTTTCAAAAATAAAGCACATCTCAGTTACATTCTAATGTCTGATTTTTCACTAGCTCTAGCTAGTACATTCATCTGTAAAATGTTGTCGGATTATTTGAGAGGAAAAGCTTATGCATGTGAAATCATTTTTATGTGCATACCTATTAAAGAAGCAAATTCTAAAGTCACTGCCAGTACATCAGTGTATTTCTTCCAAAGTACAAATTAGTCTAACACTAAAACACATCTTTACTAGTCTATCGTCATGAATCACTTTCTGTATGTTGAGACTTTAGAAAGATATATACACTTTACTTCAAGTGTTATATTTAGATGTAATTGTAAGCTTCATAATTCAAAAAGCTGCTTTAATAAGAAATGGGTGAACTGATTTGGAAAATATAAGCACCACTACCTACCCTTGTTAGCTGCTATGGTATATTGAATTACAAATTTTCTCAAAGAGTATTTAAAGCCACCAATTAAAGAGAACAGAAAGAGGCTTCAGCAAAATTTGTACTCTTATTTCCTTCTAGTTAGCCAAAGAGTTCTCTTTCCAAACTTTTCGGCACCAGAAGTCTAATGGTCGAGTAACATACTTCAAGCAAACGTAATGTCATTAAACAACCCACTCTTTGAACAAGAAAAAAAGATAAAAACTGCTTCGGAATTTTAGGCACAGGCTTCCATTTATAAATTTGGTGGGGTTTGGAAATGCGCAGGACAAATAAAATCTACCAATGGTGGATTTTGAAATTCCTGAATTGAGGAGTTAGGAACAAATCTGATTTTGGTTCTCTGTGACTATTTCTATTTGCTTCATTCTTACTGCTGCCAAGCCTAGAAACATTGACATATGTAGAGGGAAGATATTTTAAAAGATTCAATAGTTATGAAAATACAAGAGGCCCATATAGGCACCTAAGTTATGATGCAATTGAACTACAGTAAACATCCATGGAAAGACTCTTGTGTCACAATAAATGGGAGATTATCTAGCACTGCTTAGATTATAATGAAAGAAAATTTAAGAGTTGCATTATCTTCCTGCATTATCTCAGAGACAGCCACCTCAGCTCAGAGGACACAAAATAACTGAGTGAGAGTCCGTGCCAGATCACAGGTGCAATAAATCAGCCTGTTCTTCCACATCAGCAGCACTGCACCAACAACAAGGAGCCAAAGATGCAGACCTGGACCTGAACTCTGGTCGCACAGACATCTCTTAGTGCCCAGCACAGAGCTCTCAGCTTCCATGTCAACCGCATCAACTACCTGCGTGCAGCACAAGTGAAATAACTGAAGTCACAGCCACCATCCATCTCACACAAATTCCATAAACACTTCATAAAGCACCAGATCCTAGGGCCATCAGTGAAACTCCATCTCCCTATTCAGAAATTCAGTGGCATTTCGAAGCAAAGAGAAACAAAATTATTCCACTAAAAGAAGCAATTTAGATACTGCTCTTCCCTGTATGAGGACAAAGAGAATGAAAAACAGCCCTTCCCTTTTCTGCCTTCCTCTGCTGGGTAATTATTCATTTGCAGTTTATCAGCTAATTATACACGTGCCTTGGCATTTGAAGATATAGGAACGTATTTTACTTAATGGCTAGTAATTACACAAACCTCCTCCGATCGCTCTGCTCTAAGAGGAAGGCTTCCCTGTTTTCATTCTCATGCTGTCAGCTCCAGAGGTTAAAGATCCCTGGATGACTAGTTGTTATCTTGTTCAACACAGAAGGCAGGCTTATACTTCATGTGATGATACAAAGCTCTGTAGTAATTCTCTACTAACACTACAAATTATTTCCTTATAAGCTAAATGCTGACCTCAGCTGCATGTGAAAGCAGCTTTTGTTTTCATGCTTACATTAAAACTCCGTGGGTGTAAAGGCAGCAACATGAAGACTAATTCACCATTAATTTATCTCTATGGGAGAGCCAATGCATATGCCTTGTCCCTCAGTTCAACACCTGTGCCAGCTCCTGCTGCAGTCCTCAGCCTAGGAGGGCTGCAGCACTCCCAAGATGGTGCAGAAGGGGCTAGGTGAGGCTCAACACCTCACATCTGTGTGGGAGGCACATATGGACATGGTGAGATGCAAATAATTCTCATTTGTGTGCTGACCAAAATGGTTGAATAGCACTGCTGCAAAGAGCGAGTCTTCAGGCAGGGATGGTTACAGAAAGAAGAATTTGACTACATTTGTGGAGAACAGTATCTGCATTTGGTGTCATCAGTATCTGCAAGGAAAACCTAAACCTAAGGATTATGCTCATATAACTGGGTATGAGGTTTAACTGTGGCCCTTATCATCATGGGAATCCTCAGAAAAGACGAGGTGAATGAGCAAATGGTATAGAGGCAACACAAACTGAGGTGCTTTAAACTCCCTGTTCTGGAAGCTTTTCAAGCCCTGTCATTCATTTCTCTAATACAAGACCACTTCATCTATGAATTAGAGTATTCATGTGAACTTAGGAGGCTAATTCATTCCATTTGATCTCTTATCTCTCCAGTGCTTATTTATGAAGATTTATTTCCTTATTACTAAAGAATCTTTAATGATCCCAGCCTCCAATACAAAGAGGTATTTATGTTCTCCTTTGACAAGTAGAAACTTAAGTGACCGTGGTACTCAGATCCAACCCTTGCATTCCTAATCTTCCTTTGGTGCTGTGCAGTTGAGCACCTCTGAACATCTCCTCTGACTTTGGTGATGGATTAATTCTTGAACAGAGTAGAAACTTCAACCAACAATTCTTATCCTGGGCTGGCAATCATTAGCCCTGCACTAACTGAAACAATCAGCCTGTATCATTTCATTATCAAATGTTGCTCTTGAACAGCAAATGACTTGCTAAACTTTCTGTGATGGAAACATTTTCTTACTTGAAACAAACACCTTTTCAGAGACCATCCTAAGTCAGCATGACCGCAGCAGTATCAAATGAGAATTTAAGACTTATGACTGAAGAACTCCAAAAAACTCTTGAAGCTGCTTTCAAATGCAATTGGATCAAAAATAAATAGGTGGTAGACCCAGCTTTTAGTTGCTCTGACTTTTGAACCCATTTGAATTCATACTTTCAATCTCCTCCACACATTTTTTTTATGATTTTTTTTTTGAATAGATAAATGAAAGCCAAACCACTTATCTAGCTAAGCTAACATTCAGGCTGTTTCATGACTTGCAATTAAACAGTAAGAAACAGGAGCACAGGACCTATAAAAAGATTTTTTCAAATTCTCTAGAAAGAGCAAAATGCTGAAATAAGTTTTCTGCAGTTGTAAAGGTACTGCCATCAACAACACTGGAAAACAGGCATTTATGGTTTTACTTTGTGATAAAAATTATAAAGTATGAAAAATGTTTTTATATCTAGAAATGTAACTGTGCATGCAAGTATGTCTTGCCTAGACAACTTTGTAAACTTTTATTTGGAGCAAAGAATAGAAAAACAGATTTTTCCTTTGCTTTTTGGCAAATGATTTATAAGTTGAAACCACTGTGGAGGAGAAGCAGAAACAAACAGAAACTCTGAATATAAACCTTCCAGACCCGAGTGAATTTTGTTGCAAAGTTTTTCCTTCCACTAGAAGGATTTTGAAAATGCTTTAACTCTCTGGAATAATGAAGCACACCACCAGCTTTCAGCACAATGTGTAGGGCAATAGGAGGCTCCAGGGCCACAGCTGAGCATCTCACCTCCCTCATTTTAACATATTTGTAACTAATTAATGGGGTGTGCATCATTCCGCCCATTGTCACCATTCCAGCTTACTGTTGCTACCAAAGAAAGGAACTGCAGATGTTCCTGTTCCAGTAATAAAATTCCAGATGTTACAGTAACACTTCTAGGTCCTATATACGTAAATACTTAGCTAAAGTCATATGCTGATAGATGGCACTCATGGACATATCAGCTAGTGCAAGGACTGTAGATTCAACTGAATTTCTTATTATTGTTGCTCTGTATTTTTATTTAATTGGGCATAAACTCCAAATGCAAATCTACACAAACACCTTCGTAACCTGTTGCTAAACCAGGGACACCAGTGTTAATGTAAGACAAGCCAAGGGTCCTGGAGTTACCCAGCCAGGCAGCTCCGCTCTTGAGAAACAAGTCGCAACAGAGATCTCAAACTGCAGGGCAAATATATCCCTTGATAGGGGATGTTAGGTAGAGGGGAGAGAAGACCGCATTTCAAAGGAAAGCTCTAATAGGTCATTCAGCTTTTATATTGATTCCTAATAATGAGTGAAGATGTAGCTCAAAGCTCACTGTGATGGGAAAAGCAATTTCTGGGAACATATTATAAGGAATCCTATTTTAGTTTCACTTATTTGATCTGTTACTTTGGAGCCTTTCCATCCTTAAAGTGATATCAGAAATGAACCCACACAGAAAATATATAGGGAAAGCAACATATACATATGCAAAAGAAAGACAACATAGAAAAGGGGAAGGGGTGCTGCAACTCACTTCAACAGCTTCAGAAACAAGAAAAATGGCAGCTTCCGTTTAAGATCTTACTCCAGAAAATATGGGGAGAAGAGGGTGATCCAAGAGGGACAAGTGTATGTGTTTTCTATGTAAACAGCAGAAATATAAGCTGCCCTGAGAGGTTTGGGTTACTCAGAACAATAAAGTCTGAACTCTTTGTGACAGTGACAAGTCTTTGTTTCAAAAGGTGAAAAAAAGCTAAAGAAAGAAGGTGGGCAGTTTAAATTTGATTCTAATAGCGAGTAACTACCAAGAATCGAAAAGTGGAAGGCAATGAGAACAGAAATGATCATGGAAAGAGAGGAAAGGACAGGACAGCAGGAAAATGAGGATAATGGACATAAAAGAAGAAATAAAACAAGAGGAAAAACACAGAATTCAACACATTGAGATTGCAAGGCATGGTCTCTTGGGATGATAATCTAAGGTAGAGAGGAACAGAGTAGATCTGCTAGTGCTGAAAGGGACTTTATCAAAAACACGAAAACTGTCTATCGCAGTGCAAAGGAAAGAATGAACATAGCTTGAAATCAATGTGGTTACATTATGAGCACTTTGAAAACCACGCAATCAAAAAGAAACTATATAGAAAGTGGGAACAAGGACAAGGAAGAGTATAAATGAACACTACAAGCATGCAGGGATAAATCAGAATAGCTAAAGCAGAAGATGAACTACAACTAACAAGGACATAAAAGTCAACAAAAAGACTCTATAAGTACATTAAAAGAGGAAAATATAGGAAAGCATAAGCCCATCAGTTAATGGAGGAGAACAAATCTGATGACACAGAGAAAGCAATATTCTCTCTGCTGCAACCTCCAAGAAAAAGGTTAGTTGTGACCCAATACTTAACATTAATTTTAGTAAGAGAACAAGAGAGCAGGCCAGAATAGGGACAAGGTTGAAGACCAGTTAGAAGAGTTTAGGGCTTGCTCAGGCAGGGGTGTAAATCTGTAAATTCAGGCATGAATTTACCCCTGCAGCCTCTTTAAAAGCAAGGCCTATCTGTACCTACAAGAGTGTGTGCTAGGAGGCTTGGGTTGTTTAAGTAGTTGGTTGCGTTCTCATCTTGACAAGGGAAGAGCTGGTAACAGGACCAGCATATTGCTAGATATAAGAAATATTTTCACATGAGCAAATGTCAGTGCTAAGAGCATTGAATTTTTGGTTCATATCCTTGAGTCTTTGTTCAGCTGAGGACTATGTGAAGGACCCAGCCAGGGCCCCAGAGCTGCTGTCTCTGTATGAGTGGGCATTGCCAGCTCTGCCCTGCCATCTTCCAGGATACTGACTCACAAAAATACAAGCAACAGCTTGAACAGACAGAAACATCTCCTCTTGCCCCAAGGGGATGTGGTACCCCAACCATCTCCCCTGGTCAGCTAAGGCAAAGGAAAACTCTTTTGATCTAAGTACTTGCCTCTCTTCTGTCCGGCCAGGATGTGTCCCTGCCTACTGTCCTCCATATGGCACAGACCCTCTACAGATCTGCTCCCAGGACTCCAGTTTTAACTGTCCTCCCATTAATAACATAGATTCTTTGCTCTGGAAAACAAAGCATCTTCTGGTAAGAGAAATTACAGCTTGGCATCTGCTCTTTTCACTGCCAGAACCAGATTGCTCATCTTATTATATCTTACAAAATTGTTCTAGATCTGCAAGGAGAAAATTGATTTTCAATATGGCCTCTTTTTTGTTGTTTTGCTTTAATAGGCACTCTTAGCATCATGAGAGACATAATGCCAACTCTAAGCACACCACAACCCCTTTTTCTCAAGGTCGGCTATGGCAAGATCATTGGGAAATACATCTGAGGAGCTTCAAAACAGTCTCATCACTGATAGATACTAAGAACCTATGCCAGGTCAGGAAGCTCATTCAAAGTCTTTCAAAGAGCCAAGTGAATGTTTCTGTGTCTGGAAGTCCCCCAGGTTTCTTTATAGAACAGTTCAGCTGTTGAACCTGCCAGCTAGCACCCAGAGAACAGGTAAATTTTCACTCAATATCATCAATAAATAGCAGTTATCCATACAGTAGCTATTCATACCATCTGCTTCCATCTCCTGTATCATCACCCTTGTGATGTTAACCCATGCAGCTTAAAGACACTCTACATGTCATTATGTCCAACAGGTAGCACCTTCACAGAGATAGGGGCTACAAACGAGCTTAGAACAGTGTCTAGCTCCAACATATGTTGAACAGCCTTTGGCCCTTGTGATAGCACCAAAATAAAGCAGCGAGGCAAAGCACAGCTATTTCACCGTCAACCTCTCTCACCTCTTCTAGTCTTACAGCTCTGACTTAGTCTCTACATGTCACTTTTCCACCATCCTGCTCACTAAGCCCTGACACAGACATTAGCAGAATTCACACGGGAGAGTGCCACAAGCCTGCTAGGAGATTCTAAGAGAAAATATTAAGCCCCAAATTGTTATGTTCACATCACCGCATCATCTGCAGAGAGACCCTTTCTGTTACCTCCCGCCATCTCCCAGTTTCACAAGTTCACTCAGCTCAGTGACATCTGTGATTAATATTGTTGCATCCTAGTTGTTGTACAGAGGCTGAGCATGGAGAGATGCCCTCCCTGTGCTCAAGCATCAGAGCAGCAGGGCAGAAGGTGCATTTGGGAGGAGAAGAGTTGGAGTAACTTCAGTAAACAGATATATCAGGGGCAAAAAGCACTTTAGCCTAAGATAAGGTCTCTAGTCCAAAGGCACATTGCATGGTCTAGCTCATGTTACTGTGCTGGTTTGATACCTAAATCATGCATTAGCACTTTTGTTCCCTGACTGAGGGGGCATGCATAACTATCCAACACAGTGAGGATTTGCTTTGGCTGAACAGCAGATCTGCTATTCCAAAGGGCTTCCATTACATGGCAGTGGCCAAAGGAAACAAACACAGTGGATATTTCCCTTCTGATTTGCAATGAGTATCTTTGAAAAACCTTTCTATCTATTTTGTAGTTTTAGCAGCTGAAAAAAGGGCTGAGTAAATACACAAAATAACTGGGTGTTCAGAATCTTTCCTAACTTAGTAGTAGCTTTTTTTCCATTCCTCAGCAAGGATTCCTTTCTTTCCCAGTCATCATTTCCCTCCCAGTTATTTGGAGATAGCAGACACAGGGGCAGCTCACCACATCCAGGATCATATACCATTCCCCTCCAAATGACTTTGGAGTAGCTCTTTCAGCAAATACTAGGATGCTGTTTCTCTAATATTCCAATTCTTAATATTGACAGATCACTCATTCACCAGTATTACCTCCTTTATCACTAAACTCTGTTAATAAATTCTATTACTGTCTCAGCTCCAAGCCCCTCATCTGCACGACCTTTGCATGTGCAGTCACATTTCTATGAGTGGTCAGTGTTGCTTTGAACAAGCCAGGAGCACAGACCAGAGTCTCCTTTCTGCACAAAATCTGTGCCCTGAGTACCAAAACTCTCAAATTTAGCCTGAACTACAGAAAGAAGATCTACAGTCCTACTTCACTCTGGTTTCCTCCTGGTAATTTTACAACTGGTTAATACTGAACAGAACCCCTAAGCACTGAAATAACAAAGCAAAAAACACAAAGGGAGCCACAGGAGCTGCAGCTTCAGGTGACATTTGTCAAGGTTGTGTTAGCCAAGTGAGCAGCAGTAAATGCACATCTGCTAAGAAGCTCCAAGGGAACAGACACCCATAACCAGCACATTTAAGAGGAAACATGGAAAATCATAGAAGAAAGACTAGGGCACACAGGACATACTGGGACCAATCCTGACAGAGCCTATGTAACCTGCAAAGCTAAGGGGGCTGGTGATGCTCAGCAGTTCACAGGGACCAGGACTGAAGCCTCTGAAAAGAAATCGAATTCAAAGATCACCTCTACCAGATGAAGAAGCTTTTGCTGAATGCCCTAGGAAACCCACTACTTAAAATTGAAAAAAAAATACAATGATTAAAATTGTTTTAAAAGTCAAATCCAGTTGCAGAAGGGCAATGACAGACAATCTGGAACCAGTCTGGGAGTCTGAATTAGGACAAGTCATGCATATTTTATTTCCTCCTTCAAATGCAAATGCATGTCTAATGTATTTAAAGTTTCATCTATTGCCAGGTTGTTTTGCAAGCAGATGTAGAAAGGGAAAAGGATGGCAAGGAAACTACAGTTGAGAACTTGATTTTAGCATCATGATAGATGTAGCAATGATCCCAAATAGTATAGAAAGGAGTATGGGGAATGGCAAACAGTCAAGGAGAACAGGAGGAAGAAAGGATGCCCTTCATAATTACTGGGATGAAATAAGATAGGTGCAAGTAACAGCCATGTTTCTGTCTTGCAGCATTTAGCTCCAACCATCTCAGTGTTCCTCCCAGTGCAGGGCAGAGACTGGTCACACGGATGAGCATCCTCAAGTTTCCTCCAGTGCACAGAATGCACTCTGCAGGCATCAAGAATATTCGAAAAGTAACCACCTCTTTCCTCTAGTGACCCATCATTCCCAGATGAGGCATTCAGAAAGTGAGGCTGCTTTGCAAACGCAGAAGTTGTCATCCACAGAAAGTTCATGGGGAGAGAAAAAGGAGACCCACAAACACTGTCTATTTCACATTAGCAGGTAGTCAAAAGCCATGAGATCTTAACCTGTCTGCCTATATCTGCCTTGACAAGGCACCAAGTAACATGCAGAAAGAGCTGGCATGACCCAACCAACAGATGCACAATAGGAGTGACACTGAATCACACAACTTGGTAAGAGCAGTTTGCTTTGGTTAGGTCTCAAAAAACATCCTGACTGACAGAGAAGGAAACCACAGTGAGCATTACAGAGAAATCAGAAGGCATGATTCAGGTTGGAACAATTCAAGCCCCTCATCGCATCTCCTACAACGATGCTTTCTCAACCCCCAGGAGGTCTGATAAGTGGACCAAAATCACTGAATGCAAATGAGTATTTCTGGTAAGCCTTATTCGTAATGACTAGGAGCAGCTACTCACAGAACAGTAGGCATGAGAGACCAAAGGACCAATTAGGTCATTAAACCATCATGTTGCTGGAAGAAGATTAGTCCTTAGAGCTATTTCTAACTGCCTTATCTAGTTTGCTTTTTAAGCCACCCCTGCAATGGTGAATATCACTTCTTTTGGGGAAGTTACCCACAGCTTGTTAAAGATCTCTCTCCAGGGCAACTTCAGTTCTTTCCAGCCTATAGCTTTGCCTTTTCCTGATTTTATGCCACTGCTCTTGGCATCTTTTTGTAGCCTGTTTTTTAGGACATTCCCAGTGTGCACTTGATGTGTGCACACATCCTTCCTTGTCTCCTGTCCGTATTAACTGCATTCAGCATTCTCATCCTTTCCAAACGTATCTCCTTTAGATCATTAGATTTGTGGGGAAGGAAGTCAAAAACATGTACTCATGCTCTGATCTGATGAAAGACATGGAACAAAATGACAATGACAGACAACTATGGAGTGACATCAATTTTATATTTTCTTTCTGGTGAAGGAGAGGTATGGGAGTTTGGGTGGCTTTTCATTTCTTTTGTCTGTAAGAGCTGTTTTCTGACTGTTTTCTCACCATTTGCTAGTGGAAGGATCAGGCTAACTTCAGGTTCAGAGAGGAAAGGTGGACACAGGCACAGGAAAAACATACCTCCACACCTTTCCTATCTGTACCATAACTGCAGTCACTCTCAGTAGAGGTTTGGATTTCAGAGCACTACTCCTGCCTCTGGATGCAGCCTCGATCACTCCCATGAGCAGGTTTTTCTGAAGGTAGAAGAATGCGTAAAGATGAGCAGGAGGACAAGCTTGTGTGTTTCAGTCCAGCTGTTCAACTGAAAGGAAAAAGCAAATGGCCAAACACATTTCAGGTGACTGAAGAGCCAAACACTACTGAGAGATACAGAGTCCAGATGCAGTCCAGTCTCAGGTGATAAAAGCAGAGTGGGCTTTCTACAGAGAAGAAATATTAGGTAACTCCTCCTCTGCTGCTAGCTGAATAGAATTGGGGATCACGAGCAACTGAAATCACTATCAGTTTCTCTGAGGTTGTAAAAGATAACATTAATACATTCTTCTTGCACTACACCATCTTAATCTCTTGACTTGCAACTGGAGTTGTAACCACATACCTTGAAGAGCTGAGCTTTTTGCATGCATGATAAAGTCAACTTTAAATTGATTACTGAAATACCCAAGCTGTTAATGTAACGGCTGCCAGCTGAAGCCACGTTCTCCACTGCCTCCTCTTCACTTACAATGTCAAAATTCATTTGTTCTTTCCCACTGCTTTCCCTGCCCAAAATACGTAGTCCCAAACCCTCACACACCCCTCTCCCCACCTCCACCAAGCACACTGCTCACAGGATTTCTGGAAACAGATCATTCAAGGGAAGACTTATTTGTTTCAAGCAATATACCAAAGCAAGCCAAAGGAACAACTCAATTACTGTTTACATGAGGGCAAAACCAAAGCATCTTAGATATCCTTGGGTGCAGCAAAATATGAATCACTTAATTCTTCACATCCTCTTTTGGATTCCTAAGAAATATTGAGTAGCAATCAGTTTTCATACTGCCAAGAGCAATTGCATTTTAGAAGCAAGTCGTCCCAACAAAAGTTTAAGAAAGCACAAGCATCAAATACAGGCAACAGCTCTGTGTCTACCTAGGGGGTTGCAGTTCTTTCCAATCCAACCACCACCCAAAGCTTGGAGCACTGCACAGGCTTACTTGAGCTGCAAGCCCTGGGACTGATGGAGCAGTTGCCACATCTGAGCTGTGCCAGAAATGCTCTTCCTCCAGGATGTCTCCAGCTTCTCCATTCTCCAGCCAGCCAGGAGGAAGTAGGGTGAGTAACTGGGAGCTCTCAAACCAGAAGCATCCTCCACATTACCAGCAACTTCCCTCCTCTTACATTACAGATTGGAAGGGTCTTTCCCTCTTTCTGAAGGCTGGGGAAGCAAGGACAGACATCAGTATCCTTGCTGCAGAAGAGGGCATTGGTCACTTCCTTTCCAACCAAGGGACAATGTCTGGCCCCCAAGGGAGACAGGTATCTCCTCAATGTGACATTTGCACAGTGCTTTGAACACAGTTAGGTAAATCAAAGGCAATTGGGGATATTGTTCAACTGCTCTAAACCTTTCCAGAGCCAAGAGGATAATGCCAATTTACATCACCCAAGTAACTGCCTACCTTTGTGCAATTAACAACTAGAGATGAGGTCCAGGGTTAGAAAAAGGTGGGGCTGGACCAGCACCTAAGTGTGAAGCCACAGATCTACTTTAAAGCAAAACTCTCCTGGGATGGGAGGGGGAAAAAAGAAAAAAAAAAAAAATCAAACCAGTTGAAGGGATCATCTGTCATCCCATTTGTCAGTGAAAAGGCTAGAAAATCAACCAACCTGGTAAGCAGCATGTGTGATCTCTGCAGAAGGGTTAGAGGAAGCCTAAGGCACAGAACAGCGGGTACAGTACAGGTCACACAGCCCTGTGGCACGGCCACCGAGGCCGGCAGTGCTGCGAATGCACACAAGTTTGAGGATACAGCTTGGCAAAGTTGCCTCTCCTGATCTGCATCCACTGAAGCATCCACGTTAGCATTGCAGCAGCTCCTTTTCCCCCCAACAACTGAGTCCTGGTTAAAAGTCTTCGCAATAGTGATTTACCCAAGTCCCACATGTGATCAAATCAGATGATTAAAAACACTGTGCCCTGAATTTCATCTATTGTATCTTCTTGTGCTTTTCCCTGACAGATCAAAGAGATTCCTTCATAAGTTTCCTCTTACGCAACACGATCCCCTGGCCTGAGACATTTTCCTTTATTAACACCACAGCAATACCTGGCAAGTCACAGGTAGCAGGTCCTGGCATTCTGCAGGGCAGTGTGTGGGAGACACTCCAGTACCTGTGTCCACAGCTTTCCACACAGCTTCCCATTAATGAGTCCATCACCAGGTCTAATGACCTGCCAGAGCTTTAGAAACACTCTGCCCTCCTCATCAATGATTCACACACAGTCTTAAAAGTGCACACAGATTAAAGAGGCTGCTGCTCCCCCATCTCACTTCAGACCAAAGCAGTTTAAATATTTCATCTTGCCACAGAACTCTTCTGTACACATCCCAAAGGCCTCCGAGCAGCTCTCGCTGGGAGCTTGGCTTCACCTGGCGGAGGGCCTGCTGGCACCACTAGAAAGCTGTCACTGCCCGGCCTGCCCACATCCTTTATTTACTTTCTTTAATGAGTTTTATATGACCCCAGTTGTCTACAGTAGGGGTAGGGGGTTCAGAGGCCGCTGTAGTCTTCTATTTAAGGAAAAGCAGGAGAGAAACCCTTTTTGAAGGAAGAAAACAAAGTAGAACTGCATCTGCACTTACCACTGTTGGTGGGGGCCTTTCTTGGATATAAGAGAGCTGTGGGTCATGGAAAGATGGCAAGAGAAAAGCCATGATTCTGTCTACCTTCAATGGGATTTAAAGGAGACCAGCAAATACAGGAACTTAGTTAATTTCTGTGCCAGGATGTGCAGAACATTTTATGTCTCTTACTGCAAAACAACCCTCACATGAGAGAACTCAGTCCACACAGCCAGAGACTTTCTCCCCTGAGGAGAGAAAAATCATAAACTAAGAAATTATTAAAACAAGTAATTCAATATGTTGATCAGGAAACTTAACAGAGAATCATGAAGCACATGAAATACCACCTCACCTGATTTTACCTTGCTCTTACTCCTCCTTTCACCAGCAAGGCACAACAGCTCACCTGCTGACAGCCACAGGTAATGTGTCCCAGACCACTCAAGCTGTCAATAGGCAACCAGTAAACAAGAAATCCATTTGCCAGCAGTTTGAGTAACTCCACAAAGAAATAATCCCTGGATAAATAATTTGCAAACTTTGTCCCTGCCAGTTGGGAAATCATTTATGCTTTTATGTTTGTTTTTAGTTATTCAGATAGTTCTGGCTGAATCCAATAGAAAGGACAAACTCAGGGAAGCAGGCACATTCAGAGAGGTAGATGCATGCACATACACACGCACAATTTCCTTCGCAGCAGCTTCAGTTTATCTGGGTTTTATCACTCTGGATTTCTGCCCTCTCTTTATTGTTTCTGACATAAAGGCCCCAGAAAATACAGCTACCTGAACACCTGTGCTCGTGTGTCTTTCCTTTACAGAGGACTCATTTTGATTCCACAGTCTGTAGGAAGTGGCAACCAGTCAGCATTTCCTCAGCCTTTTACAAAGTAAATTCAGTGGGAGTGAAGGGTGACTGCTGAAAGCATAAGGAATGGATGACTCCCTCATCCTCACAACAAGAGTCCAGAATAAGCTTAGTCTTTTTTGCCCATACAGTCTGACCAGCTTCCACTACCAAGTCTATTCAACCACAGAAGTGTTTGGAAAGGGGAGGTTCAGAGGAGCTTTAGGTGGTGCCACAAAGGATGTAGAACAGCATTAAACCATGGTGACTTTTGCACCTGAATGCATGGGAGCTAGCAGGAGAAGGCAACAAGATCTGTCTGCTGACCCTAACCAGCCAATTGATTATTGCTGTTTACAGCTAAATTGTGTAGAAAATAACTTCCAGCTTTTCACACAGCCTTCCCCCATAGCCTGTCAGCAAGTTGGTTCATATAATAAGATGGACCTTGTGATCCCAAGCTCCTAGCTCTGCAGTTTCCCTCTTCATCACATAATAAAGACCAAGACCAGTAGGGAATTAATCTCCTAAACTCTTATCCCTCTTCTGTGGTTCTCCACACCTTGCATCTGCATTCTTAGGATTTCCAGTGTTCAAGTTACAACTCAACCACCCAGATATTGACAAGGGGCTTAAAACCCAAGAGTCCAGTCACCTCAATTCCCATCTCTGTCTCCCAGGCTTCTGGATCCCTAGCAGTTCAGCCTCTGCCAGCTAAGAGATCCATAGGTAACCATCACCACCACCACCACTGTCCACGTGCCTATGGTCACCCACGACATAAGAGAGGTTCTTAGATCATCATGGGAATTCCTGAGCTTTGGATTCTTATTCAACTGAAATGCCTAGACCCTCCATGGCACAGAGCAGCCTCTATCTGCTCTCTGAACAGCAGCTGGCCATATTCAGAACCATGAGTGAGGGACTACATCTCCCTACACCTCCAGAGACAACACGGCTGGCAGCACTTGACTATATCTCCTTTCCTCATGTTTATTTTCATTCCTCACAGTGAGGAATGAGGTCAAATATTTGTAGCAGGTGAATGGGAGTACATCAGTCCAAAGCAGATGTGGTCAAATCATGCAGGATTTTGTCTGTTGGTTAACCTGGAAAATGAAGCTTTGCCTTCTTTGTGTTTCAGCCTTTCCTAGATGAGATGAGGAAAGAGCAATGAGCTCAGTTGGCCTGCAAAGGGCAACCCTGCCTGAGAGAGAAGACGGATCTTTCTATTCAGTGCAAAATACCAAACAAAAGCGAAGAATAAAGCACTATTGAAAATGAGCAAGTACCTGCATTTTATCTTCAGTCAATACCTTTTCAGCATGACTGATCTCTGCAATCTGATTCTGTGTTGCACTGCAAATCCATCCCCCTTCCCAAGCTCGTGTACCTCTTGCTGAGTGTTACTTCCACTTCATTTGTCCACACAGTCTTTACACACCTGTCATCAAAACATCCAAGCAAGCTTAAACAAAAACGTAATCTTTTCATAGAGAACATCTTTGCACTTAAATAGCTGTTGCTCCCAGGTGTCCCAGTCCATGAAATCCATCAACAAAACCACTTTGCCTTCCTCAATGGAAGACGGAGGGAGGATGCCCAGAGAAGGAAGATTTGCATCACAGCATCAACTCACTGGGCTCATCACCCTTCTCTGCTTTAATCATTTTTTGGAGTGATGAGAGGGCCATATCACAAGTCCTTAGACAGAGCCACTGCAGCAGCCACAGGAGGATTCACTGTTCATCCTCACTGTACTACAGAGCCATCACATTAGGATGTGGCAAGAAAGAGAGATTTTAGGTAAAGGGCCATGCGATAAACAACCAGACACTGAGGTAGATGCAAGAACCAGATGAGGAGGCAATAAAGCATCCATTGCAATAATGTCAATTAACTCCCCCTTTTTGTTTCATAGTCCTTCCTGCCAAGTGACTTGACATTCAAGAAAAATGAACTGAACAATGCAACTCAGCTGCCATACAAGTCTCCTCCAGCTCCCCTTCCTTTACCCTCAGGACCCCTAAGCCAGAGGCTAATAGTAACAACTTGCATGGAGAATTTATGGCACCCAGGAGCACTTTAGACATCTGTATTCATGAGAAATTGGGTATTTTGACCTGGGGAAACTCTGCAACTGCAAGCTGGCTGGAAAGTGATCCCAGAAGAAACACAACCAGAATATAGTACATACCATGAGATCTTCTAGGAGCCCTGTATTCAGTATTTTCTCCTATCAGTTAACCCCACCATTCACACAGGTCTGGGGGTTTCAGCACATGCATGCATTTGTTGCATCCTAGATTCTAAAGTTATATAAAATTACTGCAGTAGTTTCAAAGTTATAAAACACCCATACAAGAGGGCAATGCTATCTTCTAGCTAATTACACTGAGGAGTTAAGGTTAGTGGAACCAAACCTAAGCTGGTGTGAATCATCATAGCTCCACTGGAGAGAACAGTTACATTATTTATACCAGATGAAAATCTGTTTCAGTAAGTTGAACAGAGCTAAGAAGCACCATAAACAGAGTCAGAGTTATAAAACAGTAAATGTCAATTTTCTCTCCTTAAAGTAAATCTCTATCCCACACTGGATTTCAAATCTCTGGGCTATGCCAGGTGAGGAGAAACAAGTCCCCCAAATCAGTGAGGAGAAACAAGTCCCCCAAATCAGTGACATGGGCAAGAACAAGGACATAACCTCAAAATGTTGTGTGAAATATAACCCACTGGTCCCAGCACAAATGCAGGAGGAAAGGGCTCAGCTCCCCAGTCACCTCAGCCCATCACTTAGTTCCTTTCTCCAGAAAGGGGAAAGGGCTACAGCCCTCCTTTGGGATTTGGGAGACTTGAGCTTTAGTCCTGCTTCTACCACAGCTACTTCCAGCCGGCCTCGTTCCTGGAGCCGGCCAGCGCAGGGCTGCTCCCCAGGCTCTGCTCCCTACGTCGGCAGGACTTTGCCCCACATGGCACTAAACCCTCACCCTCTGCTTCCCTCACACGACTTCCCCGTTGGTATTTCCCTGCCACGAGAGTTTGATTCAGCTCCCCAGCTGTAGCTGTTGAGCTGATTTGCATATTAATCCAATCACCCTTTGCAATTAAGTTGAGAAGGGGAATGAAAGAGGAAGGAAGAATGAAGCCTTTGTGCAGATGTTGCCCTCACATATGGTTTCCCATATGGTCGCATATCACCGCTGTTTCACTTTACAGGATCTCCTTCCAAAGAAGGCAACTCCAGACGCTTCCAAACTGCAGTGAAGAGATTAAGAAACAGGTAACACTGCAGGCCACTTTGTCATGTCTGACAGAAGTGCTGAACAGTCACTGCTAAATTACAGCTATCAATCTCCCAGGCTGTACACAGATACATTAATTATTTCTTCCATCCCCCATGGAGACAGATGTTTCCTGTTTTCTTGACATAAGCTGTGTGGATCCCCTACCCCTGCAGCTTCTCTTCATTGTTATAAGGGTTTCTTTCCCTCAGACACCATCTTTCAGTTTTTGACAGCCTCCACGAGGAGGCAATCATACCATCTAGCATTTCTAAAGAAAGTACCATAATCCTCCTAAATGTGTTAATTCACTCTGCATTGATTGCCTCGTTATGTTAGGATATATTTGCCCAGATTTAGAGGACGTGTGCAAGGCTACAACTCCAGCAGCAGTGACATAACTAGCCAAACATCACAGTGCTGACTAGCAACAAAACAGAGACATGTGAAAGTCAGATTTTTCTTTTGTTCCAACTTTTGAGTAAAGACTCATTTGACTGATTCATTTTCAGCTTCTCAACAAGCTGAAGTGAGTTTCATATTTTATCATAACAACAAGGCTTCCTTCAGGGAGGTGCGAGGTGAGGGGATAAACTGTAGTAAAGAAAATTCATGCTATTATACAGTAAGCTTTTTTTGGAGACATTAGGATAGTTTACTGCTAATTTTCAATGCAACAAGCCTAGAATAAATCCTCCTGTGTGCTCACTTTGCTGCTGCCCCGTAGGTGCAAGCCCATGCCTCCCCCCATGTGATAGGGTCTTTCAAGCTTAACACCCAGAGCATAAACCCTCTCCGGGTGTCATGCACTGAGCACACCCAACACATCCTTGACTGTGGACAGCTGCTTTCCTCCAGGCATGCAGGATTGCCTTGGGATGCCGGAGCATCACCTGCCAAGGCAGGGGCCACAGACACATCAGCAGAGCCATCAGGAGCAGCTTGCTGGACTTCATGAGATCTGACAGATCTGCAGACACAAAAAGCTCCAGGGTCTCTGTAGGTAAAGAGAGACCCTCAGCATTAACTTTGTCAACCAAAATTATCTTTTAATCAGAGGGTTCTAGATAAAGATGAGCTAGTTCAGGAGATTTCTATCTCAAGTTAATATTTGGTGGTCAATAATCTTAGAGGGATGATAGTCATGGATGTATCATCACAGTTGTTCTCTCCTAAACATCTTTTTTCAGGAGGAAAAAAAAAAAAATAATAAAATAAAGATCCTACCTCTCCAGCACGTATTTCTCTTATGATTAAAGCTGCAAGCCTTCGACCTTGTGCCTTATCAAGGCTACCAAACACACACTATAACCACCCAGAAGCTCCCTGACTTTCATCTCTTATTGCTTAATAAACTTGCCAGCAGACCTATTGCAACAGAATAATGAAACTAGGCAACTGAATTCAGCTCAGTAAATCTGGGAGCACAGCCTGTTAAAAAATAAATACAATTAAAAAAATAATTGCAGGAGTGTGGAGCACTCTGAAGAGATGCTGTCAGTTCAGCCAGAGTTCACACACACTTCCTCTTTCTACTTCAGATACTGAACAGAGCAGCAATGAGAGAGCAGATGAGGGTAGGGAGATGCATCAAACAGAAGAGGAGGTAGAGGAGACAGCAGGGCAGACCCCTGCACAGCCTGCACCTGAGTAGCTGCAGGGGTTGCAAACAGCAAGGCCTTTGGCATGAGGTGCTCAGGAGCAGAGGAAGAGGTAGCCAGAAACAGGTGCTTTGGCAAAACAGTGTGCAAGAGGCAGCCTGCACCTGGCTCCCTCTGTGCCACGCCAGCTCCTGAAGTTTCGGATTTAGTCAATTTGAACTCAGCTGACAAAAAAACCTACATTTTATTTAGTCTAGTGCTAGTGCTGAGCCTCTTCAGCCTGCAGAGCTGCCTGGCCCACCATTTGGCCAGCAGATGTGCATCCCTGCACCACCCCTCAGGCAACAGCACCACACTGCAAGACCCCCTCTCACTGCTTTGCTTCCCTAGCCCACCACAAGCTACTGGGATGGAAATCAATAAATCAGTAATTTTGTGGAAGGGCCTTCCTGAGCAGACAGCTTGTCTGTCAGGTCCAAAAAAAGAAGTGTGGACACAGGGATCACATTTTTCTCCCCATGAAGGGTTTGACTCATCCCAATAAAAAGAGATGAGTGGTCTCTACCACCTCCCCAAAGGTGCTTTTCTCCAGTGCCAGCTCCCAAATCAGTTGGGATAAAAGCTACAGCTGGGTCTGGCTCCCATGCTCTACTCTGGGAAAAATTTTTGCTGCAGATGCATACTCCTCTGGGCCATTTCCAGCAAGCTGGGCAATAGATATCGCAGATAGATAGGAAATGAAAAAAGGAATTTCCATTACCACAGCGGAGTTCACAGGAAGCACTAAAATTCATAGCATTTAAATACTGTATATACACTGCAGCATTTTGGAGACAGAATTATCATCTCAATGGGTAGGTGGGAGAGAGGAATAACAGCTTATAACAACTGTAGCTAGACAGCTGCTTTTCTTGCCATATCTGATGCTGCTTGGGGAGGTAAAATAGCTCTACCGGCAATGGAATGATTCTGCAAACATACACTGCTGCTCCATGTGGGGGATCTGCTGAATAATTAGGTTAAAGAAGGCACAATCATGTAAACAATCTCGTAGAGACTTTCTGGGAGAAACTGCAAGCAAAATCATTCATAGCAGCATGCACTCATTCTGCAGAAAGCAGGGACACCGCCATCGTGCTGGGCTATGGCGCAGCATTTGACACAGACTGGCTGACCCACACACCAGGGCTGCAAACCCGTAGATACGATTCATCTCTTGCAATACTACTTCACATCCCATGGCATGTTTCAGCCACAGCCGAACAGTTATTTTAACAGTTTTCTGCCACCAAAAATGTTAGTCTTAGTCCTCTACTTCTCCCACTCCTTTCCCCAACTTGATTATTAGCAACACACTCCCACAGCCTCCCTTACCATGGCACAAGGCCCTTCCTAGAGCCAATTCAGCTCACTGACCTGGCAGAACCTGCTTGGGAGGGTTGTTAGTCCACATTGCACAGCTATCACACACAGAGATAGCCTCTCCGGATGCCTCCAAAGAGAGGATCACCAGAAGCCCAGTGCACAGCTGAGGAGAGGCGGTCACCACTCATTCACCCTGCTCTTTCACAGGCCTTTGCTGCTGGTCACTCACGGTGAGCACAGATCCCTGCTGTCACCCACTTTGG
The DNA here is from genome assembly GCA_034781795.1 of Crypturellus tataupa. Taxonomy (NCBI): domain Eukaryota; kingdom Metazoa; phylum Chordata; class Aves; order Tinamiformes; family Tinamidae; genus Crypturellus; species Crypturellus tataupa. The sequence goes on along the minus strand of JAWLRI010000203.1, from coordinate 2,045,910 downwards.
TTGCCCTTAAGTTCCACAGCCCAGACACCAGCCCCAGCTCAACAATGGCTAAAAGGCTCTTCCTCAAGCGCTCTTTGCTTCTCTCCTGCTTCAGGTCTCACTGCAAAGAAAGCCTTGCTTTTCCCATTGCGAATGTCTTACCAAAAGTCTTCTACATTTGCCTGAACAGCAACAGAACTGCCATAGTTACAGCCTCATTCAAGGACTTGAGGAGAGCAGAGGGATTGATGGGGGCAAGACTCAAAAATCACTCATGTATCAGTCATAACTGGAAATGAACAGACATCAGAAAAGGAAATTGCTTCTCCCATCACACAAAAATACCAGAAAAGGTCAAATAGGAAACCCAGCATCACATCAGGGCTTCGAGAAGATGAGTAGAGTTACACCCATTAAAAAGCTCAGGGAAACATTTGCCCATCATTAGAGGGAACAGACAGACAGTTGCCATCCAGGGAACTTTCTCCTGGAAGGCAAAGTCTAATTATTGCTTTACAAATGCAAATTCCCCCAAGCTAGTTCTGTTCGCTCCTTTTTTGCTCTAGCCAGACAGTCAGCAGGCTGTGAAGGCACTACTTGCCTCCTGGCATCTTTGCCTGTGGTGATGCTGAAGCAAAGTGCAAGGGAGCTTCAAGGCAGAGCCCAGCACCAGAAACACAGGTTTCCATCAGCTCCCAGGCCTGGCACCACACAGTCACTGCAAGTAGACACCATCTGCTCCCCTCCGGACTGGAGGGCTATAGGTTTACTCCATCCTAGCACTGGGAACAGGTAGCACACAGTCCCCAGCCCCACAGCACCTTCATTTTTGGTGACAACAGCTCCCACTGTTGTGCCCCGGTCTAAACACACACCTGTGCTCCAGCAGTGCAGCCCACCACATCACCCTGGCACCCTGGCAGCAAAGCTTTTCCTGGGAAGGCTGCCCATGTTTTTGCGGCCAACGTAAAATGCTACTGGAGCAAGACCAATTCAAGAAGGGCTCCCTGCCAGCACTACAGGTTGTCCCTATAGTGGGGTGAATCAACAGACCTAGAAGGCAGCAGCCAGGGATGTCCTGAGAGCTGCTCAGCTCGAGAGGCCAGAGGTTCATCTGGACTTGTGTGGGGACGGAAACCCTCTTCAACACAGTTTGATTTCACCCATCACAGCAACTGGGAGTCCTCTGGAGGTTGCTGTCCACATGGTTCCTCCTTCAGGTTTCTTCCAGCATGAGATGATCAAAACCAGCCTCATCCCACATTTCACAGGACAGCTAAGCACTGTGAGCACAGGTGAGTCAGACCCTTCTGTGGCACAAACCATCTGACCTCTCTTGTCCTGCAGGACCTCCTTTGCTCATGCAGTCAGAAGAGCCCCTGTGAAACCTGCCCTCAGCTCTTCATCCCCACAACACAGAAGGCAGTAGCACTGTAACAGCTTACAAGCTCAGAAAAAGCATTTTTGCTGGTATAAACCTCCCTTCTTCCCAGGAAATCAACGTATTTATAGTCCTAGTTTATACTGCTATGGGCACTATCTCACTAAAAACATATTTGTGTTATTATCATCACACTGCACAGTTAATTGCTATCCAAATATTTGTTGTTACCCACATTCATCACAAGACTGCTGCTGCCTCAGGGTGCACTTGCACAAAAGCTGATGAATATTTTTCCCAGGATTAGTGAATCAAAGGGGAATGTGTGCATTTTGCACACTTAGAGAAACTCTGTACCCTCATCCAAAATGACCTACAGTGAAAGTCCCTTATAAAATCCAGATCAAGAAAGACCATCCATTTAAGGAGAAATTATGTTGGGGCAGGAAGAAACACACCAACTTCCCAGGCTATTCACTTTTGGACTAGGAAGGAGGGCTGCATTCACCTTTTCTCTTGTCAGCCCATTGTGATTAGGTTAGATTTATCACCAGTCTTCCCTGCTCCCTTCTCCCTCTCTTCCTTCCTTTTTAATTAGACCATGGAGGCCTTGTTTTCAAAATTGTGTGGATCCCAATAGAAGTTTTTGAGTCTCATACATCAAATGGCAGGCAGTTTACTGTAGTTAATTATGGTAATTCTTGCTTAGTAGTAGCTTCCCTCTGAAGAATCAAAACTATTTAGAAAAAGCCCTAGCCTCAGGCATGAATTTCTGAGAACATATTTTTTGCCACTTGTTATTTTATGACACTAAGTAGCAGTGGAAAATTAAAACCCAGAAGGGGAAAAAAATGACAGAAAGAATAAGCTGTTGGGGCTACACAACACCGTGCAATGAGTCTTCGGGCCACGTTTTGCAGGCCTCGGGCACCACACTGCTGAGCTGACTTCAAGGGCACCTAAATCTGGCGGAGCAGCCCCATCTTCTCCTCATCTGTGGGGATTACTCTGATCCGCATCCAACGTGGCCAGGTCCCCATGGGACACAGGGACAGAGAAAGCACAAAGGTGCCCTGCAGCCCCCAATGCTCTGACACAGGGGCCAGGTGGGTCACCACATGCAGAGCCACCTCCAGTCCCATGGGGATCCATGCCTCCCCATGGAGTGTTACATGATCCGGTGCAGCCCTGCCGCTGCCTGCGGTCCGGGCATCCTGCACAAGGGCAGGAACCGGTCGACCAGTCGCGACGCCTGCAGTGAGACCTGACACACATTAAACACGACGAGCCCCGTGACGAGACCGCAAGCAAAGCGTCACCCTTGCTCTCTGCACCCATTTTTCCTGCTGTAAATCAGGGACATTAGTCCCTATCTACTTCCTAGGTCTGGGCTTCCACAGAAAAAATTCCTCTCCTTTGGAGAGAACTTCACCATCTAGAAAGGAGAGGAAAAGGGAGGAAAATACAGTTTGCCTTTGATTGCTATGGCTACAGAGGCTACTTGGATAATCTGAGGCTTTAATACATGGATTCTTTCTTTAATGAAAGGTCTGAGAAGTTGGCACTTTTATCAATTACTGAAATATTTAATCTTCAGGTCTGCTTTGCTACTACAGAGTTTGTTTCATCTTCAGGCTCCTCTTTTAGAGAATTTAGCAATTCATCTGGGAATCCAGAAACCATTTGGAGCAGTTTAAGTTAAACTTTCAAATATTTATTACAAGGTGGGTTCAGAGAGAGTCAGAAGAATTTAAAATATGGGTTCAAAGCCTCCTGCATTCCCCATATCAGAATTGGAAGAAGGTGGGAAAGAAAATGTGTATTCCTAATTTAATCAAAGGTAAGTATCTAAGCAGTAAACTACAGTCCCTTCCAGAGGCTCACACTCTCTAGATACTGTAGAGATTTCTTTGCCAAGTGGCTTGAACAGCTCAATCATGCTTTAGAGTGAAAGAAAATAATTGCTTTTTTGAAGTCACACTAACTAGAACATTGCATAGCACTGAAAAAAAAAAAATCACCTGTATTTTCAAGAACACCCTTTTAAATATAGTTTGCTTTTTTCAGTGAAATAGATCTGGGTCCCTGCCTGGGTTCAGACAATGAAATTCTGGTCAGCTCTCAGCAAGGCTCTTTACAGGCAGCTATAATATGGTTTAAGGTCAGATATAGCTGGCACTTCAGGTCAAACTGATTCAGCACAAGTTGGATGACCCTCAAAGCTCTTTCAAGTCCTGTTTTGTATGATTCTAGTGTAAACACTGGGCTTGTCTCTAGTGAAACCACCCTCTCCTTAAATGCTTCAGTAACTTTAGAGAGGTGCTAAACAGCAGTCAGGAATCTGGTATTTGGGACTCAGATCCATCAATGTCCTTCAGCACACACGTGGCTTCAGACACTCAAACCACATTAAGCTACACACAGTGCCCTGAGCACGTTCATCACACATCATTCATTACAGGCTGTAGGCTGCCAGACAGGTGCTGTACTGCCTAGATTTGAGACACTAAAGAGAAATGGGGCAGTCAAGAAGAAACCTGCTGGCAAGGACAAAGCCGGAGATCACCATTGCCCCAGCCATGCATCTCAGACTTGTTTCCCCTTTCAACAGTCACAGGCTTTTCCCTCCTGTGCCAATTAGAGAGACCAGGCAGCCCCCTAAGAAAACACAGACAATTTCTGCAACAAGGTCAGCAGGAGGATCAGCTGAGGCAGAGAGAAAACTGTTTCCACCAATGGGCTGCAAAACCCATCTTGCTGCCAGGAGTGATGCCAGAGGGTCACACATCTGCAAACCCTTCTGCCTCACAGCCAGCTTTGCTTTCCCAATACAGATTCTGTCTGTCTCCTGTCAGAGCCCTTTACTGTGGTTTTGGAGTCTTAATCTGCCCCAACGCACAGGGAAACAGACTCATCCAAACTGCAAGGAATGATCCATCTTCACTGAATGTTTAATACAAGGTTCCACTTCTGGTGAGCTGGGCTGGCATAGCCAGGTGAGAGGTCTATAGCAAAGACCTATTACATATCACACACTCCATCTCATTCTTCTTCCCCCCCCACCAAGATCCCTCCTATGTATTTTCCTGCTATGCTGCTCTAGGACCTGTCCCTAGCCAAGCACAACTGGAGCAGGATTTGCCCATGGACACTGATGCTGGGAAAACTTCAGCTGCATCTCTCTGCCAAGTGACTGGGTTTCATCCTGCACTACACAGGAACTGTCCCTTCTCACTGGCACCTTTCCTGGTCCCATCACCAGCAGCTCTGCAATGAGACAAACTAAATCACTGTGCTCTCCTGAGCCTTGAGAATAGTCTTTAAATTTGCACTCATCACCTCTATTCCATAACGATTCACAGCAATGTCCAGATGTGCTTGAATTCACTGCCATAAGGTTGTCCAATAAGTGATGAGATGTCAGTGCTCAGGAGTCCCCTTTGGAAAAGCCTACAGGTGTCAGCTATCCACATACTCTGTCTGTCTGGATTTGCAGGAGAGCTACTCCTGCAGCACCACTTCTCTGGTTGCACTTCAAGCCTTCCACTTTAGGTCTGGAAGATTAGAGTGGGTAAAAACAACTGAATCGTGCTAATATTACCTCTTAAATAGTGCTTTCAGTCAAAGACCAAAGGGCTTTACACAGAATACCTCCAACAGAGTTATATCAAGCTTGGTAATCATGTTAGTAATTGATGAAAATCTCCAAGCACAATGTAGAGATGCTTATGCTACAGGGTCAGCACACACACTGGGGAATTTCATTTCAGTTCTCCTTCCCTGTTCTCATCTTCCAAATTCAGCAATCTGCATTTGAGAATAGCTGGATCAACATCGGACAGAACTCTTCCCAAGTGCTCCCTCTCTTCACAGGCCACCCCACAGCTGCATACAGCTCTAATACCCAAAACAGAAGGGATGATCTGAGTCAGCACTTGCTTTCTGGGCTGGCAGCAAAAAGCTCCACTGTCCTGCTAGCCAGGCCTCTCCCACACACCACAGCCAAGCAGGGCAAAAAAGGCACACTAAAGAGACAGAACAGGACTTCCCGTGGATTAGCCCAAACTATAAAGATCTCCTTGTGTCCATCCTCCTGTGGACCTTAAGTGGTCCATCATCCATAGCTGATGGACCACTTAAGGCAAGTCAAGACAAGATTTCCCTTTTTCCATCCTTTCAGGAAAGCCATTATATTTCTCCTGGCCAAGATCTGCCACGGCCAAGGAAAAGGCTGTGGAAAATCCTATTATTTTGCCCAACTCCACTGAATTATGGCCATTGATTTGACAGTCTATATTAGTACTATCGCCTTTATATCAGTGTCCTTCACTTTTCTTCAGGTTGGGTTTCTCACTCCCCTGTGGAGAACAAGCTGTAATAATTTGCTTTTATGTCTGGACCTGAAAGACTGTTGCTCCTATACCAACTGTCCTAGGGCAGCTGGGTCAATGGACAGCACTTACCGGACACCACGCTCTCCTCCAGCTCAAGGACTCAAATTCAAAAGAGCTCCCATCTGCCAAGAAATCAATAGTAGCCATTATTGGAGATGCAAAAGGGAAAGATGCAGGTGCACTCTGCAAGCAGACACATGGGTTTAAAACACTCCCACCCTACACAGTGGTGTTGCCACTTGTCAGCTCTCCTGCCCATGCAGTTCTGCTAGTGGAGAGGTCCATGCAGTCATCCTTATTCTAGTTCACAGAAAATCAGCCTGAGGCATTTCAAGCATTTTGTAGCGGGTTTGTTCAGACAGGTTGATTTTCCTTTAAGTACATCAGTAAGAGCTCTGATAAACCCTTCCATCAAGCAGATCTGAGAGTAGTGCTGTCCCTCAGAAAGGCAAACAGGGTGGGTAGCATTTGCCACCCAAACTTGTTTATGTAAGGAAAAAATGTTTCCCTACCCAAAGGGCCCTCTGGACAGAAAAAAAGCCTCAGGCTGGCTGGGAAGTGGTGACTCAGGCCCTTCTCAGCAGACTGGCTGTGACAAATCCCAGCCCTGGCACACAACTCCCTCCATCCTGTGCAACCTGGTAATCTCTGCTGCCAGGACCAGCTGCCTACACCCCAGAGCCTCCCCATAGGCACAGGCTGCAGAGCTCCACACTTGTGACTCAGATTCCACCCCCCCAGCACCACCTGGAGCCACCCAAGGAGGCTTCTGCCTCATGACCCAGCACCACATTCCAACTTCTGATGAGAACCAGAGCTCCCAGGCTCTGCTCAGAGGTGGGCAGATTGGGGCATCCAGCAGTACTGTCTCTAAGATGCTGCCTCAGCATTTCCCCACTGGCTGAGGAACCAACAGCCAGACCAGAAACCAGCCAGCCCCTCTGCCCGCTCCCTTCAGCTCCTGCTGCAAAAATCAACCCCTCTCCCTGTTTCTTGCCTGACACGTTGACTAGGTTGCCATAACACCACTTGGCCACCAAACTGGGCTCATAAGCAAAAAGTTTTCATTGCCATTTTATTTTTCCTTCCTCTAGAGAGATGGTGTAGGATGGATGGGAGCAGTCTTTTGATGCTGCAGCTCTAACCCCAAGTCAGCTGCAAAAGCAATTCAGTGCTGGTCAAATCACTTAACTCTCCACATCTCATTTAATGATCTGTCAGATGAGGATAATGATATCTCAGTAGGTTGCAACGAAGCTTGATTAGTTAATGATTCTAATGCACTTGAGGGCTTCAACACCTGCACACACAGGCAGAACACCGGTATTTCAGTGAGCAGTGGCCTTGCAAATGAGCACGTCAAGAAGTCTCTAGCAGGAGGCAAGTGGTTAGTGAGCAGGAAAGCAGAAGTATCTGTGCACAGACTGCCCAGTGCAGCAGGAGCTGCACCGTACTGTGAAAATACCCTGCCCGTCTCTAAGCAGGGACCACCCAGCCTCCGAGCAAGAGCTCCTGGATCAGTGCAGGGGGATGATGCTTGTGCATAACCAGAATTAACCAATTACGCTGTGCAAGAGCATATCACCGTGGATGTGCGGATCCAAATCGTTACTGCAGGTGAATGCAAAATGGGTTGTAGCTAAATGGGCTTCCTATTGCATTTGCTTTAGGCCAGGATGACTGCCTATGGAGAAAAATCTAAGCGCTTCGGGCAGTTATTATGGTTAAAAACCTTTTGCGGGGAGGAAGGATTTTGCAGCAGGGGAAATAAGTCTCATTTGAATAACAAAACAATTTTTGTTGATGGTGTTGTTGTTGTTTATGAGCTATTTAAGCCCTAGGGTGGGTAGGAAGGGGGAAATAAGAGGTATTTAGCTGTCAAACATATTTTAAACAGATACTACCAATGATAAAAATCCCATTTTAGTTTGAGCAATGAGTAGCACATCATACAGTTTCTAGAAAGGAAATTAAAATAAAGGAGACAAGCTAATGAGCCATGAAAATATTGTAAAAAGCAGTATGTATTTTTAAAAATAAACACAAGTAATGTTTCATCCCCATTTAAGCACTTGAATCTTTCAATTTATTCAGCCAATGTTGCCATGCCCTGCTAGAAAGGTTTGGAAATCAAGGGGACATTTAGCTTCGTGGTGCCCAGTCGCAGGGAAGCAGCGTTCCCAGGGCAGAGCCTGCAGCACACGAGGAGCCCCTCTGAACCCAGTGACACTCATGCTCACAGCCCCTGCACCACGGAGCTTCAGGGCCCAAAGCAAAATCAGAAATAGTAACCTGCCTTCACAACCAGGCTGGTGGCCACAACCCCAGGCTGCCCTTGTGCAGGGCTAGGAACCTCCACAATTGGCTCATTTGTAACATCGCTGCGATGTCCAAGAATAAATAACTTGGTGTTACATGTTCAGTGTTTGAGTTATCAGCTCTACCATATACCTCTCTGACGCTTAAATGCCACCTTAGAATAATTATGGTTGGAAAAGACCTTCAAGATCATCAAGCCCAACCTTGGTTCCTTTGCTTTAACCATTGCTTCACCATGAAAATTCACTAAAAAGTCCTTTCCACACACTGCACACAAAGCAGTGAGAAAAGCCAGTAGGAAAAGGGAGGCAAAATCCATGGCTGAGGCAGTATTTACACAGAAACACTGTGTGCAAAGAGGCCTTTGCATTTCAGAAGTTTCTTGTTATCACTTCAGAAAAATAAAATGTCCCTTTTACTTGCTTTTGCCTTAAAAAAAAAAAAAAAAAACACACCTGACAAGACCTATAGAAGACATATAAAGGGGTATGGTCACAACATTTAAATTAAAAAGACCAATCACTCTTGACTGGCATCTCTAACACATTTTAACTTTAAATTTTAAAAAGGTTCATTCTTTATATAGAAAAGGAAAAATATATTTCAAGTAATTGCTTTACAAGCAACACTTTTTTTTTTAAATAAATGGATCAATGTTTTTTCTTCCAAAGAAATATTCAAAGATATTTGCAATTAGCAGCAAGCTAATTACTGCAGTCTCCTGCACCCAGCAGCGACAGGTTAAATCAGCCCCACCTGCAGTTTCTGGGGCTTCGGAAGGCAGAAATGGGAAGGAGGAGCAAGGAGGGGAGTCACTACCCTGCTCCTCATCCTCACTTTGTGTGGCCCTAAGGGACAACATCCAGTTTGCTTCCCATTTAAAAGTCAAGATGTTCGGTTTTAAATTTTCATCTCCTGCTTCTCAAGTCCTATCCTAACCTTCCCTCCTCAAAGATGGAAAGGCAGGTAGAGTTAAAGGATATAGATGGACCTGAAAGTTTTGAAAAGGAGAAATATTTGAATTGCAGCCAGGCAGTTTCTTTATTTGAATGGAATCAACATGGTTTCTACCTAACTTGCTGAAAAAACAGCAGAAAGTTTTGGCATCAACAAGGTGTCATGAAAGTTCCCATTCTCTGCTTGCAGATGGAATTTGGCATTTCTCCCTCCTACCTCGCAGTCAGGGCTAGGTGGGTCTCCCAAGTCACCAATTCCCTCATGCACAGGAGCATCGGGAGGTCTCCACATCCCCATGTTAGAAACGTGTGTGAACGGAGGTGGCTGCAAGACCCTGGGGGAGCTGGCAGCTCCAGCTGGGCCCTCAGCTCCTCACATCCGGCCCAGCCACGAGCGCCAGCCCTGCCACAGGCTCTGCTGGAGGCAGGGGAGTCGCAAAACAAGTGCCTGGGAGGATGATTCATAGAAAGAGCTTAATTTAGCCTCTCTGAATCACCCTGCAGAGGAGATTGCCTCTTGCCAGCTATAAAAAGAACTCGAAAGATGAGTCTACGTTTGCCAGCACGCACCCCTTTCCCCATGTTACACAAAGTTGGCTCCAGGACTAAATCTGCACGGCCCAACAACCCGGTACCTTGGTGCTTAACCTCAGCTCCTCTCTGCTCGGAGCAACAGCTACCAAACTGCAGCCGCTCTCATTTCGGCCATGCAGGGGCTGAGGGAAAGCATCAGTGTTCCGCCAGGCGCCTGCCTTGCGCTTGGCACGACAGGTACAGAGGGAATATCGGGATTTGGGGTTCAAGGACAAGCTCCTGGACACAGCATGGAAAGGCAGCACTGACAAGGCTTTCAGAGAGAAGGACTCGGATAGCAACTGCCCTGCACCCAGGTACCTAAAAGGCAACAAAGTCAGGGCTCACACACCTCACAGCTTTTCTAGAAAGGCTCCCAAGTTAAGGGAAAAGAGTTTCCCAGAATCATGCTCTCATCTTGGCCTCTCACATCCAGAGCACTTCTCAGACACATAGAAAAAAAATATAGTAACAGGCTTAAAAGCTGGGACAGGGGCCCAGGTGAGGTGCCTGGATTTCCATTTCTTCGCAGAAACCTGCTGGGGGATTCTCCCCTTTAGGAACAAGGCTGCAGGACAATGCTGCTTGAGGGTCTGTCTGCACCCTCCTTTCTCCACCATGTTCTAGGACCTTTCAAACCTGCTGGGCACTTTTGAACCTGACAATCAGTTTTGAACCTATCTGCTTTTTATCTTTACAGTCACAGTTATGGATGTCCCACAGAGCTCACTCAGCTATGAGACATCGAGGTGGACAGGGGCCGCATGCCTTCGCAAGGGGAGATGAGACAGAGAGAAAGGCCAAGTTCCCACCTGGGTTTCTCTCCTGGGCATCACCTCCATCCCTCAAGCCTGTGCTCATGCTTACATGCACCAAGGTACACAGGCAGCTCCTACCATCACAGTAACACCAAGAGAATCCAGCAAGCTCCCACCTAGAAGTAGCATCACCAGCATTCCCACCAGAGAGGCTCCCATGTATCAAACCCTCTTGTTTATTCCCATTTTTGTCTCTTGCAAACACTTGGAAACATGAAGTGATCAGGAAAAGCAAATGTTTTGCAGATCAGACCCCACTCAGCAGAGAGCATTACAGCTCCTAAATTATTAACAGTAAAAAAATGAGGTGTCCCAGAGCTGATCACTTCTGGGCGAGGAAGAGTGGGAGGGGAGTAAGAAGAAAGGATTGTGCTATTATAGGCTATTTTTGTCTGACATTTCTATGCTTTTCCATTAGCTAATTGATGACACAGCCTGTTTAACATTATCTCGGCCCCCAGTATTTATAGCTCACCAATTACTAGAGCACCTAGCTGCTACTAACAAGCTACTCTCAGATGAATTTGGGTACTCACAGATAGATCCTTTGGTGTAAACACATGTGAATCCCTTCAAGTCAGGGTTATGCTGTTTTACTCTATCCAAATGTCAACTCTATTCAAAGGAGCAAGGGGAAGTCATGTTTGACCAACCTGATAGCCTTCTAAATGGGATGACTGTCTGGCTGAGGGGAGAGCAGTGGATGTTATCTACTTGGACTTCAGCAAGGTTTTTGATATCGTCTCCTATAACATCCTCATAGGGAAGCTCAGGAAGTGCTGGTTACATGAATGGACAGTGAGATGGATTGAGAACAGGCTGGATGGCAGAGTTCAGAGAGCAACCCTGTGCCACATGCTCTAGGTGTCCCTGCTTGAACAGGGTGGGTTGAACTAGATTATCTCTAGAGGTCCCTTCCAATTTCAAACATCTGTGACTCTGCAAGCTCCTTTTTCCATCCAGAAGCATCACCAAGTGCCTCAGGCCCCAAACACCTCAGTGACAACAACTCACAGCTCCGAGCAGCGACCACGCAGCCTCGGCTGAGGTCTCACCCTCAGAACAGGGCACAGATACCGCACTGTCCGTGGGAAAAATTGCATTAGCAGAGAGCAGCCTCCACCTGCCAAAACTGCGCTCACATGTAGCCGACCCACACCACACAGCTCAGCTTTGCTCAGACCTTGTCGCTCCTGCAGCACATTGCCAGAAAAAAACATCATCTGCTTGGCTTTCTCATGCCACCTCCTGCCCACCCTTCAGTTTCCATCTGACAATGACAAATGCACAGTCCTAGTGACACAGTGTTCCTGAAGAGCTTGCAGGCCCCTTGGGGCTGCTGGCCATCAGCAAGTCCCCTTGGTCTCCAAGGCCATCAGAGCTCAGCACTGCGATTTACCAATCCTGCACTGAAGTGTCACAGGTGCTGTGAATGGGAGAAGCTGGCTACGATAAAAGGGCAAATTTCTACTAATTGTAAACAGTGTTGATACCCATGTGCTTCATTCTTGCCTTTATGGAGTAAACCTGAGGAATGATGGAACCGGGAGAGAACACTCAAACTTTCATTGTACAAGCTAAATGCTCTATAACATTAACAAATCAGAAAACATTACTTAGTGAGCAGCAAAATGCCAAGCCATTCAGATTAGCCGTGCTTAGACACCTGCTGCGACCAGTGGATAATTATCCACCAGCAAAGATCAATCTCTCAAAATTAGCGCTTGTCACAGGGCACTGCTGCCTGGAACACACTTACCAGGCCCAGAGCTGAAACCTGCTGCTGACCCAAAACACAGAAAACCTTTCCAGGGCATTCTCCCTGCAGCCTCCTCCTCAAGCAGATCTAGCTTGGCCTTAAAAAGCCCAATAGTTTTTTAGAAACCGGCAACTTGCATGGCAGCTGCATCTGCTCTACCACCCTCTCCCCCTTTGAGGGCCCACAGGGGTTCCCAGGACTGACCCTCACTACGTTAGGAGCGAGACCGCACAGAAGAGAAGTCACCAGACAGGAAGGAGCTAAAGGGGATGCTCCCCTCCCAACCTGTCCTCTCCCTGCCAAGCCATTTCCCCAGGCAGACAGAGCTCAAGCGCTTGGCCTGGCCCGCAGCATCCTACAACACAAGCAAACTTCCCAGACCCAGGCTGCTACCAGCCACCCTAGCTCCTTCCCTTCCATTTCCAACTAGAAATGCCATCTTCGATTTCTAAGTGCTTTCCTGCAGCAACCTTTGTTAAAATAAGCACATGCATTTGAGGTGCTTCTGTTTCAACAAGTCGGCACATTCTGCTGAAGTGCTTTCAGTCAGAAACCTCCTGCCAGCTGTAGTTTCATTCAACATTTCTATGAAATTCTTTTTTATTCATAAAGATCGTCTTTATTCTTGGAGTTAGGAAGTGACTGGTGAAAGTTTGCTTCCAAGATTGCATTCCTCATTGGCAGCTTCTCAACATTAAAAAGGAAAAAAAAACAATAGCCCTAATTTTAAAAGGGAAGGGAAGGCTGCAGAGGCACCAATGGAGCAGATGGGGGGTGGGGGACAGTGCCAGGCAGTGAGCTCCTCTCTCTGCACACAAATGCTCTCCGCTGCCTCTTCCACTAAGCCAGAGACAAACCAGCACAATCTGCTGCTCAGGAAAAGGGCATTAACCACTACACAAGTTTCATGCTTCCTTAGATTCAACCAGAGCTCAGGGCAGGACATCCAGGCTTCTTGCACAGAGGAGACGCAGCAGAGGAGAGCCAGGGAGGCAGGTCTGCAGGGAAGAAACCCCAGCTGAAGCGAGGGCCACCCTTCCTGGCCCGTCTCTTAAAATATGCACCCTGCACATGCCACCCATGTACCCATCACCAGTATAATCATTTTTAAGTATTTGCAACATTTGCTGCAGTTATGCCCAACATAAACCAGGCTGCAATATCAGTGTCAAATCATAAGAAAATATCATTTTCCACACTGAAGCAGTGCTTTAAAATTCCTTAGGCCTGATGTATTAAAGAAAAGATAACAATAAAAGTCTACCCACTATTCCAAACCAGTAACGAGCTTGCCTTTAAAAACAGATTAAGCAAAAAATACAGCCCTGGAGGGGATAATTGCAAAAACGTAATTAGGAAGGGGGAAATACAACTTCAGCGTTGCCAGCCAGACCCACTCCTCTGTTCACAGCATAAAGCTGTGTTGGGGAACAGAGCATCTCCAGTAGTTCTGCTGGTTTTCTTGGATTCTTAGCACCGTTTTCAGTTAAACTAAAAGAAGCAACATGCAGAGAAAAACATGCTCTGCCCCTGTGCCAGAACCACCCTGATGGAGAAGCCACTCTGGGGTAACAAGTCACCTCTCATCTGTAAGGGTGTTACAGCACCAGGAGCTTTGTCCCTCTCCGCAGTTGCCCATGCAGAAACCACTGCGCAGACGAACAAGGTCGGGCCATAAGCATGACTGGGTCCTGCTGCATCTGAGGCAGAACATCCTTGGCACTATATACATATTTTTTAAATAAGCATCAAACTTTTATGAAGTCCTAATGCCTGTTCCAGATGTTCACACCATCCACACTGCTCTTGTCTTAAATGGGGTTTTTAAGCCACACTAAGCACATTCAAGGGGCACCGCAGGGCAGTTGTACTCCATCTGTCTCTGGAAATGGTCTGTGTTTGAGTATTTGCCAGTGAGACCAGCGCCACAATTACCATTGCTATTTTATCTCCCCGTGTCTGTAACGCTGATGAGGGAGCTGACGACAGCACTGGTGTTTAAGTGGCTCAGCTTAAAAACATTTACACCCCTGGACTGCAAAGTACAGTGCAAATCTAATCATCTATCACATGCCAACTTGATAACGAACACTCACCACCGTATCAGGTGGAGCAATCACAAGAAAAACGCAAGGTGATTTGAACTGCAGCTGCCTGCAAGGCTTTGACAAGGGTATTAGAAGAAAAGATTCAAATAGAGGAGGAAGCATCTCACCTAAACATTGCTTTTGCTGTGCTGACTCTACATGGAAAACAGTGACTCAAACTTCTTGGTATATTTTCAGTATTTCTTGTAATATCCTGATCCAGCAAGTATCACCTGGGGCTCTGTGTTGGAAGTTGCATCTTTTGAGCAAATCAGAGAGGAAAAAATGCCCAAGGCCAGGACAGCCAGTGCAGGGAACCTGGCCTGGATCCCTGCCACAAGCCATCTGCCTTTCCCCCCAACTCCACTCTGCCTCGAATTCCCATCTGTGCACCAGAGCCAGGAGGACTTTTCCCATCCCTGCTGTGCCAGGTGAAGATTCAAGATTGCAACATATCATATTTGGACCCTTTCAAGAAGATCCTTAAACACTGATCTGCCACATGCTTAACTGCAGAAGTCAAAATCATCTTGTGCTTCCAGCTGCCCAAGAGATACAATAGAGGTCTCCCTCAAGCATGACCATTATAAAGCCTCTGGGTCTAGGCTGGCCCTATTCTTGTGGGCTTTACCTAGGAAGTGCTGGAGAAAGGCAAAATACTCTGACAGATACCATCTCTTTCTGGTGCCAGATGAGTTCTGTAAATTCCACTTTCTACCACAGCACAATCAAACCAGAGGACAGTGGGGTGGGTTTTGCTCCCTAGGCAGGAATTGTGAAGACATTATCCCCAGTCAGACAGGACCAAGGAAAAGCTTTGTGCTCTGTCGGCAGAGATGTCAAGTCAAGGCACCCCATGGGTTCCTCAAGCTGTGACCAAACCCACCAGTGCTCTGCAGTAGCCAACACCTCCGTGAGGATGGGAGGCTGTGGCCTAGACAAGAGCCATCACCCAAAGCAGGTGGTGAGGAGCTGGCATCAGCCTGACACCTTTCCTCTGAATCCTCTCCTTTGGCCTCAGGACAGACCAGGAGCAAGAGGAGGGCAGATACAAGCTGTGGCCTGCAAGCCAAGCATGGAGACACCTTCACCTGGTCCCTGCTGGAGAAAAGGGATAAAGCTGCTTCACATTCAGATTGGGGAAGTTTTGGTCTCTCACCCATCCCAACAATTTTTGCCCACAACACTCAACAGCTCCAAGCCACATTTGGCTAAGTGTGCTTTAAGTAGCAGTATTTCCCAGCAGGAATATTCCTCAACATATCAAGTCCTGCTTCCCCCGCCCCTCCAAAAAAAAAAAAAAAAAAATCAAGTACACCCACAGAGGGTTTTCATTCCCCCTCACATATCCCTTTTAAGTTTCCTAGGATTTGAGATTCCCCCAGGCCAAATTTCACTGAGCCACATTAAACTAATAGCCCCATAAAAGGCCCATTGCAAGAGGTAATTGCATTGCAAGACTTTCCCATAAAAAGCATAAAAAGGCTGCCAAAGGCAGTTTCCTAAGGTCAATTAGCCCGTGTTACCACAGCTCAGGGGGAAGCCAGTCCTGGTGCTCCACTTTACAGCATGTTTAATCAAAGCCCATGGGTTGCTGCTCAGATGAGGCGGCAGGGAACGAGAGGGGCGAAGGGCAGCGTGTCACCAGGCAGCATCACGGCTACCCAGCCAGCAGCTCCGCTAGCCCACACGAGCGGTAGCACCGGCACATGAGCAGGGCTGCAAGGACAGGTGATGGGGAAGCCAGGCAGGTTATAGGATCACAAGAGACAGGAGACACCGGTTTTCTCCAACACCGCGACAGCGCTGCAGTGCACCAGACTGCAATACCTTGAGGTGTTCACGTTTTACCTCAGAATTTGGTGCCAAAGCTCTTGCGTTCCCCTGCCCACTGTCAGGGAAGAGACCTCTTCAACCCATCATGCCCCTACAGAGCAGAGGCAAAACAGCCACAGCCTCTGGCTCCTCCTTCCCTCCAAGTCATCTTTTACCCAGATGCTTCACGTGCCTGGACGGCAGCAGAGCCCAGTTCCCATGGTGGCAGCAGCCTGCGCCACCGCTTTCCCCACAGACCTTAGGCTGGAGGCAACCAAGGGCAAAGCAGACGTGGGCATGTGCCTACAGGGAACCAGAGCTGCCAGCACATGAAATAAAAGAGCATGAAGAAACCCAGGCCTCAGCTGCAAAACTTGGTCAAAGCCCAGCAGAAGTCTGCTTGCTGCCAGCAGAGGAAACGGGCAAGAGCTATGAGGCACTCGGCAGAAGCCTCACATAGTTTGCTGCCAGGCCGTGCTAAAGCAGAGAGGAAAAAAAATCATCTCTCCCTCAGCCCTGCAGTAAATTACAAGACATGTCCCTCGAGAGCGCAAGGTGAAGCTCTTGATCAGACAAGCGATGCTGGCGTGTAATTCCCCTTGATATTCCCGATTTGAATGTTAGTGCTTGTGAACGGTGCATGACTGACAGCTCTGGAAGCTGCAGGCTCCTATGGAGAGCAAGCGGAGCACTAGCCACACAGGCTCCCCACAGAGGCACAGGCCCGGCCAGCACAGGGGAAGGCTGCCCTGTGTCCACATACACACACCTGGGGAAGGGGTCAGGCTCCATCGAGCTCCCCCATCCAACCCTCACACATTCCACAAGAGCCAGGCACACAGGGCCAGCAAGGCCTTCATGGGACAACCTCCTGCTCTCTGAGATGGGTGAAACTCAGGCCCTTCACCCAAAATGTAGCATCTCTGTGAATCCAAGTCACATCACCAGCACCAGGCACAGGTTCTGCCAGTTTCTAATGTGTTTCTGCCCTGCTGGAGCAGAGTAGGAGCTGGGGCCAGGAAGGGGAATCGGTACCAAGTGCTTTAACACAGAGGAGATGCACATCCATCGGCAGGACCCACCACTGCCAGACCCACCAGGAACCACATCACCACCAGAGCTCCAACAATCTGGATGCAGCAGCACCTCAACACGCCATATTAAGAGCAGCTCCCGATTAGATGTAAATTGAAAAATATACTAAATCTCCAGATAATGTACTCAAGCAGAGATGTGTTGACTTGGGCAACAGAAGTCATTTAATTGCTTCCTTTTTCCAGTTAACACACAAAGTTCTGACTTGTCTGCAGCACTGCATGCAAATTAAAAGATTCATTTTAACAACAAGAAAAACAAGATCTGTTCCAAAAAACCCAAACAAGCAAAATCAAAACAGAATTAAGGAATTTTGAGAATAACTCTTTGGCAAGAAAAAAAACACTACTGTTGATAGTCAAATTCACAACTGGTACAAGCACCAGGATCTAATAAATAGCTCACAACTAAGCAAATAAAAATGCACAGCAAATAAAGAAAGGTAGTTTAAGATTGCTATTCCCTCTATAGCACCTGAATTTGCAAGGGACTTGGTAAATGGATAGACTTGTACACACTCAGGTAAGATAAAACTTCAGCAATGGGTTTTGCTAACCTGCCAGGACAGGATACATCCAAATGATTGCACAGAAATTGCAGGGGATGAGGCAGGATGAAGTGGTTCAGGCGGGGACTGGCAAATGGGAACATTTATTAGGGCCAGGCCCCCTGAGCTCAGTGACATCCAGCCACACGCCACTGCACAGACTTCATGCAAGGGGCAGACAGAGGCTCAGCACAGCTTTTGCAGAGCAGAAACGAGCAATTCTGAGAATGGTCCCCAAGTTGCAGGTTGCCACCCGTCTGGAGAGACACTGTAATTGAACGTGTGTTTGCTCCTGTGCCTGCCCTGATTGCGAAGTGAGACAGGCTCACGGAAATGCTGCCACAGGCAGCTCCTCCTCCAGGGTGACGAAGGCAGTTTGAGCAAACACACTTTACTTGCCATAGGGGCTCGTTGGGAAGGCATGTGGGGACAGTCCCCACAGCCCAGCTGCTGTGGGGTGACTGTTGCCATAACCATTTGTGACTGCATGAACACCCAAATAGTCCTCAGAAAAACAAGACTTTCACCAGAGTGGGGCTCAACACTTCTGAAACATCTGTTCTTTAGCCAGAACAGCTGCTTTTCCCCAGAAATACCCCATGTTGAAGACAAAACTCCAGAATTTTCCTGCAGAGGGGATCAAGTATGAAAGGTGTTGACAAGTTTTTTTTTTTATTGGCTGTGAGGAGAAAGCTAGATCACCTACAAAATTGAGCTGCTTGCAAAATATCACTCCCTTACTATTTGCTTTTAATCATACTAGAGCCCACAGATACCAACAAGGCATTCCTATCAACGTTATGTCACTGCACTACAAGGACTCTTGGAAAAACAAGATTGACAAGACTGGCAAATACATTCTTAACCCAAAGTACATCAAAAACCCTTGTAGAAATGCTCACTTCAAGTTAATGTGGCTTTAAATGGCTACCACTTCACTTTCTGCCTAGGAAGAGCCTTGAAAAAGGGGTTCTTACTAAAAAGAACTTGCAGATAAGTAGCTAAAACCGGCAAGGAGTGCAGTATTATACCCACATCCCATCTGTGGGTGCCTCAGACAACTCAGGTCTTCCAAGACAGACACAAGATCTTTCTTGGAAAGATCTGAGATCCTTCAAAGCAACCGTGGGATCCTCTCTTCTCTCCGATGTTAGGTCAGCCAACCTGCTCTCAGAAGACACTCACTCCCATCCATCACACACTCTCAACAACCTGAAAAATAACACAAAGCAACAACAACAAAGCCCAACTTTGGATTTCCAGCAAACTGAGGAAGACCACTCTCAGTGCTGAGTGCATGGCCAGGAAACTCCCTGCTCATTAGGAGGGAGTTGGGGCAGCTGTGAAACACCCATGTCCAGAGCCTTTTACCATCCCTGGGAGGCAGACACTACCCTATTGCCTTGAAGGCAGCCAGGCTGTAGCACAATGGTCACAGCTAAAAGCCACAGGTGCACTTGATTAAGGAAGTGCTTCAAAGTAAATCCCAACTCCAAACCCATCCTGTCCTGGTGTCACCAAAGCCTTGGTGCTGACAACATCCAAGCCCAACTAGGTTTCCTTCACAAGAGCACATGTCCCCAGACTTGTGTTCACACAGGGTGGTCACCTGGCCTAGGGTCACCCCACACCCTCTCAGTGAGGCACTGGTGCTTGAAGCCCCAGCCTAACGGGCTGACAGCAGTGAACCTGCAGAGAGAGACAACAGCTGATGCTGCTCATCCCAGCCTAAAATAAGTTGCAACAGGCTCAGAAACACTGCACATGGGCAGAAGGGGATCAAAGAAGTGTCCTGATCAGGGACAGCATGGCCCCACATTTCAAACCCTTGAGAGAAGGACCAGAGAGCACCAGCAGGGAGCTCACTCAAGTGCTACAGTGAAGAGCTGGAAAACTAGGTCCCATATAACACAGCAGGATCAACTCCTGACATCCTCCAATGCAAAGACAGCCAGACTTACCTGTGCAGGCAATTTTCAGAATACATGAGCAGGGAAGAACATCAAAATCAACCAGCTGCTTTTAGAAACAAGCTAAAAATATTCTCCCTTAGAAAAGAAGGCACAAGAGCTAAAACACCTGCTGGGAAAATACTCCTCCACCACTGAAGTACCTAAGCATAGGTGGACCTGATTTAGGCTTGCCAGTTTGGGTAAGACCAGGTGGGACTGGGCAGCCCTCAGGAAATGCTGGGCACCCTCTGCAGAGGTGGTGACTGCTGAGCTTCTCTTACCAGCTTCCCCACTAACTCAACCTGAGGTAATGCCATATTGGGAAAGGTGCTTGTGGTAGGGAATAAATCAGCACTTTGTTTTCGCTGTCAATCCTGAAACTAATCAGGGGTACAATCATTTCACCCAAAGACAAGAATATGAGACAGCCACCTAGTGCACTGCTGGAGGTTTACACAGCTACTGCCACCCACCTGCAAAAAGTGCTCCAGGACCCACAGACAAACCAATCTGCAGGGCCTTCTTGTCCCACATAGCCAGGAGGAATCCTCTTCTTTTCAGCTGGGCTTTCACCACCCTTCTTGCAGGCTCTTCCTTTACCATGCAGTGGCAGCTCACTGCTCTAGGCTCTTCAGTAGGTAGCTCTACAGATGTTTTTCCACCCTGCCGTCAGGGTACAGGTCCCTGCCGACCAGCAGGGTTCTCAGGGCTAGCATAGCACCCAGGCATGGCAAACAGGACAGACCAGAGAGGGCAGCCATATTCAACCAAGAGCCCAGACCCTTAGGAACCACCCCAGGGCCCTAACAGCAGAATTGGAGACCAGCAGCACTCGAGGGCACCTGGGAAAAGAGTTGGGTACCCAGGCAGGGCTTAAGTTGTCTGGGAAGGTCCCAGGTGAATCCAATCAGGGTCATCAAGGCTTGTTAGGCTGCAGGGCCCCAGCATATGCTGCTCAATGTGCTCTTGGGAAATCTTTTGTAAAATCTCATGCTTGGGGGGGTAGCAAGGATTCCCCCTTTCCTTTTCCTCCATATCTTGTCCTGACACAGTTGTAGCTCTTAACATTGTGAAGCCTGAGTTGTAACCTGCTTTTTTGCTGCTGTTCATTTAAAGGGTTCCCAGATTTACACTTGTGGAGTATGTTATCGGTTATGTGGTATGTGCTACTACTGCTCTGAATTCATGAAGCCAGGTGTAAATTAAGGACTGGATTCTTGTGCTGAGTGCGCTAGCAGCTAACAGGCAATCACGGAAAGGTCACACTCTGCACTTAAAACTCAATAGCTCACTTTGCAGTGTCTTGTTTGAGTTCTGCTCACACGTATGATGAATACAGGGCTACCAGACATGATCAGAGATTAAGTTATATGGGAAGGTACTTAAAACATTGCCTACATGTTGCAAGAGCGCTGAAAATAAACAGTATTATATACCCTGCTCCCTAAAAGAGAATCCAGGAGATTTACTTTGCAATCTCTTATAGCCGCAATCCAAAGCCATTAAAATGAAGGAAGACTGCTTCTGACCTAAGTGCCATGGATCGCCGCTCTTTGTCTCCATCTTTTCCCATGTCTTGCAGGAACAAGAAGTTAAAGACATGCCTGCTACTTCCAGGTGTACATCTTGCACAAACTGGAGTTCAATTAACGTTATTCTGCAACAAAACTTGGAGCAGCTCCTCAGAACTGCTGTTCCCAATGCAGGAGTGACTGAACAAATGATACTCTCATTAATGCTCTGCCTTCCCTGCTGTGTGAGCTGAATCCTTGAACACTAAAAGCACCTCAGCATCAGCTGAGTTTGCAGACATCTACGGTGATTTTTCAAGTTTCTTCACTTTTAGAGAGTGTATGGGGGAAGGGATCAGGTGCTTTAATCCATTCTACTATATGAACTCAGAAATGGTCTGAGTCGCTGGCACTGTAGATTAAGCTGGCTGCAATCTTTCAATCCCTGGTTCTGCTAAGAGTTACTGGCAATAATTTGATGACTATAATTTCTTTTTTTTTTTTTTTTTTCCAACTCAACATGTGTTTTACTTTCTCTGGAAGGAAAGGATGCAATAAAGCTGGACAGAGTAGTGCTGGACAGCATGTTTTAATCTGGCAGCCTGAAGGTGTGGATGAGCACACTGAGTGCTCCTGCAACTCTCTTCCCAGGCCTGCAGTCTGGCAGGACCATTTGCTTTGAAATATCCACAGTTCCTTGTGTTCTGCTCTTTCTTTTTCTTCTTAAATCTAAGACGACTTAGCACTTTTCAGATAGAGATGAATTCATCTTTGAAAGTCCTTAGTTAAACATTATCATATCCATTTTTGAAACTGGAAAACCCAGTCCAAGGATTATGTAGGGCAGGAGCATCTCACTAAAAATAGTCCAATTTGTGCAATGGAAGCTACTATTAAGTAAATATAAATATGGAAGAAGCTGTTTTATTAATACATTCATAAAAATATAAGCAATTGAGGAACAGATGCCGTTTGCTTGGCTTTGTTCCCTAGGCCATGATCACTGTAACACCTCATCTTCTAAATCTTGATATCAAACAGAAGGAAAGATGTACATAGACTTGAGTAAAGTTAGGAAATATGCTTCACAGTCCAGAGTGTAATAAATATGTTGTTTCTGCATGGGTGACAGTGTTTTGCGAGTCTAACGGCACCTCTCCTATTCACATGCATTAATAAGTGTGCCTTTGCCAATTTATTTCAGTCCAAATTACTTTCCAGGATCAGTAAGCAGGGCAAAGTCCAGCTCCATGCTGGGTTCTCAGACTCTTAACAGAGACCTCCTGTAAAAACCTCATCTCAAATTGATTTGAGATCCCCTCCAACTCAAGTGTCCAGGTCAGTTATTCTGATTTTACTGTGCCTGAATTACTGTAACCACAGGGACATGTCACGCTCACAGAAGACATAATTCAGACAGCATGACAGTCCTAAAATGATACCTTTAGCATAATACATTTGACAGTGAAAGAGCAATAATAGCATTTGGGGAACAAAAGAAAAATATAATAAATCTGATGACTAAGTGTTCCAGTCCCTGATGTAAAAGCGAAGTAGATCCCTGTCATATTTAACTTGATTCCTCTGAATTAAACACTTCCATTAAAAGTTTCCCACAGTAGCTTTAATATTTAATTATGTATTCCACCAAAGGAAAGATCAAAATCTTTGCAAAGGGTTTTTTGTGCATGTGAAATATTTATCAGCATATCTCTTTGGACAAGCATTTTTTATCCCCCAGGCTGGGAAAGGGCTTCCATGTACAAATCAGTTTCAAAACATTTTATTTTACAGCTAGGAAGTTTTCTATACTTCAGCACCTCATGCAGTGACTTTGTTATTTCACTTGTTAATGAATGATAATTAAATCTCTTTTGGCTGGAAAGGTTGGAGGGCTCCTGCTGTATTACAAAAATAATTTCTGAAAGTTACAAAAATGCCCAAGTGTCTAGAAAATAAAGAATAAAGTTTGCCATGTTTTGAGTCCAGGTTTCAATCAGGAGGAAGCATTTATAGGAGAGAACTGCATGTTCCAGATAGAGTGTATAGTCTCCCTGGCTCAACAGACATAATTATGTCACTTTGCATCTATCAGAGTAAACAGGATCACAGTCTTAATAATGTACATTGTGGCCACAAACTCCCTTGATCTTACTAACCACTGTGGCAAATACCGAGTAAACCAAATTATACGCTACCTGCACAAAAGGCTGTTACATGTGCACATCTAAGTAAAGAGTTGTCAATTTTGGCTTCGTTCAGTAGGCTCAGGAACACCTGGTTATTAATTTTTCTTCTGTTTTCTCAATCTTTTCAGTTGGTTTCAGTCAGAGGATAAATGGAGTGAGTGTTTGCAACAGAGGCAGGTAAAGAGAAAATGACTGTACATATTAAGGCACTTTGTGGTGTTGCATTGCTACATAAAGAGAAAGAGAATTGAAGAAGAAATATCAGCATGGGCTCCATCAGTGCAGGCTTCTGCTCACATCATAAGGGTAGAATTTGGTCCACAGTTGGTATACCAAAATTACATTAATTCCACTATCAAATGCCTTTTTCTGAAGGCAACACAGTGATTTTAGAGAGATGATTCTGGGTTACTTTTTAAATTATTATTTCTCAAACATTGCAATACAAATTGAGTTTACCAAGGAACTGGGAGAGGGACTGCCATGAGATGGGTCGGTTCCTAAGCTGTGACGTTGGGAAGGGGTCTGCTGAGAGCAAAGCCCCCTCCAGTGAAGCGAGGAACATCCGGTCTGTGCCGTGGAAACTCAGACTCCACGTCCGTCAATGATCGTTCCTTCTCCCTTGAAACAGAAACAAAGAAAAGAAAAAAAACATTTTTTTTCATTTCAACTGTGTAGAAGCTAAGGAAATCTGTGTCCTCCAAAGTTTCTTTGATGAAACCATGTATGCAGAGATCATTAAAAATTTGTTGATTAAAGCCTGTTAGGCTAAACTACCAAGACTAGATGTCTGTTTGGATCTAATTACAAGACTGCTGATGTTTTTTGGAATTATTAAAAATCAGAAACAAATGAGCTCTCTTAATGCTAGCCCCAAAATGGTCAGAGTACCTCATTAGAAGTCGCCTGTGCATGAGCTCCGTGACTTCAGATTTCTAATCATCATCCCATTCTGGCAAGGATACGTTTGTTTTCAAACAAACAGCCACATTCATCAAAGGCGCAATGGGGAGATACTTTCCCTTTGTTGAATTTTAATGAATAAATACTGCTCTCTGTCTTCACATTTTAACAAAGTTCTAGTGATAATTATCCTGCCTGCTACATTTGCAGAAAACTAACACAGGGCCGCGTGCACAGTGATGGCCCCAGGAAGCTGCTCTGCCTGAGGACCCGGGAGGGCTTGAGTTTGGCGGCCTGAAGAGAACAAAACAAGGGGTCGCGCTTTGCTCTCTAATGAGCTTGCTGAGGTAAGTACAGCAGAACAAATAAAAAGGACAGTGTTTCAAACTGGCTGTGATATACCTGGAGGTTTCCGAGCTAGGTTTTGAGATATTTATAATTAACCAAGTGGGGCTTTATGAACCACTAGTTTATCATAACAGGAGTGGTCTCGAGGCTCTACAAAGGAGGTCAGCACCATTACTTCTATTTTACAGGCATTGAGACTGAAACACAAACACGAGTTTTGCAAAAACTAGGTTTTTGCAAAGTCTAGTCTTGACTGATTACCATCCTCAGCCCCCCAAAGGGGAATTGACTTGCTAGAATTAATGTTTTTCAGTTTGCCCCTTCCGTAATACCAGCTAGGGGAGAGAGAAAGATAGCTCAGAGTAGCCCTGTATGATGACTTGATATGCAAGATGGCTCAGATGATCTGAAACATAAAGATGATTTGTAAATGCTTTAAATGACATCCATGTAGCACTAACAGAAGTGCCAGCTGACAGCACTAAGAACTGGCAGATCACATTCAGATGGCTCAAGCCACCCCACCGCTGGACTCGGAACTCTGGCAAGGGAAGGGGATCCAGAGCCCTTGCTCATCCTGGTGCCAGGCTCCCGTACAGACAGTCCCAGAGGTGCTCACGGGGTACGGAAAATTTTGTGCAGCTGAGCTGTGATACATTATGCAGAATTAATGTGCAAGCAGCCAGGTGCAAAACCTCCTAGTTACCACAGACATTACTCAGAACAGTTATTTACACAAGTTGGGCTGAAGCACCAGGTCTCTGGTGCAGATTGAAGCTAGCTTCATATTTTCTTACCAGTCCTTACCAGGATCAAACTGACATGCAGGTGCTACAGGCAACTAGGAAAAATAATGAAGCAGAGAGGGATCAAGAAGTAGAAGGAGAGAATGGGGGGAGTGAGGAAAAGAGTGCCAAAACATCCAGGAAAGTCAACATTTAAAATGAGAGAGCAGAAAAAGAGAATTCCAAATCCACAAGCAAAATTTCAAACATTGCATTTTCAGCTCAGACTCAGAACAAAACTAAATTCCTGTTGTCTCTTATTAAATTCCTTCTGCATCCCATGGAAAACTGCATTAGTTCAATATCAAGTCTTTAAATCACAAACCAGAACTGTCTTGTGTGAATCAATAAAAGCTTTAGATGATACCTTTGCGTGGGGTTATCTGAGAGTATAAAATTCTCTTCCATACTAGCGTAGTCAATAATGTGGCTGACGTTGTTGTCCTTACAGGATCTTCTTTTTATCAGCAAAACCAGCCACATTTATTTCAGACATGGTGTTAACATTAGCCAGTGTGATAGAGACCAAGTCAGTGCTTACCTGTCACTTGGGACTTAGAACAACCTGAGATTATAAGGATCAAACAGCCCTGGCTCTCTGCCTGGTGCCTACACGCCAGGCTTTGCCTTCCCAGCACAGCCTGTGGAATGGCTGCACGTCAAGGGGCAAAAGGCTCTTCGGGGTCTGTGTGCCTGCAGAACTGGCTCCCTCTATTGCAGAAAGCAGATGAAACACCATGCACCAGAAGCAGTTTGCAGAAAGACAAACATGTAGCATGATTGTTTCTGTCCCACTGCTGCTGGGCAACACAAAAAGGAATCCAGAGACTATAGCTGTTACAGTTATTTGGGCCTGATGTGCTGAGTTGTGCCTTGGGAGGTGCATATCCCTTAAAGCAGGATGTGGCCTAGCAGGTCTGTCTGGAAAAAAACCCAGTGTAGAGCGGCTCAGTGCACAAGCCCAGCACCTGGCTGGCTCTTGGCTGCTGCACACAAACAGCAGAAGTGTCAGCCAGGGCTGAGGGTAACGTGCTGGTAGCCAGCGGCAGGGGGAAGGAGATGCTGTGGTTCTGAAGAAGCAGCAGCAGCAT
Source organism: Crypturellus tataupa (assembly GCA_034781795.1). Lineage (NCBI taxonomy): Eukaryota > Metazoa > Chordata > Aves > Tinamiformes > Tinamidae > Crypturellus > Crypturellus tataupa. The sequence goes on along the minus strand of JAWLRI010000203.1, from coordinate 2,019,408 downwards.
GTGGATGTATTTCCAGAGCAGAGGTGTCACAGAGATACAATGCTCACAGGACTGCGGCCATGCCTGCCTGCAAGCAGAACAACCTCTCAAACTGAACTAAAGGCAGACATATCCACCCTGAACTTATAAACAGTGCCATCAGTCTGGCACTAATTGATCCACAAGAGGAAAATTCCACTCACTGTGGATTAACAGACCCAAGTTCAATCACTACCATCTCACACTACATATATATGTGTGTGTGTATATATATATATATATATATATAAAATATATTTTAAGCACACAAGGGTCCAATAAGGTGTTTTATTCAATAGCTATGACAGCAATTAATTTAAGTATGATGTAACAACAAAACATGTGTGAGTTTCTTCTCAAGAGATGCACAGAAAGACACATGAAGCCAGGATCCAAAGGCAAACATTAAAACTATTGAAAAGAGGATACTTAGCTGCTGGAAACGGATTACCAGACATTGTGGTAGCCTCATGTATTGATCCTAGAGCTCCAGGAAGGCCATTAGCACTGCACAGTTGTTGCTAATTCCAAACATTAAGGCAACCTTACGTAATTTGCAGATGGATAAAGGTCACTGTTTATCACTGACTCTTTTGTTAATTAAATCATCAAACTTGCTCACTAAAATATGATTAAGAAAGAAATGGATACAGGTGGATTTTAATTATATTCAGCAACACGGAGCTGTGGTTTTTGGTGTATATGAAGAAGGGACAGGATGAAGAAGCAAAGGAGTAGAAAGATAAAAGACATACACAAAATAAAAACAAGAACAAATCATATTAGCTGCAGAAATCTGATAAATATTTCTTTAAAAGAAAAAGTCAAGTGACTCCATTTTCAAAAGTGATTAGTAATTTTCGTAGCCTAGACTGGAAATCATAAGAATAGTCTCATCTCTCCACCTCTTCAAATTAGGTCACTTTAACAGATCATGTGTTGAGTAACTAAGATCCTAGTCATTTACTTTTAATTGAGAGGAGGAGCAGAATGCTGAGTTGTGGACTGACAGTGACAGGAAAGTGCCATCAATCTTTCCCTGGTTAAAGGAGAGACAAATGCTTTCTACAAGAAAGTTCTTACACTCTCTCTTTGAAGAAGCAAGAAGTCTGACAAAGCCAGGCTACAGGCACTGCCCACGTTCCTCTATGAGTATAGGAAGAGAATGAATAGTGGATGGGGCATGTCCTTCTCCTCTGCAACCGCTGGAAAGCCTCAGATGGGGAAACTCATCAGTCCCAACAAAGACATTATTCTTATATTAGGATAATGTAGTTGCTGCCCGAGGAAAGGCCATCCCCCCATGTAAGGTGCTTCTTAAAAGGTATTTCATATTAATACTAAAGTGAATAACACATTTAGATCCTTATAATGTTTGAAGATTTCTCATTAGATGTGAGAGACCAGACACTATTCTGTGTCCTCTGGGCACCATCTCATTGACATGAATAATTTAACTGGACTGTACAACTTCAGACACAGCAACATTGGTTTTGTTGTGTCCATAGACCAAGGTAAATCTAAACAAGACTGAAGTAATATGAAGAAAAACATTTGGGAAAATTAGTCAGTAAAATTATATCACTTCAGTGCAATTTGGCCATGTTCTGATCAAAAGGGTAACAGAGAATCTATAAAAAATAGGCTTACGCAGAGAGATGGATAGACAAAATTGTTAATGCCCCATACCTGGCCTGTTGTTCCTTGCGTTTCTGAGCCAGATATTTCTTTTTCACATTCAAAAGCTCATTGGCAAGTCTTTCAATTTCATATTTGTATTCTTGGCTCTGTGATTCATACATATTCAATTCTGAAGACAAAACCTAACAAACAAAAGACAAAAAGCTGAAACAGAAGATGTTAGTTTCACATACAGGTAAGTTTTACAAGCACTTACTCCTTTCGCACTCAACCGTATAAAGCATCGTTACTGCCTAGTACATCTCATCATCATCATCTCATCATGATGTTTCATTTGACCACCTCTGCCCCCTAAGGACACTCTAGAAAACTAAGGCTATGCCATTTAACTACAATAAAACATGAAAAATATACCCAAAGCATCACTGGAATTGTATTATTACTACATATATTAGCTCGTAATATTCTGGGACACAATTTAGATGAAAATACAAAATTAATGGCTTAAAAATAATACTCGGGAACTTTAAAAAGTTCATTTTTTAACAAGTAATGTTTTCCCAGCATTTCAACATCTTGATTTTACATTTCTGATGTAAATAATTTATAACAGCAAAAACAAAGTAATGGCAGATTTGCACAGTTTGAGCAAAACCATGGTATTTAAAATGAAAGGCTCCAGCATAACAAGACAGAATTGAAAGTTATGAAGCACAATGTGAACTGAACATTTCAAAGTGTCTTAAACGCTTGCAGTGAAATTAGAGTTGTGTTTTCTCTCTTTTACCAGCTAAAAAGAGGCTGCCAGTGCCTAGACTCTCAATGAACAGAGCAATTATTACCAAGAAATCTTTCCAGCCTCTGCCTTTCTGATCATTATTAGTGTTTCTAACTGATGGCTTTTGTACCACTGCTCCAAACCACCTTCCATACTTGTTTCATGCAGATATTATGAGACCTGCCTGTATGAAACTGGAACTTTACTAATGGGTTTTATTCACAGGGATCCACTTTGTGATCTGAAGTAATTAAATCTACACAGGCAAAGTAGTTTCAGGCAGTGCAAATATGAATACAATTCTGCTTCCATGTGAACCAATAAGCTTTAAAGTGAATAGCAGCAGGCACAGTGTGCTCTCCTGCTTTAAGAAGGAAAATAACTTGACCTGGCACCATGGAATGACATGCACAGCAGTACACAACAGCATACTGTGCCTGAAATACACAGTAGCAATTTACTGCATTAAGGACGAATGGGGACCGTATGGAAAACTTCACATCACATTCAGTTTAGCTACATTTTGGCTTCTGTTTTACATTTTCTACATTGCTTTTCTCTTCCGTGGAAATCTAAGATTTGCATAACAGGCTCTTTGTTTCCTAAGGGCCCATCTGCTCCTGCATTTTTTTTCCTCGTGGTTAGGATAGACATGATTATGATGCAGTGAACAGGAGATGATGACTTCAACAGAGAAAGGAGCTGTAAAAGCAGATGAACTCCTGGGGAGAGTGATCTTTCATGCAGACAAGAACGTGAAAATATCAACTCATCCTATCGCAGAACCACTTTTTAATATCATGCTTTCAAAGTCTTCCAGAAGGTTCCTTCAGAATCAGGAAATCCTCCCTTTGGTTACTCCTGTAATCCCTGTAATAGACTGAAAGTCTAATATTTGTGTATGTGTTGCAGGAAAAACAACAAGAATTTAAGACCAATTTCTCAATATATTTCCACTAGCTTGTTAAAAGAAAATGAAATGTTTTTGATTTGCTTATTACAAGATCTTAATAATTTAAGAAAAGGAAAGGAGAATAAGTCCAACAGAAAATGGATTGCGTCCCAGGATGTACATGCACAAAGAGCATTTACAGCAATATGCTGCACAATAACACTTTTTTTCCCTCTCTTTTTTAATGAAACACACAAACATTATGTGACAAAAAGCTATTCCGCCACCATTGGCTCTCCCTAGGGGAGGATGCAGTATTAGCCTTATTTTCCCGATATTATATGCTAAGGCTTGCGCATCGATCACTGGAAGTCTCCTTAAAGCTGAGCTCTCCAGGATCACCCAGGATGTAACTGTGTGAGCCCAGCAGCCTCTTGGCCAGGGACAAGGAGCATCTCTTACTTTCAGCTGCTTTGTCTTCTCCCGGAGGGTGTGCCGGTAGAGCTGCAACTGCTCTGCTGCTTCAGGCCCAGGCTGTCGGGCCAAGACATGCTTCAATTCCACGTAAAGCTTCTCCTTTTCCTAAAAAAAAAAAAAAAAGAAGGAAAAGCACACATCAATGCTCTTGCCTGAAACTGCTACAGCAGCAGCAGCACAATCTGCAATGAAAGCAACCTCACTGAAAAATGCAACTAAACCAGGAAGATATTTGCAGAAACAAATCTGCCTGTGTGTCAGTCTTTCCTCGCTAGACATAAGGTATTTAAAGTTGTTGTGATAGCAGTGGGAGAGCTCATTAAGAGAAACATCCAGCTAGTTTGAGCGACGAATAAAATCCTCTTAAACTCTGCCATCAGTGAGCACGCTTTACTGCAGAGAACATAAAACAGTTACTGGGAAAGCATCCGGGGTGGGAAATTAATTACTAGTAACTGTGTTTATTGTAATTTTTCTTCTCATGAGCCGCACTGCCTTGTGTTAAGGATCACAGTTCCACCCAACAGGGACTGACCAGACTGTAGAAATCTCAGCAAAGAGACCACTTCTTCTTCCAAACAGAGTCCAACAAAGCACCTAAGTGCCACACATCCATACATCAAGTGTATGTAAGTATCTATATACACATGCATGCATATATATAAATCCTGCACCTTAACTGAGGGGCTCTGGGACAGGGGAGAGAAGGACAAATAATAACTATGACTAGCATCACTACCAGCAAATAATTTTTCTTTGTCGTGTGTCTACTCTTCCTTGAAATTAAAGCTCAGTTCTCCTGGGATTGGATATAGCCATTCCTGAATGGAGAACGGTGGACCAACTTGAGAGTTTCTCTATTGAGAGACTGCTTTCAACTCTGTTTTGAGGATTTCCTTTTTTTCCTGTCTGAGGAATAAAGCACTGAACAAAGCCATCCTTGCAGCTTTTCACATTTCAATATTTTTATCATCTATCCTGCCAGCCTAAGATTTGTTATTTAACATTGTTTAGGAAGGTATCTGGACAGCTGGAAATGAATAGGAGTTGACTAGAAGTAGCACCTGCAGACAAAAGACGTAAGAATGTTTAACTGAAAAGGACAAAAATGACAAGTAAGCGGCAGGATATGTGAGTATTTATATGGGCTTTTACAAAATAGTTTTTCTTTGACTTTCTTGGAAGCTCTGGCTGAATCTCTTACCAGAGAACTCCATGTTGCTGCAGGAAAAGGAGCCATAAGAGAGGCCATAAAATGCTGCACTTGACTTTGCTCAGGGGTTGAGCCAGCATTTCCAAAAATTACTTGTTATTTTGAATGTGTAAAATCCTGGGTGTTTAATCTGTAATAGTGAAAAGAGTCCACAATTTCCAAACACTAGCACCTTCTAAAAGTCACACACTGAATATTTACATGTTGGGGACCCAAAAATGGAAACACTTCAAAACATGAATCATTTCTACAAACACTGCCCTTCAGTTCTGCATATTACTGGGGGTTAACTCCTTACAAATACAGAGAATTTCTTCACAGTTCAGAGTAATCAAGAGACCTCCCGAGACTCGGGCAGGAGTTTTCACTGTGACAAAAATTAAACTGAGAATTCATTCTCAGTGGAGAGCTGTTAAGTCACTCTAAGTGGCTTCTGCTACTACCTTTTATTCCTGTGGGTGAAGATTTTGCCGCGAGTTAAAAGCAATATCACATGAAAAATCTGCCTTGTCAAAACGTGTCTGGTCAGTATTAACATTCTACCCCTGAATGTATAGCAGATTTGTATTTTGGAAGAGTGCACTGGTAATTTGGATAAATATGGAGCAGTTGATGGATTGAAGGTCTTATGTGCAATTGTTTTCCAATTTATTTCTCTCCTAGCCCTCTACAGGGGCCAACCAAGCTCTTCAGACACTGTGCAATGGTGTGTATAATAACCCCATTTAGAGACAAGCAGGCAATTCTATTATAAGGAGTATCTATCTTATGCAACAGAGACTCGTTAGCTGTCCAACATATATTGTATCCATAATCCAGCAGAGGCAGAACCAGCTGTCTTATAATGCGTATCCTGTCCTTCCTTGCTAAGCACTGTCCATCTCTTTTAAATCTAGTCAATTAATATGTCACTGCATTAGAAGCACCATATGTCAACAAAACACTGAAAGAAAATCCTGGATATTTAATTCGGTCCTCATCAGCAGAAGTTTGTAATCACAGCTTGGCATCTTCTATAGTCTCTGAATTTTTACCCCAGGATGCAATAAAAAATTGACTTGTGTATCACATATTATTGCATTTACCTTTTAAATGAAATTTAAAACTGCACCCACAGAGTAAATCTAAGGTGTACACAATACAATCAGCAAAAAGGCATTGCTTAAGCTAGGTATTTTTATCTCTATACATACAAAATCATAAAATCAGGAATGTCTGGAAAAAAAATAAAGGAGAACACATTTTGGCTTCTGCAGTGCTTCGACTATGCTGGAAGGACAGACAAGATGTGCAATATGTATTATATGCAGATCTCCCATACATACCCAGCTACCATCTAGAAGTCAGGATGTATGCAAGGACCTGCAGTGTGGTCTGGCACATGAGAGGTACTCAAAGAAGCACTTTCAGCTGTAGTGTGTAAACTAGAAAAAGGGATCTATGTTACCTTTTGGAAACAAATAAAATGCATGTGCATTCCTTAAAATGTCTGAGAGAATCAAGTGGGGTTGGATGGAAAGAATGTATCCATGTCATAAGCTAACAAAGAAGTTCAGTGGTGTAGCAGTAACTAAAAAACAAAAGGGCGAACGTACCTGCATGGTGTCTATTGGAAATTAGTGAACAGTGTTTTGTTCAAAGCAGAAGCTGGGAGACTCCAGCTCATACTGGAGAAGTCCAGAATCAGACTTCATTTGCCTTGGTGGTTATGTGAATACTTTTGGAGTACATGTTACATGAACCCGACACCCATTGTGCAGGAGTAGTCAAATTATTACAGGGTGCGTAAGACAGGGTTTTTTGGCATTTCCCAAACTGCCTCACACACATCCCCACCCTCACACTACACTGTAATCACAACCTAGATATTGCCAGATTACAGATTCTTGAGGTGAATCTTTTGAAGTTGCAAACACACTAAATGTATTACCCTTCTTCTTGAGGACATGCAAGAAGGCTCACTAGATCTCTCTATAATTCCAGATTCATCAGTTTTAGGCTTTCCTTGGTAAGAGGGATGTGCATTTCTCCAGATTAAGTCTGCGTCAATGCTAAAACTTTTTATGTGATCCTTCCTATGGAAAAATTCCCACTGAATTCAGCATGTGTACAACTGTAGGGCTGAGCCCATAATTTCAACAAGCTAGATTGGTTTATGACACAAACTATGCCAGATCTATGGTGCAGACAGGAGGGTACATTCATTTTGGGTATACAGTGCACACTGGGATGCTCAGATTCAGGGTTACAGTCAAATCTCAGGCATTGCAAAGAGAAATTCAGCGTCTCTGCAAATACCTGTTGTATACGCTGTGTAAATAAAACTCCACATTATTTTTAGAACAGCCCTGCCTGTCTCAGATTTGTTTTCCATGGGAGCTCTGAGGAGCACACAGATCTGCCTGTAGGCTAGGCCACGACAGTATGTTTCTGTGTCTCTAAGTCTCTGTCTCATTAATTCTGTGGGGTTTTGTTTTATTTGATTTTTATTTGTCATTCCCCCCTAAATTTAACTAGCTGCTGCCTCAGTCAGAATCCTGAGTTCTCCAGGTCTGCTTGCTATGCAGCAAACTGAGAAAAAACATTTTCTTCTGCAGAAGACTGGCTGGTATTGGGCAGATTTCAAGGCTTTGATTCTTAAGGATTCCATGGTCACCAATTTGCTCAGTCAGCAACAAGAAGAATCACTTTTGCAATCACAATCCTACTTCACAAAATAAGCCATTGCTGCTGACCAGTACAGACCAGTTTGCTCATTCTTCCCTGAGACACAGACCCAAAGTGACACAAAGCCATTTCACTGCCTTCACAAGGAGGGAGAGGCAGACTGTAATGCTGGGATAGTCCAACACAACAGTTATTAAGACTGAAAAAATGATCTTCCATTTCCTGCCATCTTCTCCCTTTCCAAGACACCAGGACACTCCTGAAATGACCCTACTTGTTAGCAATGTCCAAGGCATCACTCTTAAGCCAGAGACGATGGATGACTGTACACTTACTCAAAGACTGTTTACAGCAGGAATAGGCCATGGAGCCCCAGCTTTTTATTTTTACGAATGAGTAGATAATTCAACAGATTTACCTGGCATAGCTGCATGCCAATGGCCATCTAAGCTAGATCTGCAAAATCCTACTATGCACCTCAGGCTCAATCTTATACAAATCCAAAAAAAAAAAAAAAAAAACACTCCCAAGCCCTTTCAGCTGAAATTTTTCAGAGTTAATTTTCTTCGTGTTAGCTCCTGTCTCCAGTAACTGAAGCTTTACTGCCTTCAGCTACAGAAAAAGCATGATTAAGACGTAGAGCAAAAGTGTGTAATGCTGTGTATGATAGCAACCCCCAAAACATTTATTCAAGCTAAAAATCCTTATTTAATTAGTAAGGGGGAGAAAGCAACATAGTAACTCTGTAAGTACACTACAGTTCTTTACAGTTTTGCTGAGGAAAACAAGTCAGTCAACACGCCACGGGGGGTTTCTTGTTTATTGGCATTATAACCAAAATGTCAGAGCTATGCTGAACTCCAGAGCCATTTTGTTTACGATGCCATGAAGCAGCAGAGCATCCTTGAGGGGTTGTGATCCCCTTTCTGAGGTGTTAAACAGAAAGCTGGAATCTGGCTTAACTCTATGTAAAAATATACATATATACATACACACACACATATAGATATACACACACACTTTTATATATATTTACATTTTTACATATATATATATAAGTATATGTATATATACTTAGTCACAACCATCATAACTTCATAAGCAGCATGCTTTTTTGTGTGTATCAGTATATCTAACACAGTAGCTGTTGGCTCAGGATATCTATGATTAAGAGTTTTATGAGGCACAGAGAGGATTAGCATACACTAACCTTCACAGATTTTGTAACAATAGAAGAAAGTTGCCTCCAGCGTTTTGAAAAACATGTGATATGAACTTTCTCAATAAACACTTTTCTATAACTCTTGATGTTTCTTATCTATTTCCTATCTGTCGGCAAACACCTTTGCAAGCAGCAGTTCCCTGGAAGAGCCTGTATTTTCATAATCATCTACACACTCTTTCAGCTGTCCTGTGTAAGGCTTTTATTGGGTAAATAAATTCAGGTTTCAAACAGGAAGTCCTTTTTCACTGTGGCCATACTAATATTACATGAGACACTTGGGGTTTTCTTGTTAAAATGCTGCCACCAACCTGAAAGAAAGGCTGGGTCAATTTTGCTGTCTTTGGTGAAATTTGCACCACTCTAGATAGAGCTAAATGAAACTTGTCCGAGGTAACTTACCCCTCCAGTTGATAATAATGCTCTCAACAGTAAATTTATTTCCTTTGGCAGAGAGTAGACTGCAGAAAATTGAGTGGCATTTTCAAAACAACTTAATGAGGGAGAAAAAATACCTTAGAGCATCTTTTAAGGTCTTCACCCCTGACTCTTATTTGTAACGATATGAGTTGAATGCTACATTATTACCGTCTTCCAGGAACAACAAAGTACAAACATTTCCAGCTAAAGTGCAATTGCAACTTATTGTTATTATCACTATGCACTAGGGCATCTTTCTTAAGAAGTCTGTGGGAAAACAGTTTCTTCTCCAAAGGAAGATCATGCAGGTTATTTATCCTCCTCTCCCTTCAAGACCTCTGAACCCTGACACACAGGATAACAAGCTATTAGAAGGAGAAAACAGCATGGATGTCTCTTGCTAAAATAACAGCAGCAGTTCCCATTTTACTATGGATATACATAAGACCTTATACAGCAGTTAAAACAGAGTAGCTTCTTTAATCTCAGTGTTTTATCTTCTAGACTGTAGAAGAAGACAAATTAATTATCCTCTGATCTTTCATATGTGCCCACAAGAACACGCACACACACACATACATACATACATAAAAACAAGGGATGTGGTGAGTTATTCCCTGTAGCTAAGCATTACTGGAAACATTCCCCATCTGCAGCTTGACAGGATGGGCTGGGGAGAGCACTAACCAACACTCTGTTTCATTTTCTGGTGGAGACTTGTTTAAAAGCGTCCTGGGTGAGAATCAGAGGTTGACAGATATTTTATCAACAAGGAATCTAAGTATAAGAAGGCAAAGGGTGGGAAACCTTTACTGAGCTAATAATTAGCACATACAGGGTTTCAAGCTCAGAAAGTCTTCTCCTCAACTGTATAACATTTGACTTAAAAAACTCCATATTCAGTGAAATAATATATCTTTTAACTACCTAATACCCATTTAAACTTTAAGAACATCAGATGAACCAAATGAGAAGTACCACAGCTCCCCGTTAATGATTATTTGGTGCTGTAGATGAAGGCTTGGAACAGGGTTTCCCGGAGGACCTGGCCTCTGCTCTCAGTTCTGTCTCTTTTCTGATGCATAACCTCGAAGGGTGCCCAGAGAAACTGCACAGCAGCTTTCAGAAATGCCTACCTGAACTCTAGGCACCTAGATTTCTTTAATCACCTGCTTGACATAGATCTTTAAATTTCCCTGAAAGATGGCAGTGCTTCGTTTCAAGCCTTTTGGTGCTCTAGAATCGCTGCCTTTGAACAGCTATCTCAAAATCAAGCCACCCTTAAATCTACAAATGCCTGTCTGACAAGGCAGCAAAGCCTACACACGTGTCTCTGACAGAGAGCACAGTCTGCCCGCACACACCGAGCACCGCAGGAGCGACAGAGTGGTCTCCTGCTACACTCTGGAGCCTATTAAGAGACAGCGGTACCTGTGAGCACCACACATGGTGATTCTGAAACTATGAATGTTTTACACCACAGCCTCCTTGTGACCACAATTAGAGCTAAGCTCTGGTTCACCTCTCAGAGATCGTTGTCAGCTCCCATGGCCTGTTTCTTATAAGCCAGGGAAACAGGTCTAAAGAAAGGGGAGGGAGAATCTTGATATTCATACAAAGACAACTCTCTGTGCCGAAGTGTGCTGTCTCCTGTGAAATATCACAGCTACCCAAGCTAAGCCAGGCACAGGAAGGGTCCAGTTCCTCTGCCCTGTGCTCTGAGGTGACGCACACAGCCAGGTAGTTGCCCTGTGTGGGCTCCTGGCTCCCACAGTGCCGGTGCCTCGTGTTCGGCTGTCTCAGCTGAATAAGCACAGAGTCTGTGTCATCATCTGTCCACGCTTTAAGGGCTTTTTTTAACTATGACAACAACTGCTTGTGTCAAAGCAGCGTAAGCATTGCTGTGTCTTTCTGCATGTGTTTTCCCAGAAACAGCACCATCCACGTTCTTCCGAGTATGAAAGAGACTTGAAATAAATAAACAAAATGTAGCCTGTCCCCCACGAAATGTCTTTTTCTGTAAATAATGTACAAAATAATAAACCGTCACTGAGTGGCATGCTGTGGATTGCCTATAGCCTGCTGCTGAGGGAGGAGCAGAGTGCGCTGCCTCGGCGGGGGTGCCTGTCAAAGGCTACACTGGAATAATGCGGAGCTGCAGCCAGTTCTGAGGCACACGGTGTGATATGGGCTTGCAAGCACATTGCTACACTGCTCCTGCACTCCTACAGTCTTTTAACTTCTCTAACAGCTTCTGGACGGCTGACAGTCAATATTGGATTGCTAACAGCACTGCAAACTTTGTGCATAGCAATGTATTCAGTCAGCACAGCAAGCCATTTACTTTCCCTTAACAAGATAACCGGTTGATTAATATACTTTACCCTGGGGTTCACAGCAGATTTATTTCCTTCCTGGATACATGCTGAATACAACAGTGAGGAGTAAACAAGTTTGTTTTCAGTGTACTTGTTATTTACTGGAACAGCTCCTGAATTTTTACTCAAGCTTTATTCTAACAAACTACCATTGAAGCTAATGACAATTCTGTCTGAGTAAGCATTTTAGGAATTGGTTATTTTACAGAATACTTTTAGTTTAATAACACAGTATGTCCACAGTGTGTCCATGCTCAGGATTTCTGTGTTCAATCTAGATGTAAAAGATTTGAAGAAAATACTTTGGTGAACACTATGAATTTTTGCTTTTCTGATGCAGATTACACACAGTAGCAATACCTGGATGCTGATATGGCCTCCTGCTTTCTGTATCTGAATGCTGTTCAATCTTTAACTTTCTTACACTGTAATACTGCTTACGGACCGGGCAGTGGTCCTCTTCCCATTATTCAAAAGTGCTGGTGGATGCAAAGAGTTCCTACATGAATTGCCAAAGCTCACTAAAACTGGAAGATGCACAGAAATGAAATTCAGTCTCCAAAGCTCCCAAGATCAGTGTGTAAAGTAAGCTAGTACCTCTGAACTGTGAGTTTCAGAAACACTAGAGCAGCAGGTTAAAAGTGTAGGAAAGAAAATCACAACCATCTACTGTAAGGCATCTATAGCCAATCATCTCTCCCTGCCTGCTAAAACTCATGCACTGGAAGGAGATGAATTAAAATGCAGGAAACAAATCTATACTTGACATTCATATCTATAAGATGAATTTTGGGTAATTAAATCAATCTTGCATGATGTGGAGGGATGGCATCTGATGACCCACTAGAGTTCTCTTTCAAGTTCCAATTCAACTAAATGCATCAGTTCTTCCAGAAACTTTAAAGTCAGATTATCCATTCATGTACATTTCCCATCAATAATCTCAAAGAGCTCTTTACTCTCATTGCAACTTCCTCATCTTTGCAAATGGCATCCAAAACACTTCTGTGTAAAACACAATCTGAACACCTAAAAATGATACACATCCATAGAGATTTCTATTTTGATGCTTTTTTTTTTCCAACTTCTTAAATAAAATTGCGTCTTCTTGTGTTCAAACCCATTTACCATGGGAAATCTACTTTTTTTTTTTTTTTTATGAGGGCAAGAAGATCCTTCCAACAAGAAAATTTTTCATCACAAATGTTTAGTTTGAGTGTTAAGTAGTCTCCTTTGCCTTCCATTCCAGATGTATTTGAAGTTATTATCTTTATTGGAAAACAATCTTGTTATTGTAAAGAGCATCTGATTATCTTCAGCTGATGCCATTAAATTGGTCATCACCTCTCCTGCCAGTTTTCAAGAGTTATTTAAACAGACAAACCCTAAACAAAAAGAAAGAGGAGGGTGGGGTGGGGGTGGAGGGGAGCTATTTTCCTCCAGAGACTTTATTCTCTTCCATTTGGGATGCAACATATGTGGGAGAAGGGAAAGAATGTAAATGTCAGTATGTATTTAAAAGCAGTTTATCATGCTGAAAGTTTCTATAGCATAGAACACTTTCTAATTCTAGATGGACTGAGATTAGAAAGGCTAAAATAAACTAATGAGCCATGAAGTATATTCAAAATATGCAGAAATAGAAACTATCTCCCTTCCGCAGAGTGGTAGAACAAGAACTGAGTAATCTTCAAATCGCTATTTAATTTTTAAGACTTACACAAAGCTTTATCTACCTGTGTTTCAGGTAGATAACACAGACCCTCAACAGATCTTCACATAGAAGACCCTAACCCTTCCTGATCATGAAGTGTGATTACTTATTATATGATAATAGGATTTCATAGAAACCCAGATACATTGTACTGTGAATTAACACCATGATCCTAATTTTCTTGTATAGGAATGGTTTCACTCCACTCACAGAAGCCTAGCAAATACATGATCGGCACCTAGGACAATTGAGAAAGAGGAGAAAAAAAAAGAAACAAGAGTATCAATGTCAAAACAAAAGAGACCAGGGAAATACTAATGGTACTGAGAAATCATCATACCAGGCAAAGAATCACAGAAAAAACCTTTAATCCTTCAAGATAACACCAAGACTAGAATGCACAATATTTTCAGTTAAAACTAAAGATAAAATCCCCAAACAAGGCCTTAGTTCAGCAATGAATGCTCCAAGCACAAGGAAAAGATAAATAAAAGGATGTCACAAGGAGGAAAGAACCTGAAAAAGTATTCCTGAAGGATGACTGAATGCGTGAAGTACTTCCATACGTCACTTCATACTGGACTGGAGACCCCAGCTCACATCAGACCTAAGGCACTCAGATGAAATTAATTTGATGCACTAGCTCAGTAGACTGCGGCACATCAAAATTAGGTATTTGTGGTCAGTCACTGGTTAGAACTGGGCTACAGCCAGAGTTCATGGGAACACATTATTCTTTCATTTGAAGGAAGAACACTGATTCTTTTCAGAGTCCAATTCTGAATCAAGGCAATTCTTACAGTGTGCCTTTGATACACCAGAACATATCTCTGTCTGCTACTGAGGAAGTAAAATTCTTCTTTAGGATTCATACCCGCCTGAAAACCAAAAAGTAAATGTTGGGCCTGAGTCCCCACTGTATTTCTCAATTCTGTATTCCATCCACCAGCTGAAAGCTAGAGTCATAAACTCAAAAATTACACTCAATCAGATACTGTTTTCTCTCTCCTTCTCCTTAAAATACATAACAGCACTTGTTTTCTTTTTGCTTTTGCTTTTTGTTTACATATATACATATATATATGTATAAAATATATATATGAGGAGGAAGGCATTTTTCTGCTTTATTTTTTTTATGCCAGGACCCATGTTATCAATGGTTATGAGTTTTGCCCATTTAGCTCTCCTGGTGAGTGGTGTGACTTTGTGCTGCTATGACTAACCCAGTAATTTGGCAAGGCAATTGGATGCAATGACACTGGCAATAAAGTTTTCTGCAAATGAAGTTTATTTCATTCAGGAATTGGTATAAGCTGAACCAGAAAAAAAGACTTTTTTTTGCCAGCAGGAATGGCAGTGTTAAGTGTAGAAAAGGTCTAAAACTCACCCCTTCACTCACCCCTTCAAATGAGGGCTGAAAAAACTGCTGGCTTCAGCCTCAAGATAGGGCCCTAACCCAGGGCTTCCAGAGGAGGTCAAATCCTTCAGGAAATAGAGATAGGAAAGAGCCCCATCCTAATAATGTATAAAAGGCCAAAAAGAAAACCTCTTTTTTATTTTTGGATGGAAAAATCACTTCAAAAGGCCAATTTTATTTATAAATAATAAAGGAGCAGTACAGAAAGGATTGCATTTTGGCAGTGGATTTTACAGCTCACCTGTAAATTTCAGTGCGTATAAAGCGGTCTCCCAGACTGCCTCTACTAAAATCTCTCCATAGGCAAGGCGACAGAGATATGGTAATGGGCAGGTCAAAAAGGACTGTTAAGGATTCTACAGCCATTTGTTTCCTGAAGTGAATTGCAGTTATTTTTATGAAAATAGGTAATTCTGTCAAAAAAAAACCCCTCACTCATATGTTACATGTGGAGTACATATTCTAAGTAGAAGCTATACTTGGCACCTGGAATATGAATGTCAGCTTTGACAGATTAAATTAATTATCAACCATGTTGAGGTTGTATAGATAATACATAAAACTGAAGTAGACCTTAAGAATACTAAATATAGGCAGATAATAGGGGCATATTTCCTAGAAATGTTTGAGTAGACTTTCCCTACCAGGTTGTCTATCAAAAAAAATCTCCTACTCAGCTCTTGACCAGACTCTTCTGTATTTTGTGCTGTACAGTGGAAGCTACACTGAGCCCTGTGACAGCAATGAAGCAGCCAGCAGGAATATGCCTCATGAAACTGCCAAGTTGGGATAAGAAGTGATTTTCAAGAGGGCTGGGCTCTCATGAAGAGAAAAATGCAGAGGAAGTGCAGAGAAAAACGATACGTGATGGAAAAAAAACAGTATTTTATATGGAAAATGGACAGACAATTTTTATATAATAAATACACGGAAATAAATCCTAAAACTCAGTAGAAGACTTGACTTCAGTATACACCTATAAACCCCCTGGCACCAAATTGTTCTACAGCACATTTCTATTTGAAATGATAGTACTAGTTCTGAGAAATATAGATGGCTATGTATCTATTCAAACACTACAGCAACAGACATCTCAAATTGAATAGAACAGATCTACTACCAAATTAGCAAAATCAAGATAAAGTATCTGCCTATTTTAACTCTTTAGTTAGCTTCTTCTAGCTAGTTACTACTGCACTGAATCATGTCTCTACTCTTAATATGCTTATTCACATACCAAAGAAGTCTGGAAATGATTTAGTTCCCTCTTTTCTCAGTAGAGGCAAAAGCTAAGCAACTTGCCCAAGGCCACAGAGAAAGTTTCTTTCACTCTTTTTCCCCTATATCTTGCAATACCTGAAATGAAACACTGCTGATTTATGCCAGCAACAGTAGCGGTCCCCTCTGTCTCTCCTCCTCTCTGTCACAGAGGGACCTTCAGTTCTTGGGGGCAATTAAAACCTTGCTAAAAACCTTGCCTCAGAACAAGGACATGTAGGTGTTATCTGGCCCAAAGACTCTGATTCAGACGTATGAGCTAATCAGGCCTTTTGCCCTACACTCTGAACTATGAGCTCAGGATGCCAGCAGCCTTGAAAGAGTACATCCTAGCTCCTCACTCCTGGTCTTCAGTTGTTCACAACCTAAAGAAATACTGAATAAAAACTCATGTACATGAACAATACTTTCATCACTACGTTAAAAGGTTAAATGAGATGACACAGCTAGTGGGATTTTGTAGTTGTCACCACAAAACACACACCTCTATCCTTTCTCCCTTCTTTGCCTTCCTCCTCCTTCCATCAACAACCTTGGTTCCACATGTCTTTTATGTTTATGATCTATCTTCTGAGATGACTGACATCTGAGGCAACTGATGTAATATGTGAATACCCATACCACACTGTGGAGTTGAATAAAGTTCCACTCAGTGAGACATAAAATCAAATTAGAGGAGTTTGCTTTGAAGAGAAAGAACTAAATATGAAACAAATAAAGCAGTGTATATTCACTTTTAATGGGCTAATTTTCTAAAGTCACACTAATCACAATCCTAACAAGGTAATGCAGTTATGCTATGAATTTACTGCACATCGCTGTTCATTATGCAGTAGAGCATGAGGGATTCAAATATAAAGTGAGCAAGTATTTTTTTTTACTTTTTTCCAAGATTTGCTCACTACAACACTTGTTTATTAATAATTATACCTTAGATCTAAACATGTTTTGCCTCCAAACATCCAAAACATTGCTTATACCACATTTGTTCACAAAGACCTTCACCCATCACTGAAATCCCTTGCCTAACACACGACATATTTCTTCACAAAGCACTGCAATATTATTCAATGGTGTAGAAGAGAGCCAAAGAATGCTATGTTTCAGCTGCACAAATTCAAATTGAAGGTAATGACTGCAACATGGAAGCTGGATAACCCTGAAATAACATTTCCTATATTTGGCAAAAATGCCATTGCATCTTTATTGACCATAAGTATTCAAGACCTTGACTATGGATCTCATTTTTAAAGCAGCATTTTTCATCAACACAGCAGCTTTCAGCTGTGAGAATGATCCAAGTGATAAGGGGAAGTATAATCTGCTTTGCATCTACCTTTCAAAGTCCCAGGATGTACAACCTTGCCTGGTGTACGAGAGCCAACAGATTATAGGTTAATGTGCTACAGCTATGGCTAATCATAACCAAGGAAAGAGTTAACAATTTATAAAGTATGGGATAACTTTCTACACCTTTATGTAAAGTGTTCAATTCTAAAAGTCATTCTAAAAAAATATATTCATAATGTTGCATATTCAACATATCTCAGCAAGGGTCTGATATAAAAAACATGCCCTGCTGACAGGTTAAGAAAGATGTTTTTGTCTGGGATTTTAGAGTCAAGCTGGGTTCTTCCTGGCTAGAATACTGTCAGTAATCTAAATTTTCTGACTGAAATGTAGCAAATCATTCTTTTAATCATGTAGCATGGATTCTAGGATGCTTTTACTACTGCATCATTTTTAAACAGGGGAGAAATAGTGAAAAAGCTAACTGAAAAGGAGAGGATCAAACACACATCAGGAGCAAGTGAAATAAGCAGATGCATTTCTACATGAGCCCATATACTGAAATCTTTACTTAGCAAAATTTTTCCATTTATATGCCCTTGTCATCCTAAAATATATCCTGTATATACCCACTTTCTAAAAAGTTATTTATAAAAAAAGACTGAAGTAAGATAAAGCTACTATATAGACAATGCAAACAGAATTTATTTTTCTTACACAAATATTACAGCTCTGTGTGAGGATGCAGCAAGGTGAACACCTTGCAAATCAAACGGCAGGTTGATGACACTGAGTTTGACCATTTACACACATGGCTTATTTCAAAATTCCAAAGGTATTTTTAATGTTCAGTAATACTCAATCCACATAGCTTTTTCCAGACACTTTTTTTTAAGCCTCATAATCTGCACATAGAGAAATCACAGACATTCACAAGCTTCACTTAGAGCAAACACCCTATTTGCCAGCATAACGGCCACACACACATAAAAACTGTTATGTATAGCAAACGAGATTAAGATAGTTTTAGAACAGACATGCGGAATGGCTATGCCCTTGTCTCAGGGCAAAATGGGGATCGGGAGTGGGAGTGAAGATGTGCGACTTAGGCAAGCAAATACAATATGCAGAAAGCAGTAGTTCTCTGAACTAATCACTTTATATCCCTGAGCTCCTCCAGTCCCTGACTCTGAATATGAGGGAGGTTACGCTAACTAGGAACAGGCAAAGTCGGAGGCAATTCCCGTGCTCCTGCAAGGGATCAGAAACTGCACAGAACTGACAGACTAACAGGAAAGACCCATAAAAAGTCTCCGTTATCTGGAAGCAGAGAGATGGCCCACAACTGCTACAGCTCTAGTGCAAAGGGACCTCTGTATTTTCGTGTTATCACCTTCCACCTACTCACAGTAGCGTGAACTAAAGATTCTGCTGGTGACAGCAATCAAAAAAGAAAAGACTTCATTTCTTCTGGCCACAGTAGACCAGTTGCCGGGAAGCCATGATCTTTAGAAAAGTAGCAAAAGTTCGCAAGGTGTCAAATGTCTTTCAGTACAGAGGGATGTGCCAAAATTAAAGAAAAATGAATGATCAGATCTTGGTTGGGGGGTGGGGAGGAGGCTGGGCTGCTCTATACACTGGGTGTTATATTGGTCAGAGGGTAAACTCACCAAGCGAAGGCAATTATATTGAGAGGAGAAAGTTTTCTTGTTTTGTTTTGTTTTGTTTTTTTCCAGAAATAATAGCTGAATTGTTGCTGTTCCCTATAATTGTAAACTTTCATCAGGATAACAGAAAAAAAATTGCAAGTGAAGCCTCTACACACTGAACAGAAGGCAAAGCGTGGCATTTCTGGCCTTCTCTTTACTGTCAGTCTCACTGAGGAAGAAATTCATTTCAGCACCTTGTCTGAATTAAGAGCACAAAGGATCTCATTAACAATTCTGGATATGATACTTAAATCTCATACAGCCAAACTGGCTAAAGCCTAAGAAATTCATTAAAAAAAAAAAAACGCATTGTTATAGAAAAGACTGCTGTATAGAAGGAAATATTGTGCCAAGGGTTAGTATAGCAAGGTAGCTTAAAAGACCTCCTACGTCACAGATTTTCTGCATAGAATCACAGAATCACTATGGTTGGAAAAGACTTTCAAGATCATCAAGTCCAGCCATAAACCCATCACCATCATGCTTGCTAAACCATCTCTCCAGTTGCTTCATCTACATGATCTAGAGCAGGCAACTTAGTACGCTATACCTCACTTCTTCACTTTTTCACTAAAAAAGGAAAATAGCTAAATGAAAGTAGAAGAAGACAACACATTTTAAGTCATTTTTGCTACATTTTGTTTAAGTTAACAAACTATTCTACTGACACCATTACAGCACGATTTCTACACTATGCAGCAAAGCTTACATTTATCCAAGAAAGGCATAACGATAAACTGTACATTATCTTTAAATGAAATTGCAGATTTCTTTTTCCTACAAAACAATAAAGAAAAAGTGACAAACGACCTCAAAAGCATCTGCTGAGCTCCTTCCTAAGTCACAACGAGCTTCAGGCTTCAGGTCATATTCTATCCTCCAAGCCATATGTGGATATTTAAACCTAAGACATTCAAGTCATAACTAGAGCTGCCAAACTCAAAGTCAGGTTATCCCTAAAGCAAATAGGAAGGAGACAAATTTCCTGTTTTCAGACCAAAGCCTAAAGACAGATTTTTTTTGTTATATCTGATAAAAAAATTGCACTACAGGAATTTACTCACCTTGATTCGACCATATAAATCTCACTGGTATCACTATGGCTTAACAGACATCTGATACAGGAAAAAAGATAAGCTATCACAATAATTATTTTTGGTAAAGTTCAGTACGAAGATCTTGAGATCAGACATGGTTAAGATAACATATCTAAGCCACATAAACTGTAGCTCTTGTTCTACCAAAAGCCAAACTGAGCAGTTACTAAATCAAACATGGATTTTTCCTCCAAGTCTGAGTAGTAACAGACGTGAAAAATGGACAAAAACGCCTGTCCAAAAATCTAATGCTAAGTTGAAAACTAATCTATGTCATGAATAAAGTAAAAAAAGTCTTTAATTTTACTTTACAGCTATCCAAGTATCAGCAACCTAAGTACAAAAATCAACTAATCAGATGCTATTTGTTCTTTTTCAGTGAGTCAGTGCTGCCATCTAAAGCTATCTAAGGGGCATGCAAAAGAAATTCAGGGAAAAGTCAAGTACCTAAACATTTTGGAAGCACATCTGTGCAGGTAGAGAATGTAGGTAAATCAAGCGGGTTAAATAAGATAAACTAAACTAATGATGCTGCAGTACCTGAAGGAGCAATTCTTTTTCGATCACTTCACCAGTCTTACTGATAAGTTGCCTCTGCAGTCTCTGTATTTTCTGGATCAACTCATAGGTACTTGGGTCACTAGCCTAGAAAAGAAGAGTAAAGCAATGTCAGAAATGACGAAGCCAAAGTTAGCCAAAGTTAGTGTTTCTTGTTTTCTTTGCATCTAAAAGCAACAAGCAAACAAACAAAAAAGTGGGGGTTGGGGTGTGGAATTACCGGGTATTTTATTTTATCCCAGTGAAGGGTAATTTTTTTGAAGAAGGCTCGGGTACATGCAATCCTGAACCTGGAATCCTTCGATCCTGAACCCGGAATCCTTCCCTTCTGAACATCAGCCAGAGTATGTTCATGTTTAATACTAATTAAATCCTTTTCAAAACAACTCACATAAGTAGGAATCTTTAGGAGTGTAATGTCCAAAACAGCAAAGGTTGGAAGTACCATATGAAGGGAAGAAAGAGCAGCTTAGTGTATCATTTTTAGCAGAAACCCTGACTGACATATACAGGGCAATGCAAGTGCCACATACTGTTTCAAGTTTCACATACTGAGTCAAGTAAGAATTAGGAGAGGGAGATTTTTCTCTTGAAATAAAAAAGAGTAACTTCAATACATAGTTTGGGGACTAGAGGAGAAGCCAAGAGGAACAAGCTATGGAGGAACATGGACAAATTACTATGAAGCCTAAAGTATTCATATTTGTAGCATCTCATTCTTCAATAGAACTAACTATTTAAAAGGGGGACAGTTGTAGTGACTGTATTGCTGTTCTTCACCTGCATAGTCTATAAAGTGCAGGAGCTAGTATGTGTCTCTCCTCCCTTTTTCATTCTTTTGTCACACACTAGTGTCTGAAGGAACCTCTAAGGAACCAACTGGTAATCTGTGAGAAGCAGTTCAGTAAAGCTTGTTTCCCCTTTATTACTGCATCCTATGCTCTATGAAGAGCAAACTCCGATGGAAGCTCTTTCCCACTCAGGGACTCACAACACCTCACAGTTTCTCTGGTGGCTCATAGGGACTAAACTCACACTGCAATCCATCCCTCAATAAAGGATCCAGTGAAGTCCCTCTCACTGCACATTTTCTTGAACTTAAAAGGAACATATCTTCAGAGCTCTCAATCCTTTATCATATTTCATTTATATCAGTTAAAGAGCTCAGGTGTAAATGGGACCTACAATCACAGATGCACATTCAGCACTCATGACATAACATCCTTCCCTGACAAACCAGGCTGAAACTTAGCTCACTCTCCATGAGCCATTCAGTCCTTGATCTTTCTACGGTAGTGTCCAAACGTAGTGCCAACCTGTGACGACTGTAGTGATATGAGAATGTTTGCTCATTAGGAATTGAACCAAAATCTTATCAGGATAATTTCACACAGATTTTGCCATCTGCTTGCCTTCCCATGTTCCAAATATAAACCAGTAACCTGAATGGAAAGACTTCATTTCCCATTATCTCTTAGTCTCTCAGTCCCTTCATTCTTCCAACACAGCATTTTTTGACTGGCCTCATTTCCCATTGTTATCTGGAGCTGCTGGGGATCGTACTTGGATATCTTTAACCCAGTTCAGTCTCCTGCATTTTATCTCCTTTCCATGAGAAAAGGTCAGCACACTGTTCAGCTTTAAGTCCAGCATAGAAAGATCAGAAATTAACTATCATGCCAGGAAGATCAGCCAAAATATTCAGCAGAGCTTCTGCAGGGGCCAACATGTTACCACTTATTTATCAGGGTAGCTAACTAACCTAAGGTGGCATCAAATCAGAGCTTCATGAAAGGCATAGATCTCAGCTGGTTTTGACTTTCTTTGAAAATAGCCACTGATGCCAAGTGATGCTTACATATTTGGTCTATGATTTATAAATTTATTACTTTTCTCCTTCATGTAGGAGGTTTGAATAGTGTGAAGGTTTAGATTTGCTGTTTTTCATAGCAGTTAACCTCCCATTACCTAGAAGAGCTATCTTTGAAAGCCTGTCACTGTTTATGCAGAGGCTCCTCCTAACACAGATGCATCTTACTTTTTTGGCTTCCTGTCTATCCATTCCTCATTGCACCTGTTCTATGACCCTTTCTAATCTTGTCTTTCTTTCCATATAATGCTGAGGGTAGGATTATACTTTTCCCTATCATCTTTTTTCTTCTCATCCGTGGTAAGGAATCACCTCCTCCTAAATTCACCTCATGAATTCTTTTTCTTTTTTGGTCTCTGAAAATCCCTCTGCAATTTTTCATTGAAAAAATGACACAAAAATAACACTGATTGCATTGTGCAAGGAAACCATTCAGCAGTTAACCACTGCATTGGTACTATGGAAATTTCAGTTGCCTGCCCCTCTACATAATTTCCATAACAGTAAAATAAATAGACTTTGTGCTGTGTCACTGATTTAGAAATATGGGCTTTGGGAACTGGAAATGCTAAAACATCACCTCTAATTTTCTCCATCTGTGAACATTCAGGGGATTCTCCAGCTCTTCCTCCAAAGCTCTGCACCGAGTCCGTTCCCTTAGTAGTTCCTTCTGCATGTGATAAACTTCCTGTCTTAAGACCAGAATAAAAAAAAAGGACAAAAAACGCACACCAAAAACACATCAAATTGAACAAGGCATTAATAGGAAAATTAACAGTCATTTCCTCATGCTCTATAGCACTGACAGAGACTCTTGTAATCAACAGTTGACACCAATAACACTGTACGTGTCTACTTCACAGCCTCCTGGATATCTCTGACTATATTTCTCCTTAACCCAAAAGGACAGTTAATTCATCTAATGTACAAACCGCAGTTATGGTGTCATAGTCTGTTACCTGCATTGAATCTTACAGTTGTGTTAGAAAAAACTATGTCAATCAATAGGGTTCAGCTACTCAAATGCACTCTAGGACCTAAGGCTTTTGGACAATACTCCTTGGAGTATTCAAGGGACTCCAGAGGTGATTTGCTGCTGAATTTAAAATTAAATGAGCACCCCTAAGATGCTTTGATAACTAAGCCATGTCTTCCCATGAGGAAGAAAAGACATATTTCCTGAGGGTCTAGCCCTCATCTGTTTTATGGGGGGAGGGGAGGAATCTGTAAGTTCTCCAAACCTGCAAGAAAATGGAGTCAATGATCACCATGTGCCTACTCACTCACTGAACCATTTGCTTCCAAGCTGAGAGTGGAATTTAGCTCACTACTCAGAAAAAAAAAAAAAAAAAAAAAAAAAGACC
This sequence comes from Crypturellus tataupa, assembly GCA_034781795.1. Classification (NCBI taxonomy): domain Eukaryota; kingdom Metazoa; phylum Chordata; class Aves; order Tinamiformes; family Tinamidae; genus Crypturellus; species Crypturellus tataupa. The sequence goes on along the minus strand of JAWLRI010000203.1, from coordinate 1,995,405 downwards.
ATTCAGAGCTACATATTAATGTCAGTCACTTAAAAAACCCTCAACATCATCCTTAACAGGATATACACTCTTTAAAATGACTTGTTTGTGTATTAAATTGGCAATAGAGCCTTCCACCAGGTATAACTGAAGTGTCAGAAGCTCCCTCAGAAGTTGTTAAAATATCACATTAAAGAGACAAGGAACAGCAAGAAAACATCTAAGAAAAGCAGGCTGTGATACAACAAGCATTTGTTAAGAAAAAGCTCAGAAGTGCATTAGTTCTGGTGAGAGATATATGAGCAACAGCTCTTACGAGATGTAGACCCCATTCTGTAACTATGGGCTGTCCATATACTGTCATAGTCAGAGTCTTCTGAGAGGTCTGAAGGCTCCAAACGAGAAAGGCTACTGCGACGACCCAAGGAGTCTAGACTTGATTGGTCATCATCAGCCAAGACGTGATTATGCATCAGGTCAGTGCCTTGCCATGCTAAGGATGTACGGGTGAAATGAAATGGCGGATGTGGATAGGCAGAGGTGAGATGAGGAGGAGAACGTAAGGAATAGCCACAACCAAACACATGAAACAAAAGCAAAAGGTGATGGGAAGAGAAGGAAAAGAGAAAATATTGTTAAAAAGGTACCAAAGAATTTTTTTTCTTTTTCTTTTCTTTTCTTTTTTTTTTTTTTTGGTTGGGCTTTAAGTATAAATTACATTCATCATGTAATAACTTTTGAATTGTTACAACATAATTCTCAAAGTTGCTGTTAAGTTTTGAAGAACCCTCAGTTGAGAATTCTGAATAAGCAAAATCTTTTTTGAGGACAGAACTTTTTTTGGAAAGGGGGGAGGGGTGGTTCTTTTCAAATATGGAGTCGACTGGTCTTGGGGAGTATGAATTGGGACAGATCAATAAACACATTAAGCTGTCACAATTCAGCACTGACATGAAAAAGCTGCAGCACTTTCCCGTCCCCAAATCTCGCTGTTAGTTTCTGCACCTCCGTCCTTTCCTCCCCTTGCAATGAAACAACCATTTCTGGAGCTGCTTGGTGAACCAAATCAGGGAACAATTTCAGATGAAGATTAATCCTGCAAAAGATCTTTTAGGGCAGGCAGTCTCCCCACCAGCTCACAATACAGCCACATAAGTGCATGTGTCAGCATTACAGAGGAAGAAACACAGGAGAAAAAAAACCAAAGGCTTAAATGCATTCTCATGCAGAGCAGGGCTGCTCCATTTTTAAAATCCTTAAATCTTTTCTTAAATCCTTATGTTCACTCAAAGGGGCTGTCAAATTAGAGATCTTCTGTACCTGTTCCCATAGTTATTTGTTTAACTAAGTAGTAATTCAACTCATAGAGAAGAGGGCAAGAGACTAAAGTCAACCTGGTCAACTTCCCCCTATGGCCACACTCACCTCTTTCCAAAGGGCTCTGTTTAAAGCTATCTGCCCAAGTAAGTATTCCAAGATGTCTAGGGGAGTAGACTAAAGTAGCAAGACATTTTTTCCTTTCACTTCTGCTTTTCCCCCCTGCTCCTCCCTCCAAAGGCCTGGCAATAGCTGAGAAATGTTTAAGTGGTTCCAAGCTACCATACACTGAAAAAGATTTTAAATCTTCACTGGAGAGAAAATGCATACAAATATATTGAGCTTATAAGAAGCAGAAGGAGGCGAAGCTCTCCTCTCTCTTATTCACATCTGTCTCTCCAAATTAAGCAGCCAAACTGCCGGAACAGTGCTTTGAGACACAGGCAGAACATGGAAACAAAGGTAAGGGAGGAGTATATAAAAAAGTGACATTTTTTCATGTATATCTGGAAATCATTTAGTTTTATTCTTTTGTACTAACTTCTGGAAATTATTTAGTTCTATTCTTTTGTACCAACTACTGCTTCCACAGAAGCAACCTCAGCATGGAACTGAATGACTCTTTCCACCTCCAACTGCAGCTACAAATGGATCTTCTGATACTTGAGGTCTTAAGATGGTAACACTATTGTTTCCGAAGAGAGCAGCCGTGCACTTAAACTATAAAATCATTGTTTTTTGCTGCAATTAAGTGCAAATAAAAGTTGTTGACTTCTGATGTATGCAATGACGTCTACTGCACTATGTATATTTCTGAAATATACATAGAAAGGAAAAATAGGCAAAAAAGCAAAAAAAAAAATTCATTATGTGACTGCACACACGCAAATTGTGCAAGTGCAAATGTTTCCCCAACCATTTCTTGTCACATTAACCCTGAAAATAATGAACACAGCACAGCTGAAACATTTTGAACAGCAATAGTCTCAATGAATTTTGTTTGGAGCAACAGTGTATCTTCAGAATTTTGAACACACTAATTTCCTATTTTCAAATTAAATACATTAACGACTGTAAGGCTAAAAAAACATATTAAGATTAATCAAAAATGACCTAATAGGAGCCAATTTAGGAAACTGAGATTTATCACCTTGGAGACCAACAGTTTGTCAAAGAAAACTTAAAATGAAGTTTTTTGCTGTTACCTCAAGTGTTTCCAAAACCTAAACATAATAATAAAAAAAAGAAATTAAAAAAAATTATCATAGCAATGCAGTTTACGCTTTCATATAAGAGGCTGCATGCCACTTTTGAAGTACATATGAATAGAAACTAGCTGGGTTTTCAAGGTGATAAAAGTGAACTCACGTTAGGAAAAAATCTGTGAACAAATTCTGCTGCCACACTTTGAGCCTTCCTAACTTTCAGCATAAAGTGTTTTTGCTTGGAAGCAAAACAGGCACAGAATTCTCTGTCAGAAATAAATGATTAATACAGCAAATTTAAACAACTTTTGTGGACAGTAAGTTAAAATGTCCAATCTTCTAATTTTTGTTAATGGCAAAACCAGCCAAGTACTTCAGGATCATTATATTGTGTTCCAAGAATATGTGAACTAAATCCTTATTAGGCAATGTCAAAACAGCGCAAATTTGAACAAGCCCAACAGTGTTTTCTCTGTCCTTGTGTAAATGGAATAAATGCTGGTGGACTCCCCTGCTTTGTGCAATGCGTTACTTACAATACAGAGGAGCTCCACACACCAAACTTACTTCGGGTTAAATGAAGTAGGATCTCAAAGGCATGTTACTGGTTTTCAATGAGCTAGGTATCGATCTGAGAAACTAAAAATGGTTTTAACCAACAGAGAGAGACCCAGGGGAAGAGTTTCTCCTGCAATTATATTATGATATAAAATTTGTCATTAATACTAAAAACAAATAGTGACAATAAAATAAAAGAAATATTTATGGGTCTGTGTTACTTTTCCATATCAGAAGTCTTTGCTGAACAGATTCAAACAAGACAAATACATACTTCTCCAAAATTATAAGCAACTCTTCACTTCTCTACTTACCAGGTTCTCAACATTTATCAAAAAACATACTGAGCAACTGTCATGTTCAGTCCAGATACCTGACACCTCTGATTTTTTGACTAAGGTTTTGCACAACTTTAAATCATGACTAGTAATACATCTCGTAACAAAACAAACAAAAACAAAAAACAAACAAAAAAAAACACAAAAAAAGCCAAAACAATCAAAAACAACTCCTCCTCCCCCCAAAACAAAACCCAAAACAAAACAAAAAGCAAAAAACAGAACAAAAACCTGACAGAATTATAGTCTCTAGCTTGGCTTTCAAGGCTTAAACACTCAACACTGACATTAAGCTAGAAACAGAGTACTGCTTCCAGGTTCACTTCACTGCCTGCGCAGCCAGAGATCCTTAACACTGCTGTTCTCTCTCTCTCTCTTCTTTTTTTTCTGTTTGTGTTTCATTTACCTATTTCAGTACTTTCTAACTTACTTGAATTTAGTGTTTGACGTGTTTTGGCACTTGTGCAATAGGCTTCAATGACTTTAAGAATTTGTGCGTCTTCTTCTAAAGCAGCTGTACCTAGAACCAATGGAAAAAAATAAAATTAAAGATAAAAACCACTAAGATAAAGTTTTCTAATAAAGTTAAATCACTTTTCAAGGCTAAATGCTGCATATTACAGATGTGAACAATGTTCAAACTAAACCAACCTTTAAAAATTCTCAGTCAACTTTCAATGTGCAGAAAGTTTACATTAAGTTTCAAAGGCAAAGTATTACAAAATTTAACAAAGGAAAAAAAAATCAGACTAATTGCTCATACATTCAGAAACTTAAAGAGGCTCAGATACTTCAAAATATAGGTTATTTTTCTTTCAAGCGGGAAAAATAATCATATTTCGTTGTATTTTTCTTTCTGTGGCATGCTTAAGAGTAGCAAGATAAGAAGTCTCCTCCAAGTGACACATCATGTATTCAAACTGAATTTCTGTAAACATTTTCAATTGTACTATCACTTTTATACATAGGTGGCTACAGAAAAATAGTTATTAAAAATAATTTAACACTAGGACACTTAACAGAGTGATATTTAGGTTCTCTACTTCTTAAAAATGAAGCATTTCAGAAGTTGAAATTGCAAATTTAACAACATATCAAAAAGTGGCCTATTATGTTATACACGATTTGCCAAAAGGACATAAAAATAAATAAATAAATCAGCATGGGTCTAAAATTTGCGTAGGTAAAACTGACAGTCACTTTTTCCCCATAAGAGAAATATACTGTCATTTTAAAGGCAAAGCTGCTATTGTATTTACCTATTATGCAGGAGATTGATGAAAACAGTACTTCTCTAAATGCTACCTTCTACAGTCAGGAGTAAGATCAGAGCAGAAAAAATATCTCCCTTTATATTATGGGAAGCCAAAGCTTCCCTGGGCTACAAAGATTCTTTTTTAAGAGGTTGGTTATAGTTAAATAAGGATACTTCTTTCTTGACCACAGTGAATCTTTCAGGATGCAGAAGAGCATCAAGTTTTTTTAAAAAAATACATTCTCAAAATATGTAGAGGTTCACTGTACATCTTGCTAGTCATTAACTGCCTGCAGGAGGCTTCTTAAATATTTGTAAAACTTTGTCACTAATAAAAAACCAACTCGCCCTGTAAATAAGTGTCACAGACCATTTACAGGTACTGTCGAAATCCATATATAGACCATTAGTGCCTATGCAATGCTGAATATTGGAGCTCTTGTTACTATCTAAGCTCCCATAGACATTTTTAAGTAGCAGTAACAGAACTTTAATACCTAGATTTTAAACATACTTTTAGTTTCCATTCAGCAAGCAAACCACCAGCACACATAATTATCACTGAAGGCTGCACAGAAACCACACAGAGAACATAATGAGACAGCTTGAAACTACTATATATTATGTATTAAAGGGATTGTTAGGATGGACTAAGTATATGGTAAGACAATATACAACCTATTTGCTGCTATTGCGAAGTCTGGGATCTTCTTCCCCATGTCAATTATGGGGGAAAAAAAAAAAAAAAAGAAAAAGAGAGAAAAGGGCATCTCTGAAAGGCTTCCTGACATCACGGTTTCTCCTGTGAGGCAGGTGCACACGCACCTTCCAGCCCTCACGATCACAAGCAAGAGCCATACAGCAAGCACCATGAAAATCTAGCTCACCTGCCCACATCCTGAACTAGGACTTCCACCTGCACCTCTGGGAACTTAACTCACTTAACTCTCTTGCACTGCCTTAACTCTCTGCATACACAGAAATTCACAGCCCGCCAGAAGAATCTCCCATCTCAGGTTAAGCAACAGCGCAGGAGGAAAAGCCTCTCCCCCCAGCCCTGCATGAACTGATGAGACCCAACGCTCACGATAACGTTTCATGTATTCTGAACACTCCAGAAACACAACCTCTACTTTAAGAAACTCATGAGCAAGGGTCAGACATGTAGAGGCAAAAGTTGCAGTAAAAGACTCTGGCCTTCAGATACAAATATACCATAAAAAAAAAGCTATTTTTAACACTCTACCTTTTACTGACACAAGTATTTGGATTATGCACTCACACAGATTTAAAAGGCAGAACTGGAACAAAACCAGCAGTGAAATAAATAGTCTTCGAACCAGCAGCTATACCCAGCTTTCCAATACCCAGCTCAGTGGAAGCTCCTACCAGAATCAATTCAAGAACATAGCTATTAAATATCCTATAAAAACAGGATAGTAATTTTAACCTCCAGCTTGCTGTTTACAGTATTAAAAGATAGTTTTAATATCAGTGCACTTTAAATGGCTCTACTGTCAACCTTGCTTCCTTCTACAGTAAGCAGATAGAAACAGGCACTTCACCCACACGTAGAACTTGACCTAGCTGAGCTCTCTACTTCTGGATATAAACTGTGCTGTAGAAGCTTCTAGTTCTCTCTACAGGCATGACTACAAATATGCCTGAAATTATCAGTTCACATACAGACATATGCAAAGAGAGGATATGAATCCCACCAACACTGATAATATCAAAAAACAGTTACTTCCTTGCAGAAGGAATACTGTGATCTGAGGCAGTAGAAATTAAACAAGTATGCAAATAAGGTCATTAATGTTATACTTACTACCTTGCTAATAAAAATAACAGCAAAAGACTGGGAGAGTTTCTGACAATTTTTCAATTAGAAATCAACTCATCCCATCTAGATAAGTGTTTTAAGATGAGCAAAATAAACTGCCCTCTGAAGGTACCTACCTCTCTCCACTGACAGGAGAGAGGAGACCAGATGACTTGCTTGGACTGAACATTCAACTTTGACACAATTTAAACGGACGTTAATTCCAGACTACGAACTATGCTGACATTTTTTGATCTCTCTTACTTTTTCTCAGTGCAAACTCTTCATCTGATGGCTTCCGCTCCGGTTTGCGTTTGGGAAGCAACTTTTTCATGGTTTTAGGGCTTTTACTGAGATCCTGTGGGAGGGGAGAATAAAAAAAGAGGAGAGTAAAGCTTCTTTACAGTATTTTAAGAGTGTAACTTTTAAGATGCATACAGTACTTACTAACTGAATATATTTTAATAGCACCAAAACTCTATTTACTATTATATTTACTATTATATTTTTGGCACATGAGGTCTACCTGAACCGGCTCATTTCCTCTCTGTCCCTTCCCTAACTATATACACACAAAGTTGCATATTTTTTCTGATCCTATTAGCAGAAATGTACAGAAAAGATGCTGCAAAAGCATACAGGTTATCTGAGAGTTACAGCAAAGGACAAAGGCAGGCATACATTAATACAATATTTCTCTTGATTTTTGAAGGGACAGCTCATTTGATTTGTCTATTTAAAAACAGTTTAAAAAGTACCTAACAAAGGTGCCTGGCAGAGTGGATACCTATGTAGAGCTTTGTAAGAACAGAGCTATAGCAAAGAAAATGCAGCAACGAATACAGCATTTCTCCTCTTAACACTAGTCATGCTAATTTGTGCAAAGGAATATACTTGTCTACCCCTCACCTTAAGGATGCAAGACATCCTCTATAAAAGTACAGAACAAGAAAGTGAAAAGGTGAATGAGCAGGATACAGATGAAAGAGGATGAAATACGTTTTGAACATCACCATTTGTAAAGATGAGTGAAATTTTACTACGTTTGAGAGTTTAGTGCCATACACAAAAAGGCATGAAATGAACGTAACTAATGATGAGACGAGGAGCAGATATTACAGCTGAGCAAGAGAATCTCTTATATCAAATAAACCTAAATATCAATCTTCCAACTGGAGACCACCTATCACTTTTTCAGGGGATTTACAAAAAAAAAAAAAAAAAAAATCAACCGACCACAAACAAAAAGAAACACACAAACCAGCTGTACTATGCCCCTCCTCTTTTTTAAAAAGAATAAGTCGATTTTAAGAGTCACCTCCTAATCAATTTTTAAGAAACTCAGCTGATGTTTGCATAATAAAATGTTCACAGGCATATCTGAATGCCTCTTTCTGGGCTGTGGCTCTCCATGATGAATTAGAATCATGAGAATGAATGACATACAGAAGTGTACTAAAACAGAAGATACCATCATGCCAATATCCTCCTTTGTGTGTGTATGTGTGTGTACATGTGTAAATGATAAAAAAAATAACCTACACATGCACACACACAGTTCTAACATAAATCATGTTTTCTTCATGTTCACAATACTGCAAAAAGTAGCAGCAACACTGAATTGACCAAAGTAATTTAGGTTAATAAATAAAAAACAGTTTTTCCCATCTGACGGGACAAAACTGTACAATGATGGTAGCAAAAGACAACAGTTAAGATTTCCCACAGGAGGCCTGCTGCCTGGGAATATTTCTTGGCTGCAGCGTCTCACCTCTTTATAACAAAGAGCTGCTGAGGGCCGTAAGGGAGGTGCAGGCCGCAAACAGCTCAGGCTCCAAGGCTTGGGCGTTTTAGGAGGCTCCAGAGGTCCCCAGTTTATCGTGGTATGTGGAGTCCCGTGATGGGACGGATGCGGGAGAGTGTGGTAAGCAGGAGTCAGGGGAATTGGCTTGCTGTCCGAATGCTTGCTGGAGGGTGTTACCGGATGGGAGGGAAGCTGCCAAAGACAAGGGTTACAGGAAGGCAAAGAGAGTAAATTACTAAAATGAAGATAAAATATCAAAGACCAATGAAATAATTCCACCAGCTGACTGGCATTCATATTTGCTACAGCTGGCCTTCAGAAACTTTCATGGTGATTTATTATTCAGAAAAGTGGAGTTTAGAGAAATTGTTAGTGTCTGCCACAGAGAGAGCAGGTACTGAAGAACAACTACAAGCAGCCTTGCTCCCACCTCTCTCACCAAGGTTGGAGCTAAATTTAGATACATGCAAACTGAACAACTCAAGTTCAGAATCCAGAATACGACACCTAAAACTGTTTCTCCACAGCCTGTCAAGGTATAGCACCAGTTAAAACCTACTGTTTTTTACGGACATTTAAAAATAAGATACACTCCTTGGCCAAAACACTAAATTTAATGACAATGAATTTTACTATACCCTTCCTAGGCTGAACTATTAAACTAAAAAAATTATATTTCTTTTACTCTTATTTCATACAATTAACAATAGAATGATCCTATGACCCAAACTGGGGTCATAAAAGCATTCGTATCACTACTACTAACAGCTGAAAATGCTTTACATAGTAGCATATTGCTGGATAACCTAACACAATGTATACTGCTCATTCACTTCAGCCCTTACCGTGTGAGATGGCACAGAGTGAGGTTTAATGGTGGGATTCCCAACAGTTGTGACTTTGGTTTGCTTCTGCAGATGGTCCACCCACTCATGCAAATCCTGCTGGTTGTTACAAGACACTAGTATCCTTTCAATCATATTTCCTAGGTGAGAGAAGACATAATATGTCAGAAATCACAGAAAAATGACACAGTCCTTCTAACACAATCATAAAAATGAAGTTATTTTTGTTAAACATATCATAAATGTTAAATCTCCAAAATACTATGAAATGGTTTTAACCTGTCTTTTCAGTACCACAGCAGCATCTTACTTTTATGTCACATTTCCTCCACACATTAGTTCCTGGGCCAAGCTTTGAAATTCTATTTTTTCTTTTCCTTCCTCCCTTAATAATTTAAAAATATATAGAAGACAGTCTTGTCCTAAACTCCAGCAAGACAATCTAGTAGTTTTATGGCTTTGCGAACTCCTCAAAAAAGTCAGCATATAGACTAATATGTTCTTCAGTCTTCAGCTGCAATACAGGAAAAGTGCATTTCACTGATGTTTCCTCAGAAAAAGCCATAATGTCTTTATGAATCTAATATTAAAACTGAGGTGAAAGGCACTTGGGAAGACAGTTTAACTCTAGTTACTTTTACTGCTGCAGCTAACACATGTGATGAGTTTACAAAGGTGTTATTTGAGGTCAGCTTCATAGCTATTATTTCAAAAAAATTTTCTCTGTATCACAACACAGATGCATGACTCTGCCTGAGAACGCCAAAGTTGCCCCAGTGAACCTGCCAGGAGACAGAGCTCTATCCTGGAGCTGAAGGAAGGTTCAAGGTTCCATGGCGGGGATCCTGCTTCACAGAATATCTTCCCAGGATTCCGAGTTTGGTAACGCGCTGGCAGCCCTGTAGCCCACCACAGAATTCAAGTATATGCTGAAATAAAGCACCCGGCAGAAAATTCCCAAAGCAAGTACAACTGCAATCACGACCAGCAGGCACAGATGTCTCAGTGAAGAAATAGACCATTTCTAGAAGAAAGCCCTCAACTAAAGCTTTTCCACAATCCCTGCCATTCCCTACTTTCCAGAGGATAGAATTATAGAATGCTTAAGGTTAGAAGGGACCTCTAGAGGTCATCTAGTCCAACCCCCCTGCACACACTGGGCCACGTAGAGCACGTGGGTACAGGGTGGCATCCAAGCAGGTTTTGAAGATCTCCAGAGGAGACTCCACAACCTCTCTGGGCAGCCTGTTCCAGGGCTCTGTCACCCTCACTGTCAAGAA
>JAWLRI010000203.1:1955312-1984902 GCA_034781795.1 Crypturellus tataupa | reverse complement strand
TATCTATACAATCTTTAATCCTCCGGTGGGAAATACTAATAAAAAAAAAAAAAAAAAAAAAAGCCCTTCTTTTAATTGTGAGGTTCAACAAGGTTACAGAAATGGAAAAAAAAAAAAGAAAACAAACAAACATGTTTCCAATTGGCAAACCAAGAAAGCTAATTAGAACCACAAGTAATAAATAGACTTTTTCGACAGGCTGTTTTCATGATGGTTTTGGACTTCATTAAAGTATGGGCTTGCTGCTGTAGTTAGCAAGAATTGATCTACCCATCACAGCCGGCATTGCACTATACTTCAATATTGTCACTGGGTCTCAATACAGTAACAGGCTTCCAGCTGAGTGCATTTGGGCAGTAAGTTCAAATGCCTTCCCTGCTTGCAGTCAGCCAACGAGAACTGCAAGTGCTAGTGTTTTATATCTAGTTCTTTTTTCTGTTCCCCCAAATCAAACTGGCAGAACTCCACTGGAATCAACAGGACTGACAACCGACTGAGGATAATTTGCTCTAGTGGAAATCACAGAATTACACTGATACAGTTCAGATAAAAATCTCATCTAAAACTGTGACAGCTCCATAGAATTAGTTTGATGATTATGAACACACAACTGACTCTCCTTACAAACCAGGAATAATTGTACAGAAAATGGAAATTATTTCCTGGCAGTAAAGAATATGCCTCAGGTATGGGAAGGTTAAAAAAAAAAAGGAAGCATTAAGCCAGACTAGGAGGAGATAAATCAGATTGGGGCTGTTAAACTTCTGTTCTAAAGAAACAGAACCTTCAATGAAAATTTAACTAAATCTCTCTCAGAGAGTAAGTCTACATATAAATCTTGAAGGAGAGAGTGTAGGGGTGTGTTATAAATATGTCAAATGTTCCCCATCCTCTAAGGATTGCCTAATAAAAAGCAGTTTCACTAATGTGGGCCCTAGGTACCACTAAGTAGGTCAGTGAACTATGAACACCTTTTCTGCTGCTGTCTGTCAAGCTTCTTCTGTAGCGAGTAACTCACATCACAAGGTGAAATGTGGAAGCTGTTTTAGCTGTGGCCAAATGTCTTTTTTCCCTTCTTTCCCTCTCCTTTTTTTTTTTTTTTTGTTTTTTATTTTTTATTTTTTTGTTGTTGTTTTTTAATTCTCTTAATCATAAATCATTTGGTTCATTAATTTAAACCAGTTTCTGTTTGAGGTCAGCTCATATAATCCGCTTCTCCATAGTATAATATTTGTCAATATAACTCTTTACGTGCAAGAAACAAGTTCCCTCATCTGTCTCAAATGCAGCACCATGGCTGCAGAGTGACTGTGTATTCATGTATTGATGTATTCAATCAGTTTCTCTACCTGAGTTCCTCCACATTAGCTACACTCTTGCAGAGTACCCCCTTCTCCCGACGAAGTTTTTTGATCTCCAACTTGAGGAGACGGATGTCTTCCATCCTCTGTCGGTACTGAGTCTCTCCCTTGTTTAAGATGGACTGCTGGATTTTGATCTTTTCGTAGAGCAGAGCCAGCTCATCATTGCGTCGAACGAGCTGGGATCCCAGGATATCTCTCTCGCTGATAACCTAAGGACTCAGTGCAAAGCAAGTAACTCAATTACATTTCCTCAGCGCAGTCCCAATGCATTGGGACTATTCTTGCATCAGTCAAGAGTACTTGCATTAAGAAGTTTCCCTGTCATTAGTGAAAGAAAGATTGGTACCTATAGCTTCAGCTATAACGGTTCACTCACCTCCAGTTTAAACTACATTATTCTAGTCATTCCAACATTTAAATATTTTTAATTCAAAGGAACTATGAAGATTTAGTAGTACTGCCCTTACAGTAGCTAATAAACTAGCCCTTAAAAATATACTGGAGGCATGAGGGACAGAAGACTGATGCAGTGTATTGGAAAAGTCAAATTACAGATTCCTACCTGGTCAAGTTCCTTCTTTTGCTTCAGCCTCTCAGCATCAGCCTCAGAAATAATTTTCAAGAGTTTTCTCTCTTCTGCCTCCTGTTTTTCTATAAAGTGCTTGGTCTCCACAGCTTGTTGTTTCATCTTAAGCAGTTCAGCCTGATGCAGTAAAAGAATATAAGTAACCTGTGCCCAGCAACTATTTCTCATTATATAAACATGAGATTAAGGATTAGGATTTAAATAGAACATCATACATTTATTTAGTTTCCTGAGAGATACATATTTTGCTTGTTTTTGAGACTAAATCACTTAAGATAAGCAAGCATGAAAACCCATAAAGAAATGTTGTAAATAGTACTTTTACATTGTTGGGTTATACACAAGAGTAATTGGAAGGATTTTCTCTACATTAATGGTTGAAATTGTAATTCGAATGTACCTCATATAATAAAAATAAAGAAAAAATAAAGAGGTCATATTTGTAAAGTTTTTCCATGGAACTGATACTCTGTCATGAAAATCTAGTAAGGATGTGTTCAAAGACAGACTGGGATGTGAAAAAAGGATAGTTGCCCTTTTACGACAGTTTATGATATCTAATCCCAATTAGTATCAACCCAGAACAGGTTTCAAAATGGAATAATAGAATTGGGGGAGGAAATGGCTATCAGACATTTAAGGGCAAAATTAAACAGCTTTAGCAATTTTTTTTCAGTTTGGAGGGTGGAAGAAGAAACTAGGAAAAGAAGTTTTTTTGTGTGTTTGTATCCTGCAGTAAATTAAATTTAGATTGGAATTTGCCCAGTAATTCTAGCTTACTGTAATGAGCTCTAAAATTCAAGAGATGTTATTTGGAGAAAAAGTAATATTTTTTGTTGAATTATTAGGGATTTCTATCATTGCTAGGCAATTAGCAATAGCCAAGACAGAACTAGCTGATGTAGATACTACACTTTTTAAGTCTGAATTAATCAAAAGAAAAAAACTGCCACAACTCTGACCCTCATAAAGGGTGACATTCAAGCTGTCTTCTGAGAAAGAGCATTATCCAATGCTGAAAGAAGGAGGTTGTGATGAAGCCTGCACCTGCAAAAACAACAATTCAAGCCAGAAAGAGCTCTACTGTCATAGTAAAATAACTTGTCTCGTTCTTGTTTTGTTTAATAAAACTCTCATTTTCCCATATGTGCAACAGCGATATCGCTCTTACTCAGTGTTGGATGTTCATCAGAATCCATCAGCTGAACAAAAATGCAAGACACTTCATATTGAAATGCAATCAACAGTGTGCAAAAGCTCTCTACAAATGTAAAACTGCTCATGCATTTGGCATTGCTGGGTAATATTTTTTTAATATATTAAAATTCTATGTTCTCCTTATGTCACAAAAAATATGAGTCATAAACAAGATGTGGCATTAGATGTTGGCAGCAAACAGCGATATAAACAAATCTCAGTGGAATGCATTAAGTTAATATAAATTTGAACTGTCTTTTACAGTAACGAATATAAACACTTTTAGCTATACAAGGGCCCCACAAACTAATAGGAGTGAAATCAGTGCTAAAAACTAGATATAGTATCAGTGTCTGTGTACATTATGTACAGGAGAAGGAAAAGTATATAAACACAGCTATCATACAAGCCAAAAAGAATCAGGTCTGAAACTCTTGTAAATCAGCATAGCTGATGTGAAGTTGATTCAGAGAGTTTGTAAGAACTGAAGCAAATTCAGCAGAAAGAAGAATCCATATGGCATCCATGCCAACATCTTAGAAAACAATTCAAGCCAAAACTTTGTTTAGGTTCTGAAGTATTCAGCAACATGAAGGGTTTTGTATTTGTTCAAGAGGTAGAAGGAAAATACGAATTTTATAGAAGTATAACAGGAGCTCCATGCAGAATGTTGAAATAAGAGTAAATCAAAGATTTTACATCCAGATTTGTGGAAAATACTAAAAAAACCCCATATCCGTGAACACAAATTATACAAAAAAAAAATCCCTTGACAGCACTGAAACCTGGATGACCGCAATTCTTACAGCTTTCAGATCCACACTTCTCACCATTTGGCTGTTTTGCCAAAGCAGTCTGATTGGCAAATCTGCATTGTGTCCAAATGAAACCAAAGGAGAGCACTGTAATGGCTACAATGGAGTTTGGAATTTTCATTTGCTGTGATTACACATTTTTAAGATGCTTACACTAGCTAAGCCAAGCATAAACCCAGTGTGTACAATCTCATTCCTCAGTCCTCTGTGCTTTGGCATGTCCTTTAAACTGATTTCCCAGGAACAGCTTGCTTCCTTCACATCAGTGCAAGCAGGGCAAATTGAAGCTGGCTTGCAACACCAATAATTGGGTTCCTTGGTGCCTGTGCCAATCGCGTCCCCTCTTCGTATTCTCCTCTGCTTTAGCATTCAGCAGAGACACCCAGGTAGAAGAGCACAATACCCTAGAGCTAGTGACTAATGTGATGTCAGTCTGTGGACATACTTGCTACTGAATAACTGAGTGGGTAAAGCATGTAGCAATCATGTGCTTGTCAAAGTGCTGGCAAACAGTTCTGAGGTGATGAGATAGAACTGGGGATGGGTTAAGACAGAAAGCTGCACACAGAAAATGAGACACAGTTTGACTTCTCCATCACTGATGGAACAACTCTTGAGACAGAGCAGGGAGAAGAATCTAAATTCATCACCTTTTTACAAAGCTCTATTGACATCTTGTCATAACTGTATTGTGCTGAGAGGGGCTGAAAACCTGGAGTGTAATTGGAGCATAGCAAAAAATTGACAAAAGAAAACACTGTGGAGAGTGGCTGGGGATTGCTGGGTTTTAAGGGGTGGGTTTGTTTGCTGTTCTTGGTATTTTTTTTCTCTACTGCTAAGTTAAGAGAAAAATGAGCTGCTGCGGACACTCTTAACTCCTAAATCTTCGGAGAGAGCAACAAATTGGGTTAAGATATCAACACAAATCTAATAGTTTATCCAAGGAGCAGCTGCAGACGGTGCCAAAAAAAAAAAAAAAGAAACAAAGCATAAAGCTCAGGTTTTCTTTGATTTAAAACAGATTTTTTTTTCTTTATATGATACATAATATTTCGATACAAAATAACTTTCTTTCTGTGTACCTACTGGAAGACACTACCTAACTCCTAGGAGATTAATGTTTGCTAGCTGCATATAAACATAGGATTGTGAAATACAGGTTAGCACTTCAAAGCATCAGGGAAAAGGTTAAGAAGAGAAAAACTGGAATTCTAAGGGGCTACATTGAAAAGAGCTAAAATCAGTCTATTTCAAACATTCCAACAGCTAATCCAGGACCTTTCAGACTAAAAAAAATTATTGACAGAGATTAAATTTGTTTGATACCTGGAAGATTTTTTTATCTAATGCCTCTAAAGAATACTGAGCGTTTGTGCTTCAATTACAGAATATTTTCTGAAGTACCACAAAACAAGTGCCACTGACTGCACCTGTGCAGTCATACTGCTCCTCTCCTAGTCATGGAAACCATCTTTTGTGAGAAGGTGTGTGTGTAAGGGCTCTGACCTTCAGTGATTCCTTCTCCCTCTCTGTTCGCTGGTGTTCTAGATGTGCTTTCACAAGAGCTGCTTCTTTGGCTGTTATCTCCTCTTTCAGTTGATCCATCTGATGTGTCATAGTTTTCAGTTTTTTCTTCATTTCTGCTATCTCATCCTAATAGGATAGAAAGCACGATCACAAAGAGGGACCAAAAAGAGTAACTTTGTGTGTGGGAGTTCAGGTTTTTTGATGTCAGAAAATGTGACGACAGTGCTTGAGAGCAGTTATGCTGTACTTATCATTACTTTGTAAGGCAAAAGAAAAAAATAATTTCATTAATTGATAATTTGCTCTTTATGCTAGCTTAACATTGCAATATACAGACCTTAAAAAGGCACGTGCACACAATAATGATCATTGACAATTAGTATAATAAGCCATTATTTAAAGTACCAGACACAAAATAAGAACTAACAGTCAATTCAAAGTAATAACAATATTCTGATTCTATCCATCCATTTTCATGCCTTCTAGTAATGTGATTTTCAAAGCATTTGGTACAGCTGTGCACTAAAGTTTGGGGAGAAGCTGTTTTTTTCCAAATGAAAACACCCATGTGTGTAGGATATCTACCTGTATCTTCATTCTGCCACCCTTTACGTACAATTTAGAGGGAAAAATACGTTCACAGATAGAAAAGTCCCTGAGGTGGGAATACTTGGCACATCCTTTAGGCTCAAAACACACAACAATAGGCCAGATAACACTGCAATTCACTAACACTGCTTCTCCCCAGAGCACCGGAGAACCTGTCAGTACAACACCAAGAAACTTTCGACTGTTTCCAGTGATTACAGGGACTGTGACATGAAATGGAAGGTAGCAAAATCAAAGCACAAACAGGCAGCAATTGCAGATCCAGGGGAAACAGCTTTCAAAACTATTGTTCCTGTGCCAGAGGCCACTGCTTCACAGAGAAGGTATCACAACCATATATGTGAATACATTCTGTTTCAGTACAAAATCAGGTTAGCTTACATCTCTGTCAGCACTACCCAGCACAGATTGCAATTCACTCAATGAGTGATGTTTTCTTGTATGCAATATTGAGCAAAGTTAAGATCATGAGTCATGGTACCCTCAACAAATGGTGCTGAGAAACTAAGATTAGACTATTGATGGGCAGCGGGTGGCTTGACATCCCTCAAAAACAAAATCCATGGATTCTATACTTCTTTGGCTCATATACAGTCAATTAAATAAACAAGAAATGCATGTAACAAATATTGGGCACTAGGCCCTACCAATTAGCATGTTCAATGACTCCTGTGAATGTAAAAGTCATACTAAGAGAAATCTTGTCTAGATAGCCTAAAAAATACTAAATACTACAAAAGCACAAGGAGATATTTAAAATCCAGTGCTCAGATACATACTTAAATACAATTCAATTTCTGTATTCAATGAAGAAGAACACACAGTTTTTGCAAATAGGTTTCCTAATGAACCTGCCTAAATCTGAGCTCCTAATATCAACAAGAAACCCCAGGAGGAAAGCATCAGATACTTATCTCAAAAGAAGTTTTGCCAACATATCTGTTTTCTCATAAAATTTTACAGAGCTGAAGATTATGGTGCCCTGGCAGTCACTAGCAATGTGGGCAGAGCCACAGGGGTCTTTTCATATTATGTGAGCCTACCTAAACCCTGTTTTATCTAAACAAGCTTGTACAAATTTGTTACTTCCCAAAAAAAAAGAAACCCATAACTTTAGCATAGTTTTTTTTCTACTCCATTTTTTTAAATTTCACAGCTAGCTGTCCTGTTATTGCACTATGAATGGCCATTTTTTCATTGCTGTATACAGTGTGGAGTGGGCACAAGCAAAAAGAGTTTCTGCTGTCTTCTCACATAGGACTTTCTGCAAAGTTTTACTATAAACCAAGTAAGATATTAAAAGTCTAAATAACTGCATCTATTGACTGAAACCATGAACAGGTTCCTGTGAGCACTATGCATATACATATAACATGCATATACACATAACACCTTATATAATTTACGCAATGAGCCGGAGAGTTCATTGCTAAATTTTCCAACTCAGCCCATACCTGACAGGTCCCTGTAATTAATGTTAAACAAAAATGTAGTATGTTAAAAAAAAAAGCAGTTTGATGTTTTTCAGCCTTATTTTGGCTGAGAGTTTGGGAACAGCAAGCAGCCCATCACCACTTCCACAGGCAAGAGGCAATAAGAAGACAATTAAATCATTCCACATAAATGGCCTATGAGTTCTTTCCTAACTGCGTCAAGTCAAGAGTAGCACAGAACTCACATTGTTCATTTCTGTCTGCTCTCAAGCAAAACACCTCCATCCTGCTGCTTGTTCAAATCAGAGTATAAATTTGTAAACTGCTATCTACGCTTGTATCACAAATACTTGCTCTTAAATAACCCAAGGCTGTAAATCACAGTTATCCAGTCTCTGCCAATTATAATGGGATTTGTGTGGTGTTTTAGATCCTTACATCAGAATAATAGAGTGTATTCTTAAGTGATTTTATCCTCTTCTAGTATTGTTAGTGAGATCCCCAAGGAAAAGATAATAATAGACAGAATCATTATTGGAGGAAAAATGACATTCTCTGAATAGAGCGAGCTGGGGGTAAGTATTTACTCCTATCACAAAATTCTTCAGCCCAGAAAGTTTTCCACGTGCTTTCTAACTCATGACTCACTGCAGTGTGCATATGCATACAGGACTAAGGAGGCAATCTTCTCCCTATTAAACCATACACATTCACACAGACAAACCCTAAATGGATAGAACAGAGTTAGGAGGGAAAGGAAGTTGTTTCCTCTCTGATAGAGCATTCTGAACCCACAGCTCCAGCGTACCATGATCTTTATGGCTGGTTTGAAGAAGGGTTATTGCCAGATGATAGTTGTGAATTTCAATTTCCAGTCCAAAGAGATACTGCCCAGATAAACTGTAAGGGACTTAAAGCATTAATTCTCCCCAAACACACAGGAATGCACAAATGGATTCAGTACTTCAACCAGTGAGTTTTCTTTCAATAAATTTAAATTAGATTTAAAAAAAAAAAAGCAGAAAAAGAATCTCAAGGGAAAAAAAGTTTTCGTCTACCTTAGCTTCAATCAGATTTTTACTGTATATATTTCTCTCTGTTCTCACAGCTTCACAACGATTTTGTTGCTGTTTTAATTTAATCTCAGATTCTTCTATTTTTTTCTCATAGTCACAGATCTGCATTTCCCGCACTTCAATATCTTTCAGGTGCTGGAGGACCTGAAGCAAAAAGGAGGAAATGAACATGATTAAACTACCATCACAATATTATTAGGATGAGACCGAGTTTGTGATTTTTATCTAAGGTGACAACTTCAAATCTCTGTGATCAGAAGTTGTAGCTATAGCTAAAATCACTACAGGCCAGTTATAAGTTTAAGCTTTCTGGATAGCTTATTTGGGAAAGATTTTATTTTTATCTCATACCTAGGTTTTATTCAAGAATAAAACTTATATATGTACACATAATTAATTTAAAAATAAGCCATACAAGTAACTAGATTCAGGAAAAGTCAATGTAAAAAGGATTCATCAGGAAAAATATTAAGTCATTCATAAAGCAAGGCCAGATTTTGTAGGTTGTTATGTATATCAACTCTATGATTAAAAGGATAAAAATGCGTATAATTTCCCAAGAAAGTCCCTAAATATACTCCTCCAGTGGGAAATGTAGTTAAATTCTAACAGACCACAGAGAGGTGATCTCATGATGCATTGTCAAAAAATGGATGTTGAAAATTTGATAGACAGCTTTATTAGAAAGTTTCCACCCCAAGAATAAGAATTATTACACTAAAGGAGCAAAACTACAAATAATTGCTAATCAGTAAAATGAGCTGCTACATGTGTATTTTTTTTTAAACGTAACACCTTTTACCCTGCTGTATAAAGTTGCTAACCACGGAGCACAAACATGCAGTATTCAACTGGCATTCAACATTAAACAGAAAGACGATTAAAAAAAAAAAATGAAGCACATCTGTCAGCAACATCATTTTTCAGGTTCACTGCATGAGGGAGAAAGAAGCCTGTGGATCACCCTTAAAGCCAGCAAAAAGAGCAGAGTGTTTGAAAAAAAACATAGGGACAAAATTTAGAAGAGAGAATCTCTTTCCAGGTCACAGTTTGACTTGAGATTTACATCCATATGTCAAAGCAAAAGAATATAACAGTGTTTACATCAGACAGTGAATAACTATGTATCTGCAAAGTTTGCTGTTGGCAAAGTTGTCTCTTGCTCTAAGCAATCGTGTTAAGTTTGGAGAGAGGTCTAGCTATGGGGCAGGAGCTTAATTAATTGATTATTCTATAAGATACCTCCAAACAACTTGGAGGATGAGTGAGAGCTAAATATAGAAAGTTGTATTAAAGCAGCAGGAATACAATTCCAGCATGTTTGTAGCTGACTGTAAAGGATCCAAGGAACTGCTTACAGTGCAATACAAAACCACAGTCCCAGTTTATAACCTACTCCTGCCTTTTCTTTTTCTGTTAAAACAAGCTGCCAATAGTAATAGCAGAGAGAAGGAATCAATAAGGCATGTTTTCAATCTGCACTATGGTGATCACATAAGTTGCAGCGAGATTTGAAAGTAGGTCACTGCATTTTTAACTCCCTAACTTGGAGTTGATGCAGTAGCAGCACAATAAGCTTATGGACTAAGTTTTCCAAGTTGGTACTCAGACACTGGCAGCTGACTCTGCTTTTTCAGAAATTATTAAACTCAAATAATTCTCCTTCATAAATACAGAAAAGATATACGCAGTGTTTCCTACCTAACAGTCCTGGGGGAGGTTGAGCATCCTCTGTTCTGATTGAATTGATGATACTGTGTCTCTCTGATTTGATAATGAGTTGCCAAAGCTCAACAAAAAAATATTAGATACTCTCTTTTCTTCTACAGCCTCACACTTTTTTTTTCTGCATGCTCAACTACCTTCTACTGTTATTGCCTATTTAGCTCAGTGAACCTACCCAAGAACTCAATAACAGTGCTCTCCTTATTTGCTTACTGTTATTTAAGTACTGAAAAGCACTGCCCGTTGTTTTGCATGCCCATTACTTTTTTTTTCCCTCAGAAATTATACATATTAAAAAAAGAGGAAATTTGTTTCTGAATTTTCCTGGACATGTTGTTAAAATCAAAACAGCTCTTCTGAAAAGTAATGTTTCCCAAGACTGCTTTTGTGTCTTCTCGTAAGGCACAGTCAGGGCACAGCTCAGGTGAGACTGAAGAGCAGCCTGACTGCTTGCTTCCCAGCAGCCTAAACCTGTCATAGGGAAATCAAGATTTCATCATCTAGGAATCCTAGGTGAAAAAAAGGAATAATTTACTAACACTGATAGATCAGTAATACAAGCCACACAAGCAGGAGCAAAGAGACAGTTTTTCCTCTCATTTGCGCTGATTAATCTCAAAGTAACGCTACAAGTAACACTGGCTTAGAAATGGTACAAATGAGTAGTCAATCATTTGGGCCAATAATTGGAATAGTAAGTCTAGCATGACTTCTCACCATTAAAATCCTTTTCCACTGTGGATATAACTTTGCTTACAGTACTCATCAGTTACTCAGCAATAAATGAAGTTTTTGAGTGAGGGATTCTGTGGTTCTTTTATGTCTGAACTGAACGGTTTTCAGAGCCAGCATGACTCCGTGTGCCTTGTTGGAGACCCCAAAAGTCTCTCATGAATACGGCCCTGGCTCTTCACCAGCAGTTCCCCGCTCAGAAGGTGCCCGCTGAGTCCCTCTGGAGGTTGCTTATTACTGCTACGTGGTAAAAGGTGACAGAGAATCTTGGCTGGTTTTACAACCAACGTCCATTAGTAGCCCACTCCTCACCATTTGTGAAATGTGTTACATAGGCTTTGCCACAGTTTTTGAAGTTATTCAGCTGAAGGGATCAAATAGTGAACCTAAGCACTATTTAGTGGATATGATAATTCTGATCCTCACACCTCTTTTTATCCCTTTTCCCATTTCATCCTTCCAAACAATGAGTAATTCCATACTGGGAAACTCGGCAGAGACAAGATTATTGTTTCACAAGCTTCCTGCTCGGTACTACTCCTGCTGCTCCTCACCTGAAAGTTGAATTAGGATTTGCCCCTTTAATGAACCACAAAACCATAAAACTTCTTTGGGAATTTGCAATCTCAAAGCAGGCATCATTCTACAAACAGCTCAGGTGTCACAACCTATTTAATGAGGCTCTGCCTTCTAATAAGTGTCAGAAAATTTGCCTCCAAAGTGGCAGCACAAAATAAATAAATAAATAAACAAATTAAAAAAAAAAAGCAAACACATGTCATTTCACCCTCAAAATAATTGTGGGCAACTGTAACAAGAACTGAAAGCAATAGCCTGAGTGTTATAAATTACTGCCCAGCCCTAGTTTACAAAGATCTTAACTCATATCTATACTGTTAGATGCAGGAAAGTTACAAAATATGACTTTGCAACCAAGACAAATCTCACTTCCGTTGAATATTATTCCATGGAAATGTTAAAAGGCAAGCCAGACAAGAAAGCATGCATCATTCTGAAATGATTTAGAAGCCCCTGGTCACATGAAGCTGAAAAAGCTAATTATAAAGTAAGAAGATAGAAAATAACTTGTAAAAGCTAATCTTAATAAATCAGTGAACTTTTGGAGGGCCTTTGCGTATGATCTTCAGCATCTAATGGAACATGTTGCAATCATACTCTTGAGGATACCTTCAGGAATAAAGTTTTACATAATATTGAGCAGCAGACAACACAAACTTTATGCAGAGTTTCTATGAAGGAGTTCCCAGAAAACCTCAGATTAAATTGAATATGTTCAAATGTTTTACAGGTATTGAAATCAGTCTTTCAAAATGCTGAGCACTGTCAGCACTCAGTGGCTTGAACATCAATTCCCAAGAGATCTTGGAGCATCAGCAAGTGTGCAACATATCTGCCCTTTGCAGATAAAACAGAAAAATCAAGAATAAGTTCTAACTGCATACAGGCATATGACTGTGGAACTCAGCACTAAGAAGGCAAAGGCCTTGGTTTAAACCCCAACCCTAGTTTCATCTCCCAAATGAGAGGTGAGAGAAATATGAGGCCACAATCCAAGCCTCTCAAAAAACAGACATCCATCAATAAGGTCCACCAGAGAGACTGAAACACACTGCACAGCACTATGTACTGAGAAGTAGACAATTTTTTAATTTGTCTGAAGGCAGCTGATATAAGCTTCCTCCCACTGGCACATAAGGAAACCAATGTGTGATCTTTACGTTTTGAGAGTAAAAGGTATGAACCACTTACACATAAAGCTGTTCCTACCTTCTGCTTGAGTTCACCTGCTTCATTGATGTAACAGTCTCTCTCCTTCTCCAACTGGTAGATAATTTTCCTTTGTTTCTGAGCTTCATTCTTATAATTCTGGATTTCTTCTTCCAAGTTCTTTTTGGATTTTTCATGGAGTTTCACCAAATTCATCTGCTTCTGAGTGGCACTGGTAGCCTTGGCTAAGTGCTACAGATGAGAGCACAAAACAGCGACTCTTGAGTTGCAAAAACAACACTGCCTCTACCACGCCAAAAAAAAAGTCAGTGTCCAAGCGAATTATGGAGTTCCCACTGTTGTTATCCCTTACCTAATTTATTCTATTTAAATATTTGAGCTGCAAATATAACTTAAAAAAAAAGCTATTGGCAGCATATTTGAAGCTAAAATACTAGTGTTTACATTATAGAAACATTGATAGAATTGTTAACAAGGAGATATAACAAAGAATTGGACAAATGTGATCAGTCTCAAGTATTTACACTGTAAAGCAAGCCAATAGCCAGAAAAATAACCAATGACCTCCAGTACTATTCCTTCTAATTTCCTAAATAGTGCATTAGACTGTATATTAGGCACACTTTCCTTACAAGTTGTGCATAGGAACTGGACATGGAACACTGAGATAACATCTTTACAAAGTCAGTCTTCTGTTCCTTCTTTAAAATTTCTTTCCACTCTACAGAACAATTATTTTCTTTCTCCAAAATTTGAGTCCCTGATAGAGTCAAGGTACAGGACAATGAATGTGTAATAAGTGATACAATTTGGAAATCATCTTTTAGTATTAAATTTACCAGATTTCACTTTAGGAGTGGCTATAAACATGAGATGTTATCATGTAGTACAAGAACCTTGGACTGAAAAAAAAGGATCAGTGTGAGAAAAAGATATAAAAAGATGGTTTGGAATTAAACAGCATGATGAGCAGATACCTGATGTACCAACATTTTAGTTACTTTTTTACCAGTGCAATCTCAAGTTACCTAGGTTAATATAAAAGTTCATACACTATAGAGAATAAAAGCAGAGAAGTAATCAACTCAGGTTATCAAATGACAGGTTCACAATAAAGATGAACATTTGTATCACTTTTGAACTCCCTGCTACTTTTGTGTGCAAAAACTTAGAAATCTCTGTTGTGCTTATGAGTACTAATAATATATCAGTGCACAGAAAAGAAGCGGTAAAAACATCAAGTTAAGGAAATCCATATCTGACTCAAAATGTTACTTATACTACCATACATGTGTTTCTTTGTGATGCCTTAAACAACAGGTACTTCATTTTTAAGGCAAGAGATCTGTGTAGCACTATTACCAAAGCAAGCTCACCTTGTTTATTAGGTCCTTTTCCCTCACAAGCTCATCTATAGCTTTCTTGTCAAACTCTGCCTGCTTTTTAGCAGACTCCAATTCTAGAGATAGGAGGAAAGAGTGAAAATCCTGGATTCAAACAGTATGCGGGTAAAAACAGAAACACCTAGTAGACTTTTTTAAAAGCCTTTTAAAAAGATATACGACCAGTTCAATCAGCTCTGATAAGGTTTTGCAGACTCATCAGCTAATGATGTTAGACCTTATTTAGGTACTTAGAAGAATTCAGGTACAGTGATTAATAATATGATTAACATAATATATATTATACACAATATATATTATACACATTATATGTAAATATAATATATAATATGTATATTATATATATAATATACATATATAATATATGTGCACGTATAATATGCCATACTATATGATACATATCATATCCTATATAATGATATATGATATATACATAAAAATGATTAATATTTGTTTGTTCAAAGAAAGGTAGCACAAAGAAGTTAGATTTTTAGAAATCATGGAGCACATGGAAAATCAGAACCTTTCAAGAAACTTCAAAATAAGCATCCAAAAGTTGAAGTACTTTCAAAAACAGATTTTCAGTTATTCTAATCTGTCTCTCCCAAATCCATTTCTCCCATGAAACAATGTGATTCTACTGAGTTCAGTGGAGTTAAAACTACTTAACGTGGGTCATGATGAACACTGTATATATACTATTGAAGTGTTATTACAAACTGAAGAGAAATATGGTTTCATTACACTGTCATATTAATTAAAACCTGCTACAGTGGCAGTGCAGCTCATGAAAGGCAATGCACTGGAACGTTAACAAATGAAGGCAGGCCGAGGACCACTGTGTGACATGGCACAAACTGGCACACCATAACGCTCAGGTACGTCTACTGTATTTTCACCCCATATATGCTGCACTGTAAAAATCCTATAACTTTAATAGCTTTATATTAGGCTGCTCTACACCCCAACTGTCATTAGTATAGTCTCATACTAGGCACTACAGAGGAGTGATCTTAAGAGGAAGATGTACCTTGAAAGAACGAATTAAGGTTGGAAGACAGACCCATTCATCACTTAGAAACCTACCTCGCTCTAGTCCAGACACTTGGTTTTTTAGGGTGTCTCTCTCATATTCTGCATCAACTTTCTGTTCCTCTACAATACGCAGCTTACTCTGGAGAACGTCTCTAACTTTGTTGAGCTTTGAAATTTCATGGCGCATCTGTGACACTTCATCATCTCTGAGCTATAGAACAGCAAAAAGGATTCTGCAAAAAGGTAATGTCTCTCTGTTGTTATATCTAGTTAATACATACTTATATATAGTTATATATAGTTAATCTGTGCAATTTAGTGCCCCAGGAAGAAAAAGCATAAATGCTGTGGATTGCGAAAGTGAATGCGATTAGGTAATTGAGCCCTATTAAAAATAATTTAAACGAAGCCAGTTAGGGCAAGGAAAATGATAATCAAATCTCAAGCCTCAGGCCTTACAACGATCAATAAAGAATCCTCAGCCGCAAATGCAGCACTGCAAAATTAGTCCTGTAGATGACATATAGTCAGCTTTGCTTTCCTAACAAGTGACAGGTACTGTGGTGAGAAACATATCTATCTGTAGCATGAAGAGATAATATAATTCCGATGTCCCTAACAGCAGTAGCTATTATTCCCATCCATGTTATAACCCACGACATTAAAGCAAAAGCTCAGTGTAGCATTTGCCTCATTTACTATGCAATCAGAGGAGAAATAATCAATCAAAATACTGCTTGAAAATGCAGGAATTGGTCATCAGGAACTACAACCAATTATCTTAACAAAATTACATATTGTGCTTTTCAAGCAGTAAACCTAAAATCCTCATATGATTTCAGTGTCACTGTTAGGTTTTACAGGCATCACAGACTACCATTTACACACCACGTACAATCTCCGACAATGACTAAGAGAGAATGAGAAACCTTCCATGTGATCCTCTCTTGACAGGATATGAATCCTCACAACTTGTACTGCCTACAAAAATCTTCAAGAGATTTATGGATACTTTTGATAGTTTTTTGTTATCCAGCACTGTACTAGAGGTGCTCAGCAGAGAGTAGCATTAAACTGCAAGGAGAGGGCCTCTTATGACTACTGTTCTAGCAACTTTAGCAATTGGCATAAATAAAACCAGCATGGCTTCTCATTTTTCCCCAGAAGTTCTTGCGCAAGACCCTATAAAAGCCATCAACTTTTCCTGAAGTTAGGATTAATTATAGAACTAAAATCCTCATTTTAAAACACTAGAGTCCCATACTTAAAGATCAGTTGGACACCTTGTAAAGTTTTAAACTATTATGATATTGTTAGAAAGATAAAGGCAAATGATCTGAAGGACATATAATTAGTTTCTTAAATAGGTAATAAAACTGTCCTGCAATCTGCCCAATAAAATACAACATAAAACAAACTTCTGTCACACAAGCCATTTAGGATTCAAATGAGGATCTGCTGTGTCACATGAGTTCTGAATGGAGCTTTTAATCTGTCAGTAGTATGTTTTTATCATTCTGACTAACTGAGTGCCTACTCAGAAAAGCTTTCTGTTGGCAAACAACCTTTTTATTTAGGTCGATGGTATACTTAACTACAGCTTGATAAGATAATGGCTTTCTACCATATTTTTAACACATTTAGTGTTTGAATTGCGAAATGCAAGATATAGTAGCCATAAAGTAATAACAACTAATATTTAGACATTACCCTTTATCCACAAATGCTCTTGGACTACTCCAGAAATCATATGCAGGAACCATTTAAACCTCCCCCAGCTGAAATGCAGCTACCTCAGGAGTAGTACAAAACAGCTGTTTAACAATGTAAAGTCAGTCAAGATTTTGACTGAAAGAAAATTTGTCAAGAAAACAATTCAGATCAGAATGTAAACAGCTTATGTATGTATGCATGTATGTGGTACACAACATGTAGGTAACAGCATTTAGGTCTTGATAATCATCATAAGAAAGCCATTGTTCTCATCTGAAGATCATGACATCAAAAAAAAGAAAGGACTTTGTGTTTCTCAAAAGCACCATGGGTCTTCTGTGACCATAGCCTGCTGAGCATGTTGGCTAATGTGTTGTATGAAACAACTCCAGTAGCATGTGTGAGCTGCTTGCAGGTAACATGGTTGGACTCTGCATCATGCTACACACACAGAATGGCACCCAGTGCTAGTTCTATTGCTATAATCCTCCATTGGTACTTACCTCTTGTGCTATCAGCACAAGAACTGAGACCATCACTGTCCCAAGGGGCATGACTGCGCTCCATGATGTGGTTGGTGAGATACAAACATCTTCTGGTACTTACTTTCAGTTCTGCTGTCTTCTGCTGGACATCCTGCATCACCTCTTCAAACATCATATTGTGCTGCTCACTCTCTTGCATGAGCTTATTGTTTCTAATCTGAAATTGCTCAAGTTCTTTGCCAGCTCTTTCATTCAAGATCTGTTAGATTAAAGAACAATCCTATTAATTTTTCTAATCTGATTACAACACCTACATATACATGAAAGCAGAACCTTCTGTATCCCCAGGAGATAAAACCTGCTGCAGATTGTTGTCTGGTCATAAATCACTCATTATTGCTGATGAAATTACTAATGTGAAATATGATAAATGTTCATATTGGCTAGGGAAAATGATGATTTCTAATGAATAACATGGTCAGTGTCATTTCTTTCTGGGAGCTTTGTATGTCTCCCTCACAGGTGGTAGCTAAATATTTTAATTCCTGTTTGGCATTTGGTAGGTATCATGTAACACAACAACTTGCTGTATATAATCACTACAAATGAATATGAGATTCAAATGACTTCAATCAGCAGAGGGCAGGGGAGCTCTTTATCTGAGCAAGTAAATCCTACATTAACATGCCTGTAATATTTCTCTGAGCACACGGTTTGCTGAGATCAGGATACAACCATTTTCCTATCTAATTTGTCTTCGGTCAAAAGCCTGGAACAGCAGTTTTACGGTTTACGTGGAGAACATATATTTCAATTTTGGAACTGCCAGTCTTCTCTTATGCTTGATGGGACTTCCCCTAGCAGACATTACACCATAAGTGAGGAAAGAATGATCATCATATTTTTGAGTTTAAGCATCCGTGTGTGACAGACTGATAAAGTCAATATGTATTATGCTCATAAAAAAAAGAACTAAAAAAAAATGAAGGAAGGGAAGTGGATCTCCCTCCTCTAAATACATGAAGAGAGCAAAGACAATGTAAAAAGTGAGAATACTGGTTCTTGTATTACAAATCCCAAGACCACATTGTGTCGGGGGTTTCTTTCTTGATACTCAGACTCTGGTAGGAAGAATACATAGTTGCTGTATCAAACCATCTTCACCATGGTGCAGGCAAAGATACTTTATTATAAATTTCAGCTCAACAAGGGCTCAAGGTCATAGCCAGCTACACTCAGTTCCTAAACAATAGCTCAATCACCTTTGCTTGGACATCTATAACCTGAGACTTGCCTCTATTCTGGAGAGCCTTTCTGCAGTGCACAGTGCAGTGTATCCACAGACACCTCATGAGCCAGCAGCAGCCAAGATACTATAACCACCTGGCCAATTAGCACGGGCATTGCTTTATATGAAGTAGTAGTGTCCAGGATAAATTGAATATCCCTAAAATCTGCATATAGAAAGCTTAAAAAAAACTACAGAAAGGAGGAGGAAGAATGGAATGGAACCAGAAATTGTAAATAGTCTATTTAAAAACAACATGATTATGTCAGCAGATCATGGAGCTCTGCCCACAAAAGCTGCAACCAATTCAGTCATATTCAGAAAAATAATCAATTTTTTCTTTATCTCTTTACATGAAGTATTTTATTAAGACCTCCTCCTGACATAAAGAAAAAAAATTGTTACAGGCCCCCCACACCAATTCAGGGATCTAAAGGGAAGAAACAGCCATAAATTTATAAGATGAACACAGCTCCTGAGGAAGTTTCCCTTGAGGTAGGATTGTTTTACAGTGATGAGATCTCTTCTGCCATTTACTGAAATTGCTTCTCAGAGAGTTTCTCAGAGTCAGGGGAAATAGAGTGAAAACCTGAAAATTTAAGCACTTGCAGAACACTGTGTTAGGACATTCCCAGTAAAGCGTTTGGAAACAGAAGGAGGGAAATCAATCAAAATGGTGTGCTGAGACAATTCCTTGCCCCTTGACAGAAACTATTGCACAAGCTCAAGAGGTAGATAAAAGTTACTGTGACAGAGAAGAAAGGAGTCAGAGGTAAAATGACTTTACCAGAGGTACTGAAGTCATTCTGTGACAAAATTGGGAATACATGCTAGAAACAAAAGCAGGCAATTTCCTGCTACTATTTTTAGATCATCCATGCTCTTCTTGTGTCCAATAGTAATTAGTTGCGGTCTTTTCAATATCTCTAACAATGTCGTCACGATCCAAGTAGAGCACTACTGATTTCTATGACGAATTCTATCTGAAGTCTGACAGAAATTTTAAACAATTATTAATAACGTGTATATTAAAGTGAATGATTTATTTAAATGTATTGGCTTTAAAATAATCTTGCTCACTCTCCCTCATGAGAAAATCATTTTTCTTTTTATTTTGAAATTTGATCCTAATCTTTGATCTGGTGAGTATAGTGTGCTACATAACCTACTTTCTGCTCTTTCAGATGCTGTTCCACTTTTAGCTGCTCCTCTTTGTTTTTCTGCATGTGTTGCTGTAAAGTTTTAATCTCAGCTTGCTTGCTATCCATTTCAGCTAGAAGATTCTTCAGCTCCTTCTCCATTTTTTCCTTCTTTCGAGCCTCTCGAGTTGCCTCATTCTGACGCAGCTGGATTTCCTGCTGGAGCTGTAATAATAGACAGGACAAAAGTTAAAGTTCTACTTCTTTTTATTCAGGAAAAAAAGACCTCTGACTTCATGCTTAATTTTGAAAACAATACTTTATATATTACTGCATCCATTACTAGATGGAATATGTAATATCTTCTCAGAATAAATAAGTTTTCCAGTGGCTGAACTAAAAAACCTACCTGAGGGATTCTGTTTATTGATCATAAGAATTTTTAAGCACTAGTCAGTCCATCCAAGCAGAAGGGTCTGATAGAGTTCAAATGTAAAAGCATTCCTCTGGAGATACAGTGGCACAAATGGATTTTCTGTTTTTAGCTACTTTGTGTTTTCTGAATATAGAATTAAAACTAACTTGAATTTTGGGTTATATTTCAAGTATTTCTATTTCAATTTTTCTATCTCACCAGTAGAAACACTTGTCACACTGATTGTAAAGGAATATGAGTAATGTTCATTTTCACAACTGATCTCAATCTTTCTGCTCTCAAAGTTCCTCTGCATAAACTCTGGAAGAGAAGAACAGTCTTCTGTTCTCTCCCTTCCCAAAAATGTATCAGCAGAGAAGAGCCACAGTGGGGCTGATCCACATGGAAATGTTGAGTTCATCCAGGGACAAGCAAATGAAAGATGCAACTTGCTATGTTAAGCCTCAACTAAAATTTCCTTTCCTTCCCTCTTTCCCACAGATGAAAAGTTGTTAGAACTGACAGGGTCTTCAGTAAGGTCTCCAGAAAGACATAAGCATCCTTAAGCAAATTATTCTAAAAGGAAAATTATTTTAAAATGAGAGAATGAGAGGTGGTTCTACACGTTGCAATGATCTTATATGTTTAATGGTTGATGAACTTTGTGTCAGAAAATTTAAGTTTGCAAGATTCAGTACATTTTGATGGGAGTTGCACCCCGCCCTCTTTTCTGCAATGCTTCACAATGCTGTCAGAAAAGCAAAGATTTACACCTTCTTATAGCACATTCCCAACTATCTGCTTCAGAAATAGGAATTAGTACTGCACAAAGAACCTCTGATGATCATTATTTTCTTATTTGTTATTAATAAAAAACCATAAGCCAAATGCTGTCTCCATTTCTCTTTTCCTGCTGTTATTTTTTTTTCAGTGGTCTTTTTCACATTTTATTTTTCTCCTGCTGTCTTACTTCAGCTCCTGGCTACATTCTGTTCTACATTCGTTTATTCCTCATTATCAACTTTTTGTACTTCAATGTATGAGAGATTTCTACCTAATTTTCCATCTTTTTGCACATATACATATCACCCTTCTATTCAGATGGTCAGAAAAACAGAGAAACAAACTTAAAGAGGAGACAAAACAAACAAGGCTGAGATGGAACAGAACTGCTCTCTACCAACTTTAGGAAAAAGAAAAATTACTTGAGGTAAAGAACAGTAGGTTTAAATTAGTGTGACAAAGAAAGCAGGAGATCTCCAACCATCAGGAAAGTAAGGTTCTAGAAAAGTCTCCCAGCATAGTTAGTTTTAAATCAGAATTTGATATCTTCCTAAAAATGATGATATGACCTGCACTGACCTCCATTATGGATCGATCTGCCTCGGCTTTTGCTCTCTCTATGTCCTGTTGCTGCTCTGTGGCTTCAGTTAGACTTTCACGTAACTTCACAACTTCTGACAAGAGCTGGTCTCGCTCCTTCGTTATGTCTTCTTTAAATTTTAGCAAATCCCGGACACTAGAGAAAAGGAAATAAGAGTTGAGCAGTGTCACAGGCACTTTCTGTTCTTCCACCAATATAAAGATCTTCTGTGGTAAACAGGAGCTTTTTGTTCTTTTGTTTCATTTCCATTTTCATTTCATTTTGGTCTTTTGTTTCATTTTAAACTCCTCTTCGATTGGGCCTCCACTGGTCAATCAAATTATAAACTCTAACTACTGTAATCATTAGAGCCACTGTTAAAACACTTTTTAAAACTAACCAAGTTCAATAAATTCAATAAATTACAAATAAACTTCTGGTTATTTACCATCCTCCTGGGTAGGAAGAAACTTTTACTTTCCCAAAATGGTAACAGGGAACCAAAACTCCTGGACGACTGCAAAATTTCTCAACAACCCAAAGCTTTTTACATTATTGCAACAGCCTCCATGCAACTTACCCATCTGAGTACCTAGCTAGCTAATGTATTGAGTCACCCAATGTTAGAATAAAACAGATCCCTGATTAAGACAAATTTATACTCTAACAGAAAGTCTAAGCAACACAGCGTGGGTTCAAGCTCCACATTAAAACCCAAGGTTATTATTCTGAATGACTGGAAATGCCACATACAACCAAAAGCCTACAAAGGAAGTGCCAGTTCCATGGCCTCATCACCCAACAGAGTCTTCCTTGAACAAGGAACTGGAGAGCAACACAGAAGGAACGCACAAAATAAATCCTAGCAGCCAGGTCTCTGCAGCCTGACAGGCAGGTGGCAAGCGCAGGAGTGAGGCCTTGGCAAAGTCGTGGCCCTGGCTATTGCAGGGGAATGCCAAAATCAGCCAGAGCGAGCGAGCTGTCTCTGGGAGAGTTGTACTAGCAGCAGGCTGGTCAACCAAGCCTGTAGGTGTGGGGAAACCTGTTACACAGAACCAGAACAGCTCAGGGCCCAAAGGCAGAGCAGTGGGTTTCCCAGCCCTCCAGAAGGTTTATCTGCAGGCTCGGGTCATGGAGGGGAAAAGTCTGAATGCACCAATGGGCAAAATTGCAAACACATCTTCAAAAACCTGTTTTTTGCAGCTGGGTTGCACAGTGTGTGGGGAGAAGAGCAGAGCCTCTGCACC
Source organism: Crypturellus tataupa (assembly GCA_034781795.1). Classification (NCBI taxonomy): domain Eukaryota; kingdom Metazoa; phylum Chordata; class Aves; order Tinamiformes; family Tinamidae; genus Crypturellus; species Crypturellus tataupa. The sequence continues at coordinate 1,962,001 of JAWLRI010000203.1, read as the reverse complement.
CGCAGGGATCCTGCACGTAATGTAAATACCTTACACAGGGTGAATGTTTAAAGCCAGAAATAGCTGGGCTCAGTGCTGGTAATCTGAATAGAAACTGTACAGGTCTTAAGGGCCAATATACTTTTTCTCACCTTAAAGTTTGCACTTGATTTTGAGGGAGGATATTTAAAATCTGCTGGTCCTCAGGATCGTTATTTTTACAAATGGTAGCAACTAGGGACTTCACATAAGATTAGGGCCTCTTTCTGTTCATGACTGCGGAAGTATTCAATAAAAAAAAATAAGAATGTATAAATATAGAAGACAAAGAATACAGACTGTGATGATGCCTTACAACAATATCTACATAGAAGAAACGCCAAGTCTCCTGCTTCCTTGTCTTATCTACTTGACCCTGCTGCCATCACATGCAAAATGTTCACAGGAGCCTATTCTCAAAGACAGAATGTGTTGAACTGCCAGTTAGATAAAACAGTATGACATACACTGAGGAAGAGCATAATATTGATTTTTATTTGATCTCTGAGCTTAATCCAGTGCTGAATGAACTCTCTCAGAGCCTGATTCTCTGCTTGCTCATTGCATAAAGACACATACCAATAAATGTATGTTCATGAAAAAGCTAAGTGGAGTAAAGACCCTTCTCTCTGATTTCTGATGTCTTTGTAGTGTGTAAGCAGCTAAGCAAGGTACAGGCGGACAGAAAATCAGATCAGGCTTTGCTCCTTCCTGGGGAAACCTTACTTGTACTCCTGACCCAGGGACAGTTCGGATCCTTGCTCCACTAGTTTAGTCAGGCGCTCAATTTCCTCTCGCAGTGAAAGAATTGTTTCTTTTGCTTTCTGTTCCTTCTCATAGGCTGCATCCACCATTTTCCAAGCCTTTTCAATCTCCTAGGAACAAAATAGAAAACACATAAATTAAATGAGGTTGAAAATGAATGAACAACAAATTGAAAATTAATTACCTTGCATTCCGGTTAATTAAGAAAATAGATTTTCATGTCTTTTCATGCTTAGATTCACAGTTGTTCTTTCTGCCAGTTGTTTGTTCGGACCAGCACATACTGAACATATTGGCACCTTCAAGCTATGTCAATTTATACCACTAAAGATCTAATACATTTTCTCCAGTACCCAGGCTTTAACATTATCAAATCTCACTTTGTGAGGTTTTGGTTGTTTAAGCTCGCTAATGTAAGAAAAAATTATCAGACATTGTGGGACTACAAAGGCACTATTTACTCAAATAGTTCTTTTCTGTTTATAAAAATCTCATTAGGACGATGAGCATCTAAATCACTGTATCTGTCCGTGGAAGGAAGGAGATGTTACTCTGGGTTTTTGCTTCCTGTTTGCTCAATTTCATCTGTGAGGATTTTCTGTATTTTAAGTGTACATTTAGACAAATCACAATTCTGCTGCCATATTTTAGCACGTGGAATTATGTGACCGCCAGGCTGGCGAGCAGCCACTCTCAATCCCATGGTGTGATATCCACAAAGAGGGATGAAGGTTGAGGGTTTGTTTATTTTTTTAACTTGCTCTGCATCTCTCTCTCCAACTATATTCCTAAGAAATGCACAGCAGTCTTTTTGCTTTACAGATTGAAACATCAATATGAGACTCTTTACGCTCATTTCAGCTCAGTTCAGTTTCTTGAACTCTGTGCCAAAAGTTACATTTCCACTTTATTTATTTTACTAGTTGAAGATATCCAAATTTGAAAAAACAGCTGAAGTTTAAGGAACAGGGATCTGTACTGTTCTTATAGTGTTCTCCTTTTACTAGCCTATTAATAAAGAGTTAAATGGTGAGTTCTACTTGTTCTGAAATCTTGAAGATTATAATCAGTTAAATTCACTGTCTACAAACACTAGTTTCATTACTTAATAAATTAGTTCAAAATCTAATCTGAAAAAAGTCTTTCTTCTTTATGTATCAAGCGTATTTTAAAGTTTTAAATATTAAAATCTATTTTGAAGTATTTTATACATTTTAGTTCTAATTTACATTCAAATGTAGCAATGAATCAAGAATTAAATGCTATCTAGTAAATAAGATATTTTTCAATCACTATTCTCTGTTAAATTATGAAATTTAAATAAATGCATACTAGATGAAATGGTAGAAAGACACAGTGTACCATCTCGGCTAACAAAAAAAGCATAAAATTTAGCTGTAAATAAACGTTTCAGATTAGGCAACCTTGCTCTAGAAAAATGCAAATAGATAATAAATGCTGATCACTTAAATCGCAGCTTCCTGCTGGTTGATTAGGTTTTGATTGAAATTGGTGAATTAAACTGCCATGACTGAAGGTTTAGGGGATAGAATTGGTGACTAAAATCAATCTGCCCTGTGAGAAGTCTTTCTACTGGCTTTCGTGACGGTTAGACTAGGTCCTTACTCTTGTATTTGTACCTTGTTCGGGTGAATATGCACAAAAGGGATTCCCTGAAGTCAGTGAGGCCATTTACACTAGCAGTGATGCAGGTCACCCCAAGATGTAGTCTGAGCTCTAGCCTGCTTGTAAAGTGTGTCACAGTAATTTTTAGCAATAAGGTTAGCAGGCACAGCTGTTATTTATTAGCAGGCAAAATCTCTAGAAGAATTTGCTAAATCCTTCAGCACCAGCAAAACTGGGCTTTGTTCTAGTTGTTTGTTTCTTTTCCTTTGATTAGGGAAACAACAGATTGCTTCATTTCAAAGGTAAATGGAAGGAAGGTTCTGACTTGGAGGATGATGCCTTCATTAAAAAAAGCAATCACCTTGTCACTCCGCAGAGAGGTGGAATGGGACGAACGCCACGTGTTGGAGACACAGGTAATTGCAGCGTATGGTTAGGCACTCAGCGTGCTCTGCATGCCCACTGTATAATTAGAGATGGAAGCGCACAGGATATTTGCAGCCAGAATCACTCTGAAATTTTGGGGCAAGTACTCTGGCAAATGTGAAATAGGCTCTATAAAGTGTGACTGCTTTATTTTATTTTCATTAAAAAGTCCAAAAGATCATCTCAGTTTAACTGCTCAAAGACTGAGACTTACTGAAATGTTTACTGAGTGTATTGGATTGATGGTCCTGGAAATTGAAAATTGGTTACTCCAAGGAGGGCATATGAACTCCTGAAACGTGCCACTCCAGTGCTCCTCCACTGCAACACTGTGGGACACATCTCTGTCAGTGAAGGAGAGAGCTGTAGTTCCTGACTGTTCAGTGTTGCCTCCAGCTCTCCGACATGTCATTCAACGGCAGGCTGGTAGGTGCAACATATTGAAACTCCAAAACAAAGCACTGAACAGATGCCAGACAGCAACTATCAATTATTGATTTGGATAGATAAACCCTCCCTAAACAAACCCTGCTGATTGCAGTAAGGTTTCACAGGCAGAAAGATTTTACTTCCGCAGCTCAGGCTGTACACTTGAAGACTTTATTTGGAGCTGCATATATGTCCTAGAAAAGGAAAGCTATAAACCTCTTACCTTGATGATCCATCAATCACCACGATTTAGGGCTTTAATTTGAAGGAACTAGACAATTTTTACAGGAAAAGCCCCACCAGAATTCCACTATCCCTGGCAGATAATGAAACACTGAAACACATTGTTGATTTAATTTAGCGTGCAGATCATCATCTTTATTATCTGAGTGCTTGAACCTTCCTCGGTACTTGCCTCAGGCACCTGTGAGACACTTTTTTGTGTGCTAGTAAAATTATAGTGAAATACTACAGCTGTAATGGAACTTCTCTTAGAAAAGGAGAATAATACAAAATGTGAAGGTTATGCCAAGCACAACCCCAAAATAAACAACATCCAAATAACTCATGAACTTTTAAACGAACGACTCATTCTTATAGCCAAATGGAAAAGAAAAGCACTGCTTTTTATTTGATCCACAGCATACCACTAGAATTTAAAGTCTTATGCTGGTCACTTGTGTTGTTTCTAATAGGATCATACTATCAAAGAACTTCTTTATTAAAAAATCTCTCAGCTGCTTCAACAGTGGGTGCTATTGCAAAACCGTATCTTGCCTTAACCTCAAACACAGATTGGAAAGGCCCTTATTTTTCGTACTCTTTCACTCCTCAGCTTCATGACCTTGCTAAGATGATGTCTCCTCAGCCTGGGGACACCTTCAAAGACTCTCGTACTGCACCCATGCAGAGTATTATCATGTACCACAAAGAGAATGATAAGGAATATTGCAGTTTTTGACAGCTACCTACCAGGTTTTGATTAGCAACAGTGAAAATCAACAAGATTTTCTAGGCAGCTTTCATCCTCCTTGAGGATTCTTTGAGTAGCAGGATAAGCTTGAAAGCTGCAGACTTAGAGAGATAGAACTGCCAGTTATGTTTATTCTGAGTATATTTTCTTTATAATTCCAAGGACAAGAGACTTAATTTTAAAAAACTTCTCCATTTCTCTAGTGTTCTCTGTTGTTAAACTAAAATGGAACAAAGTAAGTCAATAGTGTAAAGGACACTAATCCTTCTTTTGAAGCATTTAATAATAATAGTAGCCTCTCCTAAGAAAAGTTACACTTAACTACAGGTCATGGGGGTTTCTCATCTAAATGCTAAATTTATGTCTGTCTACATACCACAGCTTAAGCTTTAAAAAACATCAAAAGGAAAAAAAAGTACACAATTTCATCAAAGTACAATTTTCTGATCATTTGGCAGCTTTATTTATGGTAGTCAAACTTCTGTATAAGACTAAAATATTCACTGCTCTTTAGAGAGCAGAGGTTTTGATATTTTGGGGGGATTTGACAGAGTTCAATCAAAGAATATAACCGAGTAAATTACTAAAGTCATCTTGAAATGCTATACCAGATTCCTTTTCAAAAACACCCTGAACTATTTATTTATATGAATTGATGACACATTCCTAGTCTATAACTCATATTGCAGGCAAATGGGCAGATTTGTCATGTTCTAGCACTAGCTAATTCTGTCTCAAAATCTGTTTATTAGGTAGGTAATCCAGGTATGATGTTTTACATATGAAAGTATAAATACAAATAATTAGTGAGTACTTGAAAGCCAGTAGCTTGACTTTAGCTTTTATCTGGTGCAAATAAACACAGAATTTGGCTAAGCAGGATAAAAATACCAGGCTAAGGAAAGACAGCAACCAGCAGCAAAGCAGAGATTCAAGGACAGGAGATGCCCTATACTTGACCCTCCGGTTAGTTCTCTACATTCAATAGTGTTCTGGCAGCTGCTGTTCTTTTTACCGTATTTTCCATTACCCATCTAGGTCATATTTAATTCTACTGAAAACCTTACCCTTTTAAGTGATGATATAGATGCCCGATCATCTTTAGAGAGCTTAGTGAGTGCAGCTACTTTAGATGAATTCACCACAAGCTCAGCATTCAGCTCCCTGCATTTTTCCATGAGACGCTTTTCATTTTCATGAGACTTTTTCATAACAGCGTGGAGCTTTTCATATTCAATTCGGAATTTTTCCAGAGTTCTATCGCCCTTAAGTAGTTCGATGACTTCTTGGAAGTCTTTCTCGAGTGCTTCAACCGCACTTTCTTCTAGACATAGTTTGTCAGATTTTTCCTGAATGAAATGAGATAGATAATCAATTAACATCTCACTTAGAATCCCAGAATATAAAAAAGCAATATGTGGAGTGTGTAACAGCTCCCTAGTAAGAAACCATGATAAAGATTTCCATAATAGCAGTTTTCGCACTGTCATATGACATTCACATTGCAGGCTATTTTTTTCAAATACATCTCCACTGATTTTACTGAAATAACTTGTGCTTTAACTAGCAGAGCTGCTATAATTGGGCACCATTGCTACTTTACAGATAGATCTAAAAAGAAAAACTATCATTGTGATACTGTTTAAATAACACATCAACTACCCGGGCAGCCCAGTATTCTTGTCCCAGTTCTGATTAGATCGTGGTTTGTATAATGTCAGCAAACTGCTTTTATCTACACATATCCGAAAATGCCAGTAACGACAACATGGCCAATCCATCCTCTGCGTCAAGGGCTACTTTTGAAGTGATTGCGCAGGGAATTTTTGGTCGGGTTGCCAGCTTCGTTTCCGGACGCCCAACTCCACATTATTTTCCATTACAGCTCGGTGCAAAACGTCTGCAAGCAGCGAGGGGCCCTGGCAAGGCCTCTCCTTAGGGGGCTGCTCCAGCTCGAGCATTTCTGTGCCCTTGCAGATGCTTCAGGGAAAATCCAGCAGAGGTGCAAATAGCTCGAAGACTGAAAAACATATCTTGTTGCTGCAAAAGACAGGTCTGTGTGGGGCGGTTGAAACATGGGGCCTTAACCCGTCCAAAATGGGATGGTGCACGTGACAACACACTGTGCAGAGGCGAGTAGCTTGGGGCCGGGCTCCTGTTTCTCCTTTCTTCCATTCCCTGCTCCGATGCTCAATCTTTAACTTTAGCCGCTTCATACTTGAGTTTGTAAGTACGAGAGCAAAGGTGGGATGAATTGCACCTGCAAGCTTGTCAGTAACGGGCTAAGACCCCACCATTTCAGAGTTACTAGGCACGCTTTTTTTTCCCTTTGCTACTTTAAAACAGGCGGCCGCCCCAACGTGCCTCCCCGGGGGTAACATTTGGGCCGGGAAGCGCCCCCAGGGCCTGACAGCGCCATGTTGGTGCCGGGGGCTCCTGAGGAGGGTCGAGG
>JAWLRI010000203.1:1909798-1949158 GCA_034781795.1 Crypturellus tataupa | reverse complement strand
GGCCGCGGGGATGGGCGCTCTGCTGCCCGCGGGTTTCCGCAACAGGTTGCGGCCCTTGGCGCGGGGGGGAGGCGCCCGCTGGATGCGGGGGGCCTGGGCGCGGTGGGTGCAGGGGCATCGTGAGTATCGTGTGCCCCTCGTGCCGGCTTCTGCACTCCTGAAGTTGTGTGGGCTGTGGGGATCTCAGCCTGGAAGTCCTGCAGGAACCAAGTGCAAGGAGGAGAAGCCAGTGTGTTTGCCTTGGGTTTAACCTCTTGCAAAACTTTCTTTCCTTTCTTCTCCCCTCTTTACTGAGCACAAAGAGGAAAAGGGACAGTTGCTGTTTGGGAGTGTGTGTGGGAAGGGAGCAATCTTCCACTGAAGCAGTGCTCTTGGGGACTGTCATGTTAAAATCATGCAGAAAAATAGTTTCTTCCTGTTACTTTTGGTTTCTGTTAGGTGGTCAGGTCAGATGAGCAGCCCCAGGTTTGTCTCTGAACAAGCATTACTAATAATACTCTTTTAAAGGGGTGTACAGGCCTCAACCGTATTTAGAGCATCTTCTCCAGGCTTAAGCACTTGCAGTGCTCTGCTAGGCAGCGCTTGGGTGAGGAGACAGTCACAGCAGCCCTTGTGAGTTCCTAGGTTGGATGATGATGAAGCTGCACGGTCCAATGTCTGGTGTTCTGCCCACCTTCACAGACTTCTACTATTAAAACCTGCTTCTCCTTTATTTTAAAAACCAGCCTTCCTTACGTACTTGAAAGAGGCATCTTCAATCTTTGAGGAAAAACATGGCATTGCAAATAGAAATGAAGCTTAAAGTCTTCTCTATAAACTCATTTTTAGCTCAATAGACATTCCCCATAGGGGAATGTGTGTATTAACTGTGTTTGCCACAGAGAGCTGTGGAGAGCTGAATTGATCTGTGGAAAGGCAGAGAGCTGAAATCAGTTCTGGGGTTTGGCCCCAAGAGATTCTTGGCTTTCAGCAAGCAGATCATTATTTTTATATATTTTATTTATATATATATATGTATATATATATATTAATTTCCCACGAACAGGGTGTGCAAAACCTGACAGTTTGTTTTAAGCAGCAGTATCTGCAAGGAGGAATCAACCTGTGCACACTGAAGAAGTTCTACCTGTTTAACAGCTTCAGCAGTTGCTCCTCCCCACCTAACTGTCTCATCTTCTGTTGCTTGGAGCACTGCAGTGTTTAAGCTCAGCCTTGGCTCTGTCCAGGTCAGACTAAGTAGCCCCGATCATAGTATTTTGCTCTTCCTGAGTGATTGTTTTGGGCCTTCTGACAATTCAGGCCAGCAAAACTGCATGTTGTGGTGCCATCCCAGCTGATTCTTTCCATGGAATAAGAGCTCCTGGGAGCCTTTGCAACACTCTTGAGTTTTGTCTGTGCTTGCAACCCTAGTTACATGGCAATGAGTAACAGAAGAAATCTGACCTACAGAAATGTAATACTTATACTCACACTCTCATTTATGAACATGTTTTTTAAGCAAAGACTTTATTGTTTTCATTAAAGCAGGGCAACTCTTTCTGGCTTTTTCAATTTTCTGCCTTCTGATGGTAACTTTAGCATTTTGAAGCTTGCCTATGAGTATATTCTTTGCAACTAGAGCAATATCAGGAAACACACTTATTGATTTGTCATAGCTCGCTAATTATTTTGCCGATAGTATAAATCAGTTCCCTGGGTGCAATGAGTGCACCAGCAAAAGGGGTGGTTTATTTATTACAGTTTCTGCTTTTTCTAACACACCTAAAACAACAGTCCTGTTCTCTTCACTCCACACGGTTTATAATCCATAGCATTGGTGCAATGAAGAAGGATTTGAAGAAAGTGTACTGAGTTGTTTCTCCAGATCTCCTTCCAAATAGACTGTTGGATGGGCCAACTCATTCTCTCCTAAGTGTTATTATAATCCATTTACACTGGAAAGCAGTGGGTTTGCTGCCAGGCAGCATACTTTCCATCAGAACACTTAATGGGTAGTGCAGCGAGTTGGTGGCTGTGGTCTTCAGGCCAGAGAGAGGCAGGGAGAGCAGCCAGGGTGCGCGCTGGGTGGCATTGCTCACCTCCTTAGAGGGTGCCAGCTCAGCTGTGTAAGCAAAGCCCTCTTCCTATTCACCCCTTGGCATGGGGAATAGGAAGGGAGCCAAGATTAGAAGAAAAACTAGTCCAGGGGTGTATCTGGCCTCCATTTCCCCTGCCCCAAGTGTTTCCACACACGTGTGCACAACTCTAAGTTGCCCAAGCCGTTCTTGCTGTGCTAAACACAAGTCTGCCTCAGAGCTGTGTTCTTCTGGCCAGTGGTTTGGCAAACAGGTCCTATTGCTGTGTCCTGAAGACAAAGTTGCTGCTGAGCTTTAGTTCAAGGACATTTTTGGTTTCTCATGTGGAGAAAAAGCTGTCACACAGGGCTGACCCAAGCCAAAACCATCCACTACATTTCTAGTCAGGATCTCTTCCACATCTGCAACAAAATTGTAGTAGAGGCAGACCTTGTCTCTACTGCTGAGATTTTAAAATTATCTTGACAAGTTGAGAACACAGGATCACAGAACAGCTGAGGTTGGAAGGGACCTGCTGGATGCCTCCAAGGAAGGAGGCTCCTCAGACTCTCCAAGCAACCTGTTCCAGTTCTCAGTCGTCTTCACAGAAAAGGCATTTTTCTTCGTGTTCAGACAGAATTTCCTGTGTTCGAGTTTGTGCCCATTGCCTCTTGTCCACTGAAAAGAGGCCGTCCCCATCCTCTTTACACACTCCCTTCAGATGCTTACACACACTGATAAGATTCCCCCCTCAGTCTTCTCCACACTGAAGACTCGCAGCGCTCTCAGCCTTTCCTCACAGGGAGAGGCTCCAGGCCTGTCTTAGTGATCCCCTCTGCTGGATTGGCTCCGCACCTCCATGTCTCTCTTGTACTGGGAGCCCAGAGCTGGACACAGCGCTCCAGATGTGGAAAACTGGGTATCCATTGGGGTACCCTCTTGGTGTTATGGCATGGGGTGCTCATGAGCAGCACTGTGCTGCAGTGACATGCTGTTCCTGAGGCACTAAAAGATCAGGGCAGAGATCTTCTATTTGGACCAGTTTGTCAATTTAGCCTCATAGCCAGAGACAGAAGGGGAGAAGTGAGACTGCCTGTGCTGTGTGGTCAGGGCAAGTATGTGGGAGGAAGGAGGGTTGATCAATCCCTTGCTCTAAGGGCTGCCAAATTGAAGTGATCTTGATTCCCAGGAAGGCAGATGAGAGAACAAGGACACATTGACATAATAGTGAGTCCTCAAAGAACCATGCTACAAAGTGCATCTTGGCCTACAGAAGGGCTATTCCTGATTTCTTTAGTCTTTGGATCAAGACTGTAGGAGGGTTTGAAGTTGCTGTGATCACAGCTAGTTTCGAGGGTGGTAGACTACTCTTTTGCAACCCATAGCTGTTCAACTGTTTGGTTTATCTGCACACAACTAATTTATCCAGCCAATCATCTTCTACTTCTGCTCAGAGGAATTAACGTTGTTTCCTGTTTCATCTAATATTTAAGTTCACTTCCCTTCTAAAATAAGTAGTTTATCTTTTGTGGTTCTGCATTTCACCTCTTCCTTTATGCTCTTAGACTTATTTCCTGCCCCTTCTCCTGTGTTTTCTGTTTCTCCCATCAGCTCTCCCAACAAGCATTTCTCGTGAGCTCCTTTGAACAGCTCTACGCCTTCCCTGAGACAAGTAATCCCAGACAACTGCCCCAGCCCTTAAAGTTATGCTGCTGCTGCTGCTAATTTGGCCCTAGTCCATTTGTAAAAGAGAGGGCTGGTGGAGGAGGCAGGAGTCTGAGGGAGTTCCTCTTTTGTTGCTGTCTGCTATGCAGACAGACCTGTGGTGTCACTTGCACATTTTCTCATGAGAGAAGCTGTTTTAACTCTCCGAGAATCACTTCAAAGACATTTATTTTCTTGTCTCTTGAGTTTCTATAATCATTTTATTAAGTAAGGGAGTGACTTAATCTCTGTTTTAATCAATCCCTAATTTAGATCACTGTATTATGCACTCATTTTCTCTCTGAACTTCTTTTTTCATTGTCTTTTGCAGACTTCCTGGCTGCGCTTCAGTGGTGGGTGACTGAATTCAGCCTTCTCTGCGTCACACTGATAATAGTGATGTGACGTTTAATGAGCAGCTGTGAAGTCCTGTAGCAGGTAAGTGTTCCAGGGGTCATTCTTTTTTCCTCAATTTGGAAAGCCTCTCGTAAGGAGATCTTGAGCCTTGCAGCAAGAAATGCCAGAAGGAAAGTGGTGTGGTTCACGTTTAGTAACCTTTGTGTTGTTCCTGTCAGCAAGGGTCAGACAGCGCTTGTGAAACTCACCTGATGTGGCAATACTGAGAAGGTCTATTTTGAAATGACTTCAGTTTGGAAGTTCAATGTTAAAAGCTTCTATCTTCTGGCATTCAGTCTAGAAAGTACCAGTCTGTGTGGTACCTTTGGGCATGAGAACAGCAGAGGGTGATGCCAGAGGGGAACAAACAGGTCTAAGCTTTGCTGACAGCAGCTACTCTTGCATTTACTGACCTGCAGGAGACCTTGCCAAAGGTACCTCACCCAGCCCAAGAGAGTGCTATGCCCCATTTTCCAGATGTTAGGGAGATCTGACCCCTGCCTAGACCACCTCAGCATAGTGAGGGGTGACAGCAGAGGCAAGAGCTCTGCTGGGATGGAAATCAGATAGCTGCTTTTACAGTTTGGCCCTGTATAGGGTGTTAATGGTCCAGATTAAGTTTGCATGAGGAACCCTGGGAAACCTACTGAAAGCAGAGCTGTCTGGTGGACCCCAGCCCTTGGGCAATGCTGCATCACGAGTGTGTGACAGCAGGTTTGTGGGTAGTGGTGTTAGGAAGGGAAGCAATGGAGCTCGTGGTAAAGGGACCAGCTAGAGTAGGTAGAATGTCTTTCTACATCTCTTAGTACATATTTCATGTATTCCATGTAATTTCTTGTTTTGTCTGGTATTTTTTCTGGATTTGCTTCTGTCCTGGGTGCTGTCTGTCCCCTTCTTCCCATCCCAGTTACTTCAGATGGCTGCTCTGCATTAGCAAAACTCTGCTCCGAAGTATTCCCTGGTCTGCTCTTCTCACCTGCCCAGATCAAAGCTAGGAACTGGCCCCTTGCCATCCTCTTGTATGTAAACGAGAAGCTCTTTCTTTCCTCCACCATCTTTCATTACTATCCCTTTTCTAGAGGCAGGTTTTTCTGGCTGATCCAGCACATTATTTGTATCAGTAATATTTGCCTCAGGGCAGAGATGCTTTTTCAGCATATACAGTGAGAACATCTGATACACCCCACTGCAATGCATGTGGCTTGGAAAAACCAACTTCATTTGGCAAGGCTGAGGGCCGCAGAAGCCAACCGTTCCAGAATTTAAGCCAGTTTAGGCACCGTCTCTGATTCATATGGTTATTTCAGTTGCCTGGCAAATAAAAGCATACCGTTCTTTCCCTTTCAAACTATGATATAGAGCACGTCGAGAAGGTTCTTGTGCCCAAATAGAAATGGGACATGTGCTAGGTGTGAGGTGTCAGCTGAACCAGCTGTGTAGACAGCTGCATCTTTCCCTGGGTTGCTCTAAGGGATGGTGGTGCCATCGCTTGATCATACAGTTTGTAGACAAAAGCAAATGGGAGAAGGAAAAAAAAAAAAAAGGAAAATCAACCTCTCCTGGCCAAAGATTTTTGTCTTCAGTTCAGAATCATAGAGGATTTGGTAGTGTGTGGTGAGCACCTGGAGTGGGAACAAAAAGTTCCCAGGCTGTGTGTAGAGAGCGAAGCAGCTCTCTAAGACAAGATACTGTACGTGCCAGATTCTCACCAGGGCTTATTCCTCTCTGCAGAAAAAGCACTTGCAGTGATTAGGAGAAATTCCTATAGGGAAAGGTAGTTAAGCAGTAGTCTAGACTGTCTTGTGAAGCAGAGATGGTGTCTGCTGGAAGCTTTACAGAACAAAGTGGACAAAAATTTGCCAGAAACCATCTGGGCAGCATAGGCCTTGGCTGTAGGCAGGGAAAGAGACTCTGTTGCTTCTTGAGAGCTCTTTTATCTTTAGTTCTTAAGATCCTATCAGATGTTAATATAGACCAGAGATGGAGCTGAGGAGACATTCTCAAGCCTCCTATGAAACATATTGTTTACAATATAGTGCTTCCCAGAGGAGCTTATATTTATGTGTGTATCTACATCCAAATACATTTATGTTGATTTTTTTAGAGCGAATGCTTACCACCCAAATCACTAACTCTTGACTGATTTCTGATTCACTGATTTCTGGTGATTTCACTGGAATTTTCTGTAGCAATTCTGAAGCTGTGGATTGAAATACTTTCATAACAATTAAAGGAGACATTTACTTCTTTGTGAAAGTTAGGAGAGGCAAGGATGAGCTAGGTCTCTACTTTCTGGGTAGCTGAAATGAGTCAGCAAACCTTCCCCTGGCATGAGGAAACAATGATAGGGATATTCACCTCAGGTGCAAATCTCTGTAACACATCATGATGTAAATTAATCTGACACTGTAGATGATTTAAGGACCTAGAGAGTTAGTTATACTCAGCCTAAGTATCAATGACACCTTCATCTGCAATCAAAGCTGAAGGGCAGTCTGAGGGCCCTGGCTGAAGCCTGTCCCACCTCCTTGTTGAGCCGTAGGCACTCACACTTGGGACAAGCACCTCCTGAGAACTGTAACGCAGAAGGAGTTGTGGGAGGAAGTACTGGCCGAGGGGAGTATGTCTGCGTCGTAAGTCATCTAAAACGTGTTCTTAGCTCAGCCTTGCATTTGCTGTTTTCCTAGAAGCTTTCAGATAGCCATACAGAGCTTTGAGCTGTCACTGCTCCTTGACTGCTCTAGCAAAGGGGATTTTTGTGCCCGTGAGCAGGGGCCCCACAGCTATGACTCACACTTCCCACTGCATAGTAGATTTGCCTTCAAGTGTGGCAAAGAGGCTGTCCCTTGGCTTCCAAAGAAAGCCTTCCTTTGTTATACTTAGGTTTTAAAGGAAGCAAGCATTTGTGTTCACCATGTTCACATGTCCCAAATGAAAACCACGTGGCTTCACAGCCCGCACATGTGTTCAGTACTTTTGCTACAACAGTGAATATTGCGTCACTTTTATCCTGTAAAGGTTTCCTCAGTTCTTTTCCAGGATTCAGTTCATAGACTGTTCAGGGAAAGGGAATACTTAAAGATGACTTCTTTTGTTGTGACTGAGCAAAGAACACATGAAATTATTATATATCTTTTGAATGCATGTAGCAATAGGCAGGTTTTGGAGTCACACCCTGGGGTGAAAATGCCTCAGATGCTGGGAGGATGTTTCATGTCCCGCAAAAGTGGGACGGTTTGTTTACTTGTATGGTTTTGCTTTTCTCCTTTGGATTGTATTGGTTCAAACTAGTTTTAAAAAGCAGGGTCAGCCAGCGATACTCTTCAGCCAACATATTTGTGTGTGTGAGTGTTTCTTGGCTTACTAGTCATAAACATAAAAACTGCCAGGAATGGGCTTACCGCTTCTGAAAGCATTCATGTTATTTCATGTACATTTGTAGAGCCATCAGGTAGCCAAATCAAAGGGCCTGTTTTTTCCTCTATTCACCTGCATGTAGTGTGGAGGGCCTCTGCTTAGGTGAGAGCAGAGGAAGCAGGACATTGCCCTGCAGCATTTTCAAGCATTTTCAGTGTGTTTTTGTGTGGGTTTTTTTTTTTTTTTTTTTTTTGCTTTGTTTTTCTTTAGTGGGGAACTACAGCATTTTTATATAAAAGTTATGATTTTAGGTAATGGAATAAAGCAGGGTTTTTCATTTTGTGGTGATGTTTTTGCTATAATAAACAGTTTTTTAATGCTTTTCTTCCCTAACTGCTTGCATACCAACAGCTGTAACTAGTTTTCAAAACAATAGTCCAATATCATAAACCCCCTCAGTCCCATCCAATATTTTTGAGCCCTGTTTAACTAGATACGTGGTTCTACAGCTCCCCTGACATAGCTGTGCTACTTTGTCACTCATTCAAGACTATGGTGGAATCAAATCTTGAATCAAGCGAATTCCCAGCCCCCAATGACAATTTCTTTTTGTTGTTTTTTTTAATACAGAAGCATGTGGCAACTCAAGGCTTCCACTGCCTCTGATATATAAATGCTTGTTGTTAATGGCTGAAATGAGACCTTGTAGTTTCACATGTAAAACATAATCATTCTACGAGTCACATCTGAGCTATGCCAATTGCCACAGGTGGATCCGCATTTCTGGGATGTGCTAGAATCATGTATCCCTTCTAGGGAAGCAACTTTCTAATGATGCTTCTTCCAACCCTTAGAATAATGAAGCAGTCATTTGAATGGATGAACAAGATATAGTTAATCTGGATGGGCAGGCATATAGAGATATGCTTTGATTAACCTTAAGATAGGTAGAAACAGAGCAACCACCGATTTAGTTAACTGTGTTGGGTAGATTTTCTCCACCCTTTTAAAAATTAGCTGGGGAAAATGAGGGTCAATTTAGAGTACCATCTTTGCAATTGAATCATTTTGTGTATTCTCACATCCCCTCTTACTTCCTTTCCTATGAGGTGACTGTTTCAGATCAAAGAGCCACAGCTGCCTACATGTGCGAAGGTAAAAGTTATATGACCGAGAAGCAGCAGGCGTGTGAGAGCCAGGAAGTGTGTGTGCTGTGACACTGCTCCATACATTGCAGTTGATACTATCAAGTCTTCAGTAAAGCAGTGAGGGGGTTATTGTCATTTGTGTCCATCTGCAGTGATGAAGGATTGTGCAAAACAGTGACCAGCCGTTGTCCTAGCGCCTGTCTCATTCAGTTATGGGGGAGGGAACTCAGACTGAGCCAACAATATTTTTTTGTTTTCTTGGCTTTTTGGTGGGACTTTCTTTTTCCTCCTAAAACACAAAAGTTCAGTCTACTCCAATTGTTCTCCTCACAATTAAAAGGCAGAATTTATTTGGCTTGAAAAGCCAAGCTGTTCCTGGCTGGGATCCTACCACAACAGCTAAATACGTGGGTGGGAGCCACATGCACACACTTCCTACCTTTCCCCTCATGCCTCCCTCGCAGCTAGTGGCATGTTGCAGTTTGTACAAACCCTTCTCAGCCCTAGCAGGGGAACCTGCTGCATTGCACAGCATCATTCAGGCTGCGGAGAAGCCTGCTCACCACACTAACAACTTTGTCCTGGAGTTTCCATGCACCCTCTCTTGTGCCAACCTTAACAAGAAACAGTGTTTCAGGGGCATGGCCAGATTTTGCACTTACTTATCAGCTATTATACCCTTTCTTGACAGGGGCTTCTAGTCCCTGGAGCAGAAAGGGGAGACCAAAATTATGTTCTTGTCAGTGGAATGTGAAGTGGTGACTTAGAAATATCCAGAAATAAAAAACTTGGAAATAAACCCTCCAACTTAGTGGTGAAACTGAAAATCTAACAAGTACCACATGTTTTTTTGTTTGTTTGTTTGTTTTTTTGAAAAGAATCCTAGAAGGCAAACAACTCCCTTTATGCCACAGGAAGAGAAGCCTTTCTTCTATCTAGGCTTTGGGGACAGAGGAAGACGGACCAAGGACTTTTTTGGGAACATCTTAGAAATGCATCGCTACGCAGAGGAGGCTGAGGCAGAAGCAGAGGGGATGGTCTGGAAAGATCTTAAATCCTACTTCAAAGAGGGGGTGGTGGTGGGGTGGAAACAGTCTGTCATACTCTTACGCACAACAGTCATTGGAATGTCAGGGGCTCAGACTGCAGCCAGGAAGATTTAACTAGGCATGAGGAAAAGCTTCCTAAGGGCAAAGTGGTGAAGGACTGGAAGACATGAGGGAAACTCCCTGTCCTTTTCAGAATAACTTAGACACTCATCTGCTTGGAGTGACAGTGGCAAAATCAGTCCACACGTGGTGCTTTGGAAGCCCTTCCTGTGGGATCTCAGGGCACCCTCTCTCCTGGACCCAGGACCGTGCGGCAGCATCTGTGCTGCTCACGTGCTTATCCGCCCCTAGTCTGCCTGTGTATGGGAAGGGAGGTATACCAAGTCCTGTACACAGGATGAGCATCAACATTTCCATGGAAATACCTGATCTGCTGACCTCAGGAGGAAAATATTGCTTCCGAATGTCCCCAGCAGAGCTGCTGAGCAGGATGTCCGACGCAGGCCATGCGACTGACCCCGCTGGCACCGGAACAGGCCTGAGACAGGATGTTCACAGATGTTACGAAGGCTGATAATGTTCTCAATCAAATGGCAAAACAATAGTTATCAGGCAAGTGGCCTTGTCCAACCGCTGTCCTATGGCCACGCATCCAACCTGGGGTGGGGCTTCCTGGGCATGTTCTGGAAGGCAGTTGCTCTCGCCTGGCTCATTACATACTGCGTGGTGAGTGAAGGAAGCGTGTGGTGTGAAGCGCAGGAGTGGCAGGACTGGAGCTGTAAGGCACTTACCAAGGGGCATGTGGTCCTGAGGTGCAATCACTTTCTCTGCCAAACCCCCTCGTGTAAGCAATCCCAAGCAAGTTATCCCCACAGGCCGACTTGTTCTTATTAAAACAGAGTTCTGCTTCCAGTCTGAACACCCAGGCCTCTACACTTCACACCCTGGTCCTTTCCATTGCTGCCTTTTGTAGAGTGCCAAAAAGAGATTCATCCCATCGATCCATGCAGAATCAACTCTGCCTGTTCTGGCAACAGAAATTTGGTATTTCATAGCACTAACTTAATAGCCAAAAGGGCAAATCAGAATGTGTGTTGTAGCTTGTAGTTGGTACTTTTTGTCCTCTGTCAGTAGTCATGCATGCTGGCCATAAGCTTAGTTCAAATTCTTACCATGTGAGGTAACATCACAAGCTGGTGCTGCTGCGGCTTTGCTGTGTTTTATACCTCCCTGTTCTGCTGGCTGGTCTCTGTGCCGCAGCATGTGCAAGAGAGGGGAGGGCAGGAAGCTTCTCAGAATCTGCAGTCCTCAGTAAAAGGAGGCCTCTCTGCCGGTGTGGCAAATCTCTGAATACCTGCAGAGATGGCACACATATGCAAACTTCAGAAGGCAGTAAAGTATTGCAAAAGCTTTTAAGCAAGCCGAAAAGCTGGCTTTCGTATGTATATATCTCTGTGTGTGTATGTATTTGTATATACATATACATACAAATTATATCAAAACTATTTGTGTTTTGACTAGATCTTCTTAAGCATTCTTGTGCTTATAATACTTCTTATGCATTATAAGTGTTTTCAGAGTATATGCTTGAAGGCCTGTTTGAAGAATCACGGGTCTCCCAGAAGCTGAGTAATTATGGAATAGAGCTGGGCTGGGCTGGGCTGAACCTCAAATCCCTAAGTTTGCAATTCACATCTTCCCAGCACCAGAGTCCCAAGTGCAGGTTAGTGGCTATTCTGGTTTATTAGTTTCTCCAGTCAAAACAAGCAGGAGAAGCCATTCCAGACCTCAAAGACCTTCCTGAAAAGACCGAGAAATCATATTGGTCCCTATGAAGTCCTGGTTTCATAAACTTTCAATGAAGAAAGCTCCCAACCAGTTGCAGTTTTTATCATCTCTTCAAATCGCCTCTTTTTTCAGCCTAGCAAACTGAAACACAATGAGGCAGCCATCTATTCATGGTCTTTTGTGTTACCCAAATCGCAGGAAGTAATCGAGTGTGTCATAAATGACGTCTTGGCGTCTTTCACTGTATCACTGAACCACATTCAGTGGCTGGGGTTTTTCTAATTTAAGAATTAGAAAATGCATCTGGAATCATCATCTTACTTGGTTTGTTGCTGAACATCAGCCATAGCATGTCTTGCTTTCCATGATTCAAAATTTAAACGGGAAAAATATAGAAGCATGAGAACCTTCTAGGGAAAGAAAGGAACCATTAATGAAAGGGTAATATTCTCCCATGTTATGGTATTCTCCCATCACTTAGCAAAACCACTTGCTTCAGTGGACACCCCAGGTCCCAATTGCCCTTCTTATTTTATGAAGCCAAGGTAAGGGAATTCAGCCCGCTCTTCCAAGCAGAAGGCAGACTGTTCTCAACTACTGCTTGACCCCTTCCTGCCTGTGCTAAGGCTTATGCACACGTGCAGTTATTGTGCTGCTTCCTTCTCCTTGCAACACACTGAGTTTAAGTGTGCTGCAGACAGACAGGTTGACCAAACATTACTGAATCATGCACTGCAGCATGCTCAGAATAGCTGGTGTGTGACCTAGGCTCCTTGTGCACATGTTATCATGGCAGCTTCCTGAAGTGCATCATCACGGTAGCCTTTCCCTCCCCTCTTGGGGTTCCCTGCATCATTCAGGGCCTGCCCTGGGCTTGCTGAAGGGCTGAACAGGATCCTGTAGCCAAGAGGCTGCTTGAAAGGATGAGGCTTAACTTGCCTGGGAGCTGAGCATTGAAAGCTGCAGCTGCACTTGATGGAGCCTTTGAACATGCAAAGTGCTGTAGGATGCTACTGGTAATTGTTTCTAATTGGATAACAGAGCTATCAGCTACTTTTATCTCTCTGTGCCCTCATTCCCCAGCTAAAGAGCAGGGAGGCCACCTGCCCCCTCACTTCACAGGGTTATTTAGAGTGATATTTAACTTTAAAATCTATGAGGCATTCAGGTGCTGAGGACCACAGAAATACCCAGGAGGTAACTAGTTATTCTGGTGTTAGAGGCGGGTTTGAACAGTGTCAGGTGTTCAGCAGTAAACGTCACATAGCTACAGCCACTGAGCACGAGCTGCTCTGGGCAGGGGAAGAGATGTTTGGGTCCCACATGGTACTTGCCCTTGTCCCTCTTCATTTTCCTGTGCTGCTTTTCTCTGTCTTGCAAGTCCTTTTTGTCCTTTGTGCTCTTGAGATCATGAGAGGTGAGATCTTTGCTCTCTCATCTGGAAAAAGCCCTATCAAGCAGAGCAGGGAGGGGGCCTGCATGTAGTGCCACAAGAACCAGTGTAATAAGTTAGGGGAGATTTTTGGAGTCCTGAGGCTACCGCAGGAGGCTCTGTTAAAAAAAAAAAAAAAAAAAAAAAAAAAAAAAAAATTTGGGTGGCAGCTTATTTCCAAGTCTAGGTGTTTTCTGCACTTTGAATAGAAGTTAACAGAGATGGAAAACTGGAAACAGTTGAAGATCGCTTTGAGAACTTGCTATTTAAAACCTCGTGTCTACATTGATTGTATGTGAAATATATACTTTTTAAATGCTTGAAACATAGCAAAATCTGATGTATAGATAAAGCAGTGCTGCTTCTTTTTCTTAATCTTCTACATGGAAACATTTGGACTTTCTCCCACTCTCCCACACAAAAGCCCTTTCAGTCAGGGCACACATAAATATTTTTATCAGCCTAATTTGCTTGGGCTGAAGTTAAAAGCAAGGGAAGAGAGTGTCCTTTGTTATGGGAAGTGCTGGAAGCATCCTATGTTATGGGAAGACTACCCTAGCAGGCAGTGCTACTGGTTTCACCTCTATTATTCAGTCTCTCCCTGCTAGCCAGGAAACCTGCATCTGCTGAGGTGTGGGAACGCTCTGCTGGCGCCCTTCTTGTAGCTGTCAAGGCCAAACTCTGCTGACATTGGTCACAGAGCATCATTCTCCTTAAGCCTTAATTGGGCTTCATGTTTGATTTTGCCTACTCTGGCTACCATGGTATAGTAAAGCAGTCTGCATTTTCTGGGGTGCTACAATAATAAAAGGGCACTTCTGACTGGGGTGTTTCTCTGTATTAAGGCTGAAAACAGATGCTTCTCTTGCCTATTTATCCTCCTACCTGAAGATGTTCTCATTTCAGTTTTTATTCTGACTCTGCCAGAGATTGATGCAAGTACAGGGGGCTTTACAGTAGGAAGAGATTGTGTACAAGCTTCCTAACCTCCTCCTGCAAAATCCACCAGAATTGTCAGTGCAACCCAGAATTAAATCAGCTGCTCCAACCAGTGATGGACTGGGGGAATTGCTGGCCTGTGCTGTTCTGCTAGCAGAGCTTGGTGGCAGGTCACCTCTGGAAGTGGTGTGCCTGTGGGCAGCTGGGCATGGGAGAGTCTTGAAGGGTACAAGAAGATCCAGAGGAAGTTGGCTTCTTACAGCCTTACGCATTTGGGAAGTATTCCAGTAACATCAAATGTGTCATCCGCAGGGACAGTGGCCCAGCAGGGCAGAGTAGCAATGCTGCTCCCCAAGATGAGGCACCTGGCACCTGGCCATGTTATTTTTAACATTGGAAAGCAGACGTGGTCTGCAAGAAAAGGAACTCACCAGCATTTCCTGCCCTGCCCTGCAAACTGATAAAGCTCTTTGCAATACAGGGTGACTCCAGTTTATTTTTAAACCGTGACCAGACTTGGAGCTCAGAGAATAACTGGAACACCCAGCTTTGAACATTAATTCAACTTGATTTCATTACCTGATAATTTAAAGAGTTCATTTAAGTGTAGAAATTGTGATAAAGGTAGGCAAAGCTCTCCAGACAAAGGTTGGTGTAAGTGCATGCATCTGTGCATGTATAAGAAATCTAAAAAAGGAGTTGTTAGTAAATGTTACACAGAGAGGGACATTTAATTAACATTATCCTGAGCATCATGTGAACCTTCTTGTTGCTTGGACAATACATCTCAGTCCTGTTCCCTTCCCTTGCTATTCTGTCCCAGCCCTCTCAAAAGCAAAGATAATTACCTGCCGAAGGACAGTTTCCATATGCAATTAGTGCACCCAACAGAAATCTAGGTTCCTGCAATCAAAAGGCAGCAGATTATAATGCACTAATGATAACATCCACTTGAATGGATGTACCTTTGCATGCTCTCTTAAGGCACAAATGAAATTGCCAGAGATGTTCTCATTCCTGAATGCTGGGACAGCAAGATTTCTATGGAACTTAAGCAAATCTCCTGCGTTTCTCTAATCTTTCTAATCAACCTGCGCTAGAACTGAGGGGAGATATTGTGAGCTTGTCAGTTCTCAGCACTAGGTAACGTCCCCAGATTGCCCTGCCCTGAGCAGGCATGTGGGGTATTGATAAGAGATGCCAGCCCTCAAGATGCAAAAATGCCAGCTGGGAGGAAGCAGCCCAGGCTTAGCCCGAGCACAGTCTGACCCAGACCTCTGGGAGGCTGCATCGGGGCCAAGTCAATGCACTGGTAAAGGGACTGAGCCTAGGAAACTAGGAGTTAAATTCTTTCACAGTGAGCCCCAAGACATGGAAAGCTTTATTAAGTGTGAAGTCCAAGTACCAGAGCCAGTAACCACACAGAGCAATGCCAAAACAGCATGGACTCCTCAGGCATGGCAAGCGGCAGTGAAAGGGGTATCCTGTGGGATGTGCAGGCAGATGAGCAGTGTGGCAGCAAGACCCTAGGTACATTTTGCAGGTTGAGGCAAGCTGGCTCAATGTACAGCTGTGAAGGGGGTGCACAGAGGAGATTGCTTAGATCAAAGCAGTGGTGTTTACTAATGTCTTCCACGGATAATAGCTGAGTAGGGACCAAAAATAAACAGCTTGATGCTTTTAAAACAATTAGGTTAAAAGCAACCTTTTCCAATTTAGCAATGTCCCTGGCTCTGCGCTTTTTCCAGGGTCTGCAGTCATGAGGCATCGTAGGTGCAGGGAAGGATGTGCCACGGCGTCATCCTGGCGCTGCTGGAGCGCAGCAGGAGCTTTGCCTGTACGGTGTGCCAGGAAGCACAGAGCCGTACAGGCTTGTTCCCACACAGGTGCCCATACCCAGCACTGGCAATGAGGATTGCTGTGATCTGAGGTAGCTCTGTGGCCCCTGACAGGCTGCACACAGGTGATGCAGATAGCCCAGCTCATGCTGTTGCCACATCCGCTTTACTGCAATGCTAGTGTCATGTTGAGGGACAGCACAGGTCCTCACCAGCTGTGGTTTTCTAGATCTGGGGTATAACCTTTTTTCCTTGCTAACCAGTGAACTTTCAGGGAGGGAAGAAGAATGTGCCTTCCCACACTACCCCACCAGTACTGCATGACTGTAGCAAATACCTTCACATCTTTGGGTTTTAGAAGTTGATTTGGTGACAAGAGAAGGAAACTTTCACCACAATTTCAATCATTTCAATCCACAGAAATGATCTGATCTTGCCAATCCCTCGATTTCCCCCCATGCCTATCAGATACAAACTTTCTGACAGACACGGCCATGGGCTTAGGAGCTTCCAGATTCAAGCGTGCTTTCCAGAGTTAAAAAGGTTGCTGAAGTTTTCATTTAAAGTGGGAAGTTTTTTAATTTTTCTTCTTGATGGAATATAGTCCAGGTCATGGGTCATTTTCCCTTTCTTTCTCCTTCTTCTCCTCAGGGAAGGAACTGCCATGCCTGTGGGAATCTTCCGGGTGTGCCTAGTGGTGATTACTGCTATCATCAACCACCCACTCCTCTTCCCTAAAGAGAATGGCACCATCCCTGAGAACACAGAAGAAATCATCCAGAAGATGAAGGAGCGAGAGGAGATCCTTCGACTGGAGCAGCTGCGCTTGGAGCAGGAAATCGCAGGACAGGAAGCCAGGCAAAAGGCTCTGGAAAAGGCTGCAAAGGTAGTGGAGGAGAGCAAAGAGGAAAAGGTCCCATGGGATATGTGGACTGCTATTTCCTTGGTCATATTCCTACTGATCGAACTCTGGAGGCAGGATTTCCAAGAAGGGAATTGGCAGGATATAGGAGGCGAAGAAGATGACCTGGCTGTCCTGGGGAAAGCGTTTAAAGGAGTGGTCCTCCCCGACAAGGCCACCTTGGCCAGTTTTTATGAGAAGCGCATCCTGGGGACCACTGGAGACATGGCCAGGATGCGGGAGATGGTGGAGGGTTTTGCAGATGACTTGCTGGAGGCCTTGAGGAGTGTTTGTAACCGGGATGCTGACATGGAAGTGGAGGACTGCATGGGAGTGGGGAGCATGTATGAGAATTGGAGAGTGCGCAAACCTTTCGTCTGCGATCTGATAGTGCCTTTTGCACCCCCAGAGCCATACTGTTTCCGGTCCCAGATCTGGTGCTCTGGCGATTCTTTTCCCCCAGACGAACAAGGTTATGGCACTATCAAGGTCTGCAGGGCAGGTGGGGATGCAGCAGGCTGCATCTGTGACAAGACTAAACTGGGTGAAGATATGTTGTGCCTCCTCCACAGCCAAGCCAATACCACCAGGCCCAGCAGTCAGATGGAAGACCTACTGTGCTTCAAAAATACTCAGTATTTGGATGCAGACCAAGTCATGAAGTGGTTCCAGATTGCAGTCACCAAGGCCTGGAACCGAATCTCCCACAAGTATGAATTTGATCTTTGCTTCAGCCTCCTGGATTCCCCAGGGGCCCTAAAGATAAAATTCAAGTCAGGGAAATCAATCGCCTTCAACCTCACCCCTGTGGTGCAGTACGAGAACTCTGATGTTTACTTCATCTCTCATTTTCCCCGGAGTGGCCTGGCAGCAGACCTGCCCTCCAGCACCCGCTGGTTTCTCACCTTCGCAGTATATGAGAGGAGATTTATCCAGCTGGTTTCCAAAATGCTGCCTGCCAACGCCTGCCATGTCAGCTGCCTTCAGATCCTCTCCTTCCTCCACGGGAAGCAGTGCAGCCTCACAGGTCCAAGTGGACTCACCAACTACCACCTGAAGACAGTGCTGCTGCATCTGCTGCAGACACGTCCCTGTCAGGACTGGGCTCCGGAGAAGCTGGAGGCCCGTCTGCAAGACATGCTCAAATTCCTGGAGAAATGCTTGCATGAAAAGAAACTCCACCACTTCTTCATTGGCAATGGGAAGATACCAGCAGAGCTGGGTTTCCCCATCATATTCCAGAGGGCTGAGCCTCTCAACCTTTTCCGTCCCTTTGTGTTACACAGGGATGTCTACAGGAAGACAGTGGACACGTTCCACGAGATGCTCAGGAACACATCTGCACTGATAAATGAGTACACAGTGCACATTCCCCACGCGCACACAAATGGGATCCATAAAGAATCTCTTTAACCAAAGCCAGCAGGAAAACACTTGTTTAACTACAAGTCAATAGGGCAGCTTTCGAAGCCTCCTAGAAGGCAACTGACTTAGCCAGTAGAGCTTGTCTGCAGCTGAAGCTGTCCGGGGCTGTGGTTCCTACAGTATGGGAAAAGGGATATGGAGAAACTGGAAATGTGATGTAAAAATGAGTCTCTGCTCCACGGGTGTGCTGGCTGGGTTTTACGCAGCTAAGAATATATTTTTCTATTTTGCCTCAGTCATGACACAGTGGTAATGAGCAACCAGTATGTGTAATTTATTCAGATGTCTGCAATACAAACAGTAGTGGTGGTGGACAAAAACTTTCTTTTGGGAAAGGGGAGATAAGAAAAGGTGGAATCAAAGAGAAGATTTGGGGATTGTAGGAGCCTGCTTGAAAACAGCAGGATCTCTGCAATTCTCTGTGACAAAGTGCGACGTGAAACTCAGTGCTAGTGCCCAGGGTCCCACGTGCAGATGTCAACTGGAGATCTTTAAAAAAAACTACAGTTATTTAATCACAAGGGAACTGCAGTTGTAGAAAAGCCTGTTTGAAGGGACTTGCAGCAGTAGTCTTGAAAGCTTGTCCTGTCCTTTGAAACACCCCTCTCCTGCACCCTGCACATTTCTTCTCCATGGGAGGAATGTAGCAGAGCAGGCAGTCTGTTTATTCAGACCATTTCATCTGAGTCTTTCATTTCCTTCACAGTATTATGGCTAGTGGGATTTTTTCTTGGTTATATTCCATAGCCACCTTAGGTAAAAGAGTGAAATGCTCTGGTTGGCTTTTTGGTTTATTTGTTTGCTTTCCTTATTCCTGGGCAGTGACCAGCAAAGACAGAAATGACAGCTACAGAGTTTTGCTTTACTTCAACAGAAGAAGGAGCCCAACCACAGCAGTTTGGTAGCAAGAGGAAAGAATGACCCTCCGAATGAGCATGTGACTCTCCCAACATGATTTTAATAAGGTCAGAGCGAGCAGGATGGCTCTAATTTGGGAGGAGGGGATGAAAGAGGTACATGCATAGCGCAGCTTAGAAACATCATCTCTACAGCTGCCTTGTGGTCTGTCTGTCATGTTCTCCGCTCCCAGATGCCCAGGCAAAAGCTGCTGTCTCCCTCCATGTAGGATTTTCTCCATTCTTCTTAACCCTGCTGCTCCAGTGAGGTTTGTTGTCGGGAGGCTCAGCTAGCGGACCATAATTTGTTGAGGTCAGAATATGGTAGGGGAATAACAGTTTCTGCAGGCTTTCAAGACAGAATCTCAGGATATACATGAAAGCAGTGCAAAGATGAAGTTCCCTCAGGAAGCAGCATGTCACTGTGGTGCTGGGGGGTACCGAGCCCCAGCGAGGTGGCCTTGTTGGAGATGAGGGTTCAGTGTGCCCTCTCCTCTGTGCACTTTGGGCATCAAACCAGCTTGCCTGTGCAGAGCTGCCTTTGGAGGACCCTCAGGCATGGCCTCCGTGCTAAGGGGCCTTGCTTACAATGCTCTTAAACTAGGCTTTCCTGTAGTGTTCCTGCATGAGGTTTCTCTGAATCCTGATGCAGGCCATTTGACCACCTTACTGAGGATGGCTTTTGTGTCTCTTCACCAGCAAGGGACATTTTATGCACAGCAGCCGAGGAAGCTGTAGCTCCTGTTTCCACACCTGGTTGATCAGAAAAGCACTAGTGGCAACAGGGAACTCTTTGCTTGAACTTGCTGACTCCCTTGGTTTTTATCATCGTAGCTACAGGATAGTTAAATAATATTTCTGAGCAGAAACTGAGGAATAGGGAAGCAAAATGAGAGATGAGTCTGCTCGCTCATCCCACTAGGAACAGTCTTGGATCATGAGCCCAGTACTTGCTTCAGCATCCTTGGCAACATCTGCCTGGGAGACTGCCAGGGCTGGCAGAATAACAGGACAGGCCTAATTGCTAACGCTAACCAGAAAACTCCTGGCTTTCATCAGCACAGCCAAGCAAGCCTCCTCATCAGGAGACAGGGCAGGAGCAATTTCAAGGGACACAATAAGCAGGTAGTGACAAGTAGAAGCACAGGAGCAGTGGGTGAATACTGGAGCCTGGAGGCTACATTGGAAGCTGAATAGGGTATTTGCAAACTGAAGCACTTTGTCATTTCTACCTGCTCAGGTTTTACTCTGCAGTGGCTGCATCAGCTCCAGCTTTGCATGGGCTGCCTGCGGACAGGTCATGCTGAAGCAGTTGTGGTCTGAGTTGCTTCTAAATGTGTCCCTAGTACCGCCTGGGAGAAATGAAAAATTCTCTGCCATTTCCTGTCAGAAGTCTAAATTTAGCCTGTCCAAAGAACAGAAACAAATTTGTGACCCAGGTCTCTCAGGAAATGACACTCAGGGTTGAAAAATAACTTTTATATAAGATAGAGCAGGGGGAGGAGGAGAAGAAAAGGCTATTTAACAGTATAATGCAACTTTCCTCTTAAAATGTCAGAACAAAGCTGTGTAACACCAGGCCAGGGGATTTGTAAACATGCCTAAACTTGACTTTATGCAACTCCAAGCACTGTTGCTTAGACTCAAAGGGAAACTAAACTTAAAAGTGGATTGAATCTTTTGTTTCTCATTTTCTGTATGTGCGTGCATTTTTTCTCTTAAACCCAAGCTGATCCTGAAACCCAAGCTGACACCATGTTCCCATGGCGTTTTGTTGAACCCAAACAGCTGATTTATGGATTTGTCTTCCCAGAAAGCAAATTGTTTGGCTCAGTTGGCTTAGATACAAGATACTTACTTTACCCTGAGCATGTTATAAGAGATTTGTTCTGTGCATTCAGGCTATAGTGGAACCTACTCATTAGCACAGAGAAGAGCTCTGTGCTAATAACCTGTGCTCCACTAAGCTTTGGGATTTTGAAGTCACAGTCCCAGAGGCATATCCTTGTTCCATCTGGGAAGGTGTGGGTGCACAGCATTTCTCTGAGTTGTATCTTTAGCATCCTGGGTACTATGACAGATCTTAAAGAAGGGTCATCTGCCTGACCTGGGCTCCTTTCTGCCTTACTATTTGTTAACCAAAGTAATTCCCATAGCCTCCTTAAGCCACTCTCTCCACCCTGAACTGTGATTTTAATATTTTATTAGAGGTTCTTTGCCAGCAGTGGAATTAGTGGTGGGTGGGTAGCAGCCACTGATCTTCAGTGTAGCCTGCGGAGCCATTCACCTTTAGGAAATGTCTTGGTTTAGGGTTATTATTACTATACAGGAGCTGAATGTCAGTTCCAGCAGCAGGATATGGCATCTTTCTCTGAGCTGTTCTGCATACAGTAGGTATTCTGGGTATAAAGATATATTTTAGTAAAGTAATCCAAAACCTTGTCCAGCATTCAAGCAGCAGGACTTGGTGATCTTTCACCAGATCATATTTAATGCAGTCTTTGCAGCCTTCTCTGGTATGAGAAAATTAGAATTTACCCACCTTTAACAGCTTGGCTGCTGATCACTGAGGGGTTAGTTCCTCTCATAGGATTCTACAAGCTAAATAGCCGTATTTATTATCTTTTTTTTTTTTTTTTTTTTTTGAGTAACATTAGCTCAGAAACAAGACTGTAGTGTGAGGAGCTGTCCTGGTAATATATTTGAGATGGGGAATAACATCAAAACCCTCCCAACCAAGTTCTTCCTTCCTTGATTCTAGAAAGAACAGAAAATTATACATTTGAAAGCTACACAGATACACGATGCTGTACTCAAACTGCTGCTGTTATAGCAGGACACTGTTAGATTTGTAAAGATTTTCTTATGTAGCTCTATTTATAATAAAGGTGGCCTTTACAAAATCTTAAGTGTGAAGTTTATTTTATTACTAGTTTTCCTCCCAAAAGAATTCCCAAGGAACAGAAGGAAGGTGTTGGGATATGCCAGACAGGATCCTAGCTCACTAAGTCCAATAGCAAGATTCCCTGTGATCAATAGACAGCATTTAGAAATTCCAGAAGATAATACAATGTGCAGAGAATAAGGCCAGAGATATCAGACAGAGAACATGAATCCATAGGAATTCAAAATAATTATTCTGGGTAAATCTGCTCAAAAAATGCCCTTTTGTGACAGGCCTCAAATCTTGCTGATAGGTGTTGCCCTTATTGGCTGAATCAGATCTCCTGAATTTCCAGTTCTGCTAGAAGAATCCCTTTTACTTGTTTTACAGGCATCCACAGCCAAATTCCAGTTAACCCCCCCCACACTTACTCAGTCTCTTGCTTAACTCATTCCCTCATGTTATAAGGGAAACGGCACCTCCTTGTTAATATTCTGATGTGCTCTGGCAAGAAATCCAAAGGTATTTATAAATTCATACAATAAGAAACTCCTTGTTTCCTTGGTGACATCTCTCCCAGCCCCACAGAATGCTCTGTACACCTTTAATTAATGACTCTGCCTTCCAGCGATGCCTGAGGATGAATCAGCATTGAACACATCTCAGAAGTGTCTGGCTCAGACCTGTAGCACAAGTCCACCTAGCCAGGAGTTACTTCTTTTTCCCAGGGTCAACCACACATTGCGGTCAATGGAAATTGTGAGTGCTGTGGCCAGGGATCAGCAGCAGTCCTGGTTGTTTTAGTGCAACTGTATTTAAAAAACAAGCAAACCCCACTCATTTAGATTCACTCTGACAAACTCCACAGCTCAGCAAAACTTTCTTCACTGAGCAACTGACCTCCTGGGGTTGTTTTAATATTCTCTTCCCTTATTTACCTCTCATTTATTTACTGCTTCTGTTGTTGAACAGAAGGTTGAATATCAGTGCCAAATCATTTTTGGAAAGGGCAATAAACAGATTTTTGGTCCACACAACATTACTAGTATTATCATCTACCATTAATCACCCAGGCAGAGATAGGCATAAAGGCCAACTGCAGCTATTCCAGATTTTTGTCTTGTTCTAGTGGTAAAAGGGCTAGTCTCTAGATTTCAAGTCCAGATTCAAAGGGAGGAATCTTTCTTCAAAGATTGAAATGTTTGTGCTTTTCTTATCTCTGGGCTTTTTTTTTCAAGCCCTGATTCCAACATGTTATAGGCTTCGGATGAAGTCCAGCAACCTGGAGTTAATACATAATATTATGGCTACATTTCAGCCCAGAAACAGCCTACCTGACAATATACTTGCAGGTGGACATAAGCTAAAGTAACAGTAAGCCTGCAGCACAAGCCTTAAGTGTGTAACTTAACAGCTGCAGCTTTATCCAGCACACTAAGATACAGCTACTTGCTTATAATCAGTTGGTGTGTAAAGGTGCTGACTTGGATGTCTTTTACTCCCTGAGCAAATGAACAGATCACCCTAAGCTGGGATAATGAGCGCTTGAGCCTGAGCTGTGAGAAAACCTCTTGGCTTTTTCCTCTTGGTTTCAAAAATATGTAACTGCCTTTCAGCTGCAATTGTACTTTTGCAAAGAGGAAATGACATGTTTAAAACACTGTGTTCATCCAGCACAGTCAGTGATATGGGATGTGTGCACTGATGTCAGCCCTGAGTGGGTGCCCTGCAAATAGCTCAGGTACCAGCCATCCCCTCCTGCTGCAGGATGGTTAATGACTTTATGTTACCTTCCTATAGTTGTCTCTTCCCTTAACAAAGAAATTTCTTCTAAAACCAAAACATCACAGGAGAAACTTTAAAAACAGCCAATTTTGACCTAGATTTAGAAAGCTGCACATTCATTTCCAGCTAGATGTATCTCTGTTTTACTGCCACCTTAAAGATGGTTCTAGTGTTTGTGGTAGCATATTTCAACATTTTTTCAATACATTAGGAATAAAGGGTTGAATATAGACAAGTTACACAAAGCAAATCAAGGCTTATATGTGGCAGAGGGGAAAGTGCAAGAGTAAATTAAATAATGCATAGCAGAGTGCATATGCTGCAAACTGTTTCTCTGCTACCTTAATTAAGTAGATGATTGGACCATAAAGATGTGGATATTTTTGATTTTGATAGCATAACATATCATTAATTGATTTAGATGGCAAAAGCTGACCTGTTGACTATGGCAGAGGTGTTAGACATTCAAAGTTTTTCTTTTGAGCATGAACAAAAATAACATTTACTTTAATGTCAACAAAATCGTCTTATAGGCATTAAAAGCTTCCCACAGTGTCCACTTGTAACATAACCTGAGCAATGAGGATCTGTTTGTCATTTAGAGCTAAAATGCTACAATTACCTAGTCTTGCAAATAATTGTTATTTTGGGAGCTGGATGTTATGGTAAGAGTAACACATTGTTAAATTTAACAATTACAACTTTCACAGCTCCTGAAGTGCAAAGTATTGTGAGGAATCAGGGGCAGAAATATTCCTGATACAAGTTAGCTCATCAGCTGAAAGCAGTTGCGCTTTTTTATCTAGTGATGTGCACATCTAATTTACTAGCTTGATGGCCAAGAGGGCTGGTTACACCTTACACTCATCTCCTGGCATGTGTTTTGCTCCCTCATCAGGTGTGCCTTGCTTTCACTACCGAGCTGAGGCAAAGCCAGAGCTGTCAGTGCAACCTCATTCTGCAGGGTTGACCTTTGCTAAATAGCTTGATATCTCTCACAAGAATTTAGCACCAAATTATCTTCATTAAATAATTTTGACAAATGCTCTGTTATATTTACTTTTGCTAATGGTTCTGTACATCCCAGACTAGCCAGAATGGCAGCCACCTGTGAATGCAAAAGGAACCAAATACATGGCAAGGAACAAGCAGCACAACAGCAGGGGCAATCACACAAAGCTTGACCTATATGCAGCCTGCAAACCTTTATAAGCTGCCACTAATCCCATACAATAGTTAGCACCTTTCCAAAATCACCCTCACTACAAAATGTTGACATTACTAAGGAGCATTTAAAGCAGAGGTAATACTTCACCAGTTTATGTCTCAAACTTTCTCCTTTTCTACGTTAGCTTCTCCATTCTGCCCCTGAAAAGCTGCAGTAACATTGGGCATCAACTGTCACTGCATTAGAAATCTTCAAAATTGCATTTTAAGTGCTGGGATTTTGGAGATAGGTCAAATGAGGATGTGAAGAACGTTAACTTGGAGATATTTTTGTGGTATTTTTCTAACACACTTGAGAAGTTTTTTTTTGTTTCCTATAACTCCCAAACACTCCAAGTTTATTGAAGGACACCCTAATAACCCTCTTCAAACCCACTCAGTGAATACTTGCCTCCGAGACAGTGTCTTTCAGGGCCGTTTTGTCTGCTTGCTCTCAATTATGAGATCTCCTGGGTAGACTGTCTTGCCACTAAACCCAGGATTAGGCACATGAGCATTCAGACAACACTACAAGAACAGATGTCCCCTCTGCACCGTCGAGAGCTGTTGTACTTGCTACAGTCTGATCCTCCTCTCTCTACGATAATTTCCTCACAGTATTTCTGATTGCGCTGTGTGGTACCTGCCTCTTGGGACAGCTCAGAAAGCTCATTAAAAGTTTGTGGATTCATGTACAGGCTGCAGGTTTGATCCTCTATCACACTGAAAGACCTCACTGGACAGATAACACTTGCAAGTTCAGGAAATGGCCTTTCCTGCAAGCAAAAGGAAGAGATCTCATTTTACCTAGTGTGTGGAAGTATAATAGTTATAATTATACTGGACAATTGTTATGGATTTGACATGAAATACACCTCATGGCAACCCCTTAACAGTAAACAGACACATGGTTATGGAAGGCATTCTTCAGGGCCTTCATTTCAATATATCACAGATTTGCAGACCTCAGAATAATTATTCCACACAGGAAAGCATTCCTGTTTCCCAACCGAGCATACTACTGCCTTGATGCTATGCAAATCAGGGGGATGGTTGTGTTGCTACAAATAAACACTATTCAAGAGTCAAGTCAACCAGAGAGGCAGGCAGGAAAACAGAGGAGGCTTCTAATATATCTGGTGATATTTTAGCACTCAAGGAAAGTCCACAAGCAAAGACAGAATCTCCTTTAAACAAAGTAGACAGAAATGTTAGTGCTATAAAAATGCAGGTACAATGTGAGAGGATATCAGGACTCTAGGCCTGCTAACATTATATTGACTGGGCACCACCAGCAGTGATGCTGGGAACACTGGCCTCAGAACAGGATCACTACTTGGGAATTGCTTGTTTCCAGAACAAATTCTGTCCTCTCTGCTAAACTGCAATGTGGTTCTTCACCTGCAGGTATAAAAGCTAACTCAGCTCTGTCCCCATGTGTCACTAGCAGAGCAGCAGACACACACTTTTTATCTGGACTGTGCACATTTAGAAAGAGGGTTTCTCCAGGTTGCAGCTAAACCACAGTTAGCAGAATGTGGGTGTAGCTCCAACCACACATTAAATCATTGCACTTTTTTTCCCCAAGTAGAAATGCGGACAGTCCTGAGCTTTTTTTCCTCCCTCTCCAAAATGATGAATTCATTATTACAATATAAATATGCTCATATCCAGTTTCCTATGCAGTCTGTGTGCATGGGTATGCATGTGAGGGAAGGTCTATGCATTCATCTTCTGCCAAATAAATTCTATATCTGTAAAATAATTTAAGTCTAACAGATCTATAGAGACATCAGAAATATACAGCTCCTATTAATTTTAGTAAGCGGGCAGATATACGGAAGATAGCAGATAAATGGAAGACACACTCTCATAATGGGCCATTGATAAGATCCTAGGTGCTTTCTCCATAAGTACTTTAAAAAAAGCAGCTAATACTCATGCTTTCCTAAACAGTGAAGATATCAGCTGTGAGGAAATCGGGCTCTTACTTCTGCTGCTCTCAGTATAAGCTGCATAACTGACACGTTGTAGCAGAGCCTTAATAGAAGAGGGGAAGCAAAGATAACTCATATCACACCTACCAGACAAATTTTGTTCTGAAACAGGAATCTGAACAAGCTCATTCTGTGTATCAATTACTGTTTGTGTTGGTCAACAGAAACTTCTATTTCTGGTCATATCACAGTCAGGACTGGCATCCAGGACTCCTGCTCAACTGCTGGAAGCCAAATCTGCAGATGTGCAGAGGTTTATGGGACCCTTCAAGGTTTTCCAGAGAGCATTTGCACAGATAATGCCTTTGAATGAAGGCACTGAGCTTTCAAATACCTATTATCTAGCTTAAAAACAGAGCTTACCAAAGTGTTAAAGAAAAGATTATCAGCAATTTCTGTCTTGAAGATGGTGAGCTTTACTGACTTGCTCTGAAGTGGAAGGGTAAGAGGTAGAGAACAGAAATGTTTAAAATGCATCCCTTGTTAGGTACTTGAGTGCTTGTAAAATGTCTGACTTCATCATTAAAAACTGCACACAAGAATCAAGACTTCAATGCTATTAAAGATTTTTATAGCATTTTTGGAAGTCTAGGGAAAAAAGGAGTCAATGCTATACGTGAAAAAGCCTTCAAATCTGATGGCAGTTCCACAAGTCATAACAGTGAATCCAGCAAAGACTAAGGCACCTGCAAGAGCCTAGGATTAGACTGTCAGTGTGTTTCCAGAAATGCCACAACATTTGAATGTCACTAGAAATCCAATTAGGCACCTTATGCAGATGAGCTAGCATTCAGGATCCAACATGGTGTGATACAGACCCAGCAGGCAGGGTTGGGCTGAACTGGAACCACTGAATCAATGTTCACAGCCTGACTCACCTGTCAGTTCACTCTGCGCAGAAACATCAAAGGGGGAAATTCATCATATTGCTCCAACACTTCAGCTGTGCTCTGTAGCCATCTGCTAGACACCAAATAGCACTGAGGGATTTCCCAGAGCTGTGGAGAGACACTACCTAGCTGCTAAAATGTTGCCAGTCTCTTTCTGAAAAGGAAGCACCAGGAGGCACAAGGCAGCCTTGGGATAGCTCTTGTGCCCGTAAGCGCGAGCAATGCGCAGCAGCCTTGCTTGGCCTGCACTGCATAGCCGTTCCCATGGGACAGATTTCCTGCCCTGTCAGCACAAGAGTCCTGCTGGTTAAGCTCAACTCAGGACTGCAGGTAGATTATCAGATCACATCACTTGAGAAGTTCCTGAACCTAAGGCCAGAGAAAAGCACATGCAAGTCCAATTGCAGGTTTTACCAACAGCGACAGCTTCGGTATTTCAGCACACTGCTTCTTCTTGTGCTGGAGCCATGCTGTGCATAGCACTGAGCTAAAAGTTCACCCTAGAGCACAAATACACAGCACACATGAAGAGAAACTGAGAGGCTGTGGTTTTAAAGGCAAGGGTTACATATTCAGACCTGTTTTTTCACAGGGAGAAGTAGCTGATTAATCTCCCTGCATGAGCTATTACAGGTAAAATGAGACAGCCTCTGCTTCCAAGCTTACATAGGGTTGCTACAATAGCAAGTGAGGAATATAAAGGCAAAAACAGCTACACTCCTACTTGTGAACTCCCTTCACAAGTAGTGGTGGTTTGAGCAACAGGAACAGGGAGGTGTGAAAGTACCAGTTTGGGGAAGAAGAACATATGCAGAAAGCTGCAAGCTGTTGGCCCTCTCACTGATTCTTCAGATGTTTAGAAGCTGACAGGTTTTTTTTTTCCCCTCTTTTTCCCCCTCAGTCTTCCCATACTTTTGCTGTGCAGTCACAGAAGTGATTAATGTAAATGGTTTGCAGTTTACAGGAAATTCTACCTCCTCCCTACTCTGCTTGTGACTGATCAGCGCCTTCTTCCTGAGCTCCATTTCCCACACAGATGTGGCTTTTTCCATTAGCTTTGCCAACACAGAGCAATGACTCCAATGCAGGCATTTAACCTGCAGCACATGCCGCAAGCTTTCACAGAGTGCAGAGGTGCAACTGAAACACCACGGGAAAGGTTCAAGATGCATTTTCCTCCTGTACTCAGATACACAGTTACTACATAGTGTTAAAAACATGTCGCATTCCACCCTCAGCTGCATGTCACTGAAATTCTGTAATTCCTGTTTCAGTCAGGAAAATACTTTAGGAGGGAAAAATAGTAGCAACACTGTATGGCATTACTGCACTACTGAGTTAAAGGAACAACTGGCAGCCCTGTTGGCTTTGGTATAGCAGTGAAAAAGTGTGCTTTCATCTTATTATAGAAATCAAGGACAGTTAGTAAAATAGCATCTGATTTCATAACAGTAAAGAGGTTGTTTGCATCAGTTCTTCCCAAATCAAGCCAATGTCCAAGGAACAGAGTAATTAAATTGTCAGGCTGCTACCAAAGAAAGAAGGTAAGATGAAAAACAGCCAGCTCTCAACCTTGATAATGCAGGGGGGGGACATTAGAGATGCCATAACAGAAAGAAAAGGGAAATAAAATAAAATTCATAAAAAAGAAAGCAAGCCCAGGATGTCCTTTGAACATTCTAGGCCTAGCACATGCAGTCACACACATCCAGGCATCTCTGATGAGCTGGACAGAGCCCAGCTTCCTTCTGCAAACATCTATGACAGAGGCTAAATGAAACAGGATAGGAAAATGATTTCTATTTTCTCTTCCTTTTTACTTGATTGGAAGGAGCAACAAAGCCACGCTGGAGTTCATTTGGAGTTCATCTAGGTGTTTCAGGGGTCCCTGGTCTGAGACAGTTGAGATTTTTCAAACCAGTACCTCAGTAACCACTTCCAACAAAAAGACCACAGGCCCTTCTAACCTCCTTGGACAGCTCTTCTCAACAGTCCTTGAAACATTTTAATGGGAGCCCAGATCAAATGGGAAAACTGTTGATCTTTTTTTATTACTTTTTTTTTTTTTATTACTTTTATCTTTTTTTTCCTCTATAGACCAAAAGTTACTATGATTGCTTTATACTTGGCCTCTCTAGACTAGTATCACATGTCCTTTACACTCATCCACCAGTGAAGGAAAGATTCTGTCTATTCCACATAACTTTTCCTTTCCTTTGAAGGCTGGGCCAAAGCATTGCGTATTCATTAGCACAGCAAAAACTCTGCCTCAGGCCTGCATTTCCTGGTGTGCCGTAATGGGTTCAGGACCCCAACTGTCTGCCTGGGGATTTACAGCACTGATATTTAATAGTAAATTATAAGACAGGATATTTAATTTGCTCTCCCCCCCCCAAGAGCTATATTTATAATGATACACTTCAGAGTCAGGAAATGAAGATTGAAAAAGCGTATCTTTCTGTTCAGACAACATCTCCTGGTTACTGTGGTCTGGCCTCAGTCACTTACATTGGAGTTGCCAGTCGCCATTCTTAACCTATCAGTGGATTTTCCTACTGTCACATCTCTCATTAGCTACCAATAACACACTGGAGCAAACTGCAACGCACTTCCAGCCTACTTTACTAACAGCTTTAACATGCCCTAAACAAAGCCAAGTAACCAATAAAAAACAAAGCGCCCTGCAGTTAGCCCTTGCTGGAAGTTTGCCACAGGGATGCCATCAACACCATCTCAGCAACAGTGGCTTCATCGAGCCCAAACCCTGTTTCCATTTAATGAAAGAGCCTAGATCCAGTTGACACCTACCACAAAGATACAGGTGCTTCCCACATCCTCACAATTCAACAAAATCTTCAAGCAGAAAAACTCCTGGGAAGACTGACACAGTGCATCTACATTCACTCTGAGCTACAGAGAAACCTATAATGCTGTGGGACAAGGCTAGCTCCTGACCCAGCCTGCATATTGCTACTCAGCTCTCTACAGGAAGATCATACACGACCACGAGATCCTAACTTAGCTCTAAGAACCCATCTCCAATCAAGA
The DNA here is from genome assembly GCA_034781795.1 of Crypturellus tataupa. NCBI lineage: Eukaryota > Metazoa > Chordata > Aves > Tinamiformes > Tinamidae > Crypturellus > Crypturellus tataupa. The sequence continues at coordinate 1,918,421 of JAWLRI010000203.1, read as the reverse complement.
AATCATTCCACTGCTCCCATCGGCTATAGTTCATGCAATTATTTTTTCCGGACCAAACTGGATTTTCAGTAACAACAATTTCAAAACTACAAGTTGTCCTGGGCAGCAATATGAAACAGCTTCCTTTGGTTGGGTTTTTAAGGCTATGCCTTTTCCCTATTCTCTCCCTCTCAGTATCACTTCACTTACTATTTTATGCTACAGATGTTGCCAACTTGAAAACAGTTTAAATTCTTAGCTAGGTGGGAGGTGTCCAGTAAGTTTACTTGTTTAACAGTCACAAATAAGAACTCCAATGCTTGCATAAATCCTTCTGAATCAATCAAGTTTTGTATTAGGGTAATTTACTGTTAAATATACATCATGGATTTTGCAAAACACAACCTTTGCTCCTTTCAGGGTATATTTCAGGGGTAAAAATGTGGCCTGGACATTTTCTCCAGCAGTGTATGAACTCCTAGGAAAACTCAGCACAGGGTCTCAACACTGACGATATGCCAGTCTCCTCTGAGCTTGGTTCCTGCACTTAATGCTTTTCTGCTGTTTACAGGACACACAGTGATCAAGTGCAGCACAGATGAGCCTTGTGCTATTGCAAAATTAATTTGTACCTAAAGAGAAGGCCACCTATCAGTGAAAGTCCATTCACCTATAACTTACCCATCTGAAGGCTGGAAGCTTTAAGTGAAGTTTGCTGATCCATACAAGTTATCAGTTACTGCTCTAGATAGTGACTTGCAAGTTGGGCTAATTCAAATGCCTGAAGTGTCGCTCTGCTAATGAACTCAACTCTGCAACACAGCCATTCCCTGAGTTTCCTTTGGGTATCCAAAATGCTCAGTATAAGCACAAGAAAATTGCTCTGAACATAAAAGAAAACTGAGTTTTCTATTGATAATCTAATGAACATCTGCAGCATTGGATTTAGATTGTGCAACCTTTTACAGAAAGTCAGTATGCTGGGAGGGAAAGAACAGTAATTAGTATTTTCCTAAGTAGTGTCAGATGCATTTAAAAACCACAAGATAAACAAGAGGAGGAAACCTGTAGTTTGATTCAAAGCTAGCAAGACTCCAATGCCGGTGTGCTCACAGACTGCAGCCTCCAAAAGAATGTAAGCTGGCAGGAAGCATATTTATTGCAGGGGTTCCTGTTAATTCTTTTTCCTCAGTGAATGTCTTTCCTACTTGAAGTATCCATCTCCTCTGAGTTAGGATGTTGCAGCAGACTGCACTGGAGTGGGAGCGGCCAGGGGAATGAGAAATTAGTTTATTTTTCCTCCAAGATGTTCAGAATCTCAGAATCCACAAAAAGAGATAAACTATCACCTTCTACAATACCATCTCACCACAGTGCAGGAAGAGACATCACAAGTCTGGTGTGTCTCATGACAACTGTCTCAGCACCACTAGAAATGCAGCCCTGCCATTAAGCTCAAATACTCTGCTTTGTCTCTTTCTCTCAGCAAGTTTATTTTCTGTAGCCACGTATAAGTCCTTCCCTGACAAACAGACCATCCAAGCAACATTAGAGTGAGCCACAATTCTTTTATTACCCTATGAAAATAAGTCTGTCCTCTCCTGTGACTACTTTTGATTCAAATACTCAGGTCTGCTACACAAGACCCACTCTACTATATTAGCATCTAGGAGAATTTCAAAGCTGTATTGTCCATCTGCAAAGCAGTTTCAGCAATCGAGTATGAGAATCAGAACCCATGCATTGCTTTCCCAGAAGCAAGATCACAGCAGTATATAACTCAGACTGAAGTCTTTTTACCTCTTTTCCAATTTCACATGCATCTTGACATATACAGCAAAGTTTTGAGCTTTGAAACAGCACAGCAAAGAAGCATCCTTCTGCATAGGGTATGGTTTGCATTAACTTTATTCCAGAGGTTTGAGGTTCACACCTAGAGTCAACTCTACCTACTGCAAAGAACAAATCACAACCCACCTTGCAAATCTTACCCATATTGGAAGTCATCACTCTATCAGCCACAGCTTCAGCAGGCTGAATAGAGGCAGTTCTAAGTTCAGTGACTTGGCAGTAGTGGTCTCAAAAGAGCAGGATAGTTTACACTAGGATAAGTGCATCTTAACTTCATAGACCACACTATCTGTTTAGCCTTAGCAGCACCTCACTCCCCTCTGCACAGCTGAGTGACTAAACTGCCTGGAACACAGAAAAACACCTATGTTTAAAGAAGTTAGTGTGTGCTTGCTTGCTTTATTTTCAAAACGCAAAGATTACATTTTTTTAAACTAATAGGATGAGTTCAGTGATTACCCAACAGCAGTGCTTAAAAAGAGACTACAGAGTCACTCCTGAGTGAAGACAAATTCTCCTTTACACGATATTCATAGGTATCAGTGGTTTTCCTCTGTCACTTGAAGTTAGCACATCCTCCTCCTGAGGAATTCACCTTTTTCTTCACAAGTTTATTCCCACTGCAAAATAGACTAGAAAGAGCCCCCGACCCCCGCCACCAAACTATACTACACCCCCACTGCTCACACTGAAGAGAGGCACTGCTCTTCCAGCAGTATGTGCCCATGGGCATCTCACAGCCCATAATCACAGGCCTCGGGGCTGTTCTTCACGTAGAGCTGAAGGTAGCCTTTGTACGTCTGTGGATCAGTCATCGTAGCCTTGACAGCAGGGTCCTCCCTCATGGCTCCCATCCAGCACTGGAGCTTTGGCATGTGATTCAAAGAGCTATGAGAAAAGGAAAGAACCTGAGTAATGCAAACAGGAGACCAAGGCAGCATCATGCAAGCAAAAGGGCTCAAGAGCTTCTATTTTACTGCTTGTTTTGCATTCTCCTTTCCAGCATAATGTTGGTCTGGGAACAGTTGATAGAAATATGTATCAGATCACAATTGGCAACTGGAAAATAAAGGAGTTCTTACAGAGCTTGTGCACTCCACAAAACTGAGCAAAAACACAGGCACCTACCTGTTGCGCAAGGCATAAGCATGTTTTCATCTTCATTCACCCTGCTGCAGAAGAGACTTTTGCTCAGCTATATCTATTCTAGCCTTCATGTTGACAGTAGAGGTGGGTGCCACACTGCCTTCTTCAGGAATCAGTGTCAAGTCCCTAAAAAGGAGGCTGCTCGCAGCTGCTGAACCCTCCTCCCAACTAAGTACACCCTCCTTGCCTCTGCATTGGGCATCAAAGTAAGAGCAGTAAAAATTGTACTACCTTTCAAGCAAGCAGCTCAAAATTCAGATCCAGCGTCTGTTGAGAAAATGCATGATTTGACTAACGCACTAAAGCCACAAACCCCCTCTAACAGGCATTTGAAAGAGAGACGATGTGGCAAACAAAGCGTAGCAGTGTAAATTATTTTCTTTCTCTTCTGGTAGACTGACACTAGTATTTTGCATTACTATTTCCAAGTCTCAGGTTTAAGAGTCTAATACACAACTTCTTTGGTTTGTTTTTAGACTCACACAGAAAGCATCTTTTCTTAAGGTACTCTGGCTCAGATCCTCAGTCACCCAAATACTTCCATGACTCTAGGCGTGTGCTCCTATACTGCTTGTAATACATCTTCCAGTTAAGGGGCACAGAAGCAACAAAGCAGACCAGCAGACCTTCAGTAAAACTAATTTTTCATTGTCAGTTACAATGCTAAGGATTCCCTGCAACTTTCCTATTCCTCAAGGTTACTTTAGGTACCAGGGTCAGACTCCAACTCATTCCCTCTTCATCATCCTCTTCCTTTGACAAGTCAGACACTCCAGCCCCGCTTTAATCTCATACACAAAATAGTTCTCCTCTGACATCATTTTCCCAAGTTTTTTTCTAGTAGCTACAACAAGATAGGATACACTTTACCCACTTCACGGCGATCTTCCTTTGTCACTCCAGGTTTTCTGAAAAGACTCTTTCAAATCAAAGGTTTTAGACAAAGAAATGTGAAGGCCCATTTTCTTCTGGGGTGTGGGAGTGGAATCACTGTATTTTTACCACTTCTTCCAGCTCTTTCCAAATGATTTGGTAGGAAACAGACCTAATCAAAATCTTTTTCTAGAGGTTCCCTGAACAACTCATCTCAGTTTTGAGATGATGTTCCCCTCCAAATTGTAACACAACACACACTTTCTTCAATAGGCCTCAACAAACAGTCCATTGTTGTGCAGTGTGTGAAAAGGACATTTGCACTGGGACACCTGAGTGCCCACTAGGAAGCAAGCAAGGTGCATGATACTCACTCCTGTAGCTGCACAGCCTCGAGGCGTTCAAACCAGGGCCAGACCATGTAGTCAAACATGGAGATGGAGTCCCCACCAAAAAACACAGTGTTGCATTTGGACAGTGTCTGTGGGAAGGGAGAGATGATAGTCACACTCAGAAGGAAAATTACATGGCATAACCTTCCAGCAGGGGGAAAAAAAAACACCTCACAGTGGAACATAGACATTCCAAAAGTATCAGTCAGGAAATAATGCAAACAGCACATTTCTCCCATGTGTACAATATCTGGGAAGCCAGATCTAGTCAGCAAAGCAGCTGTAGAATGAAATTGAATTACTGTATACACTGTGAGTCAGACTCTTCACCACTACCTGTTCAAAATCAGTCAAAATGTAGGTCACTAGCAATGTGTGGCTTGTACACAATCAAAAAGGAGTCAGTTCAGTCTCAAGCAGTTCACAATTTCTTACTTGCAAAAAAAAAGCAACAACAGTGGAGAATAATCAAACATAATACACATGCATTTCTAGAGCAGTAAAACAACCTAAGTTTAGCATGCAGATAAAGCAGAACACAATTTTTGCAGACTCTCTTTTCTCATAGCATTTGAATTCCAAGTCCTGCGAGGAAAGCACTTCTAACATCATATCTAAAACCAGATTTGAGATACTTGAGATGCAGAGGGAACTGCAGGCAAATATAACATACACATACATTGGAAACAGGACCTCAGCAGAGGCTCAGTCCCAAATGCAAGGCAGTAAAGAATGCAAGGCTACTTGCAGTAAGCTCTCCTCCTACACTTATGCTCTGGATACATTTTGAACGTCACGATCATTTAAACTGATGCACTTTAAAAAAAAAAACTTAAGACCTTTCTTTCAGCAGATAAATATCCCAGTTTTGGGGCATCTTGGTATTTTAAAGATGGAACTCGGGAGACATTACAAATCTGTCTTTTTAGACATGTAACAAACTACTACCATGGCATCTATTCCCTGCACTCCTCTCATGATCTAGTAGATACTTCAAAGCAATCCCTTCAAGAAACATCTCAAGATGTTTGAATTACCAGGTGTCTGGCAGAATACGGTTCAACAGCTGGACAGTTCCAGCAATGGGAACACAGCTCCCTCTGCCGGGTACCAGCGAGCACAGATGCATTTTGACACACTGCATTTCAGGGACAGTAGAATGAAAACACTGAGGCAGCAGCAAGTTTCTCACCCCATTAATAAAGCAGGATGAAGGTTAATTCTTCCATGAAATACAAATCCATTAAACATTAAGTGGCTTCCCCTGCAAAATAACTTGTCATCTGCACTACTGTACAGTTTGATCAGACAGAGACACTCCCCTGAAAGTAATTCTATTTTGACAATGTGTAGGATTGTTCAAAGAATTAGGAAAGTACTGGAAAACAACTGAAAGCTTTGCACCAGAGGAAAAACACTGAAGAACTGCTAGGCTGCTAGGAATTCAGAAGGAATGGGTGACAGAGTCTGACAGCCATTCTGGTTAATGAAGAATGACTACTTACACTGGAACAGGACTGCGAAGTCCCTAAAGCAGTTTCAAAACCACCTGATACTTTCTAGAGAATAGCTGAAGTTGCATTACACTGTTGAGGCATAACATAGCACTGGGCTGGATTTCTACTAAGGTCAGATTTTACTCTGCTTCTATCCATCTCACCCAAAGATAAGCAAAGAGGAATTCTTGAAAGAAATATATAGTAATTTAATCACTAGCAAATACACACTTATGTGTGTACAATACAGACATTTTTCAGCAGCTCAGACTCCTTAGTCCTTGCTACTAGTGCTTGCTGCAAGACTTCCTTTCATCCAAAGCAGAAATAAAAGATATTTATGACAACAGCTAGTCAGACAGCATCCAGAGGCCCATAGCTAGGTTAGCTACTTAAAAGTTACTCTAACTGTGCTACACAAATTCTAGGCCAAGGTGGGTACATTGAAGGATTGTTCATTGCTACAACTTCCAGCCTCAAGAGAAGGACTTTGTTCCAAAGCATGGCAGGAAAAAGCGTAAGACATTAAAAACTGCCACCCTGCTCATTACCATGAAGTGTTCTTACCTCTTCAAGTTTGCTAAGCTTTTCAACAAACTCTGCTTTCAGTGCTGAGGCATCCTGTCCATCTCTGACTGCAGTGTAGTACTTGAAGACTAGAGGTGCTATCTAAAAGCAAAGCAGAAAGCTTTTAATATTCTTATTACATTAATGTAAGTTATTCAGAGATTAAGGTAGTAAGTTGTAGTAAGTAGAGAAACTTATCCAGTAGCCAAGCCATCATGTGATATTCCCAATTCACATATCACCACTTTTCTAAGATCTTGACATTCATACAGTCAGCGTTCACTACACATTATTTCCTGCAACATCCAATAAGTTTCCTGCTGTTATGTCTATTCAGTAAGACCTGCTGTAAATAAAATTATTTTATTCCCCTTCTCTTTACCTCTTCTACTGCCACATATCCAAGCTAACTTTCTTCATTCTTCAGTTTCCCTATGCTCTTCAAAGTTTGCTCTTGTCATACCTATGCTTAGGATACTGGGCAGTTACCCCTCCTTCCATGCCACCACAGTGCCAACCTCCATGTCTCCCTGAGAGGCAAACACAGCTTAGTTAAGTGCCTCTGCTGCTTGCAGCCCACTGCCACCTGACTGAGCTTTCTCATTCAGCTGCTCTTCACATTCTGCATTCATGCAGCTCTTTCAACAGAGTTAGGACAGAGGACAGATACTGTCACTGATTGGGTCTCTGGCATTCAGCTAGTTTGGTGACTAACCTTCCCACTACTGCTGGCTGCTCAAAATCTTCCCTCTGTCTTTAGCTGCATCTCTGCCTTCATGTAAGTGCTGGGAGCAATTCACCAACCCAGCAATGTGTGTGAGCTAACAGCAAGATACTCCAGATGTCTCGGGTTATTTAAATGCTTTTCCTAGATAGAAGATCTCTCTTAACACATGAAAGAGGCACTGGTAATGCAGCTGTGGTTTTGACATTTTAGCAAAGCAAGAAACAAAATCTCATCCTAAACACATAGTAGTACCTTTGAGAAGTGTTCCAGGAGCATCTTCTGCAAGGCTCGCTCATATGGGTCTGAAGGCAGCAGCTTCTTCCCTGGAAATGCTTCATCCAAATACTCACAAGTGATTGGAGACTCATAGATCAGCTGGCCCTTGCTAGTCTCCAGAACAGGAACCAGCCCAAAGGGGTTCTTCTCAAAGAACCAGTCAGGTTTGTTCTTCAGATTGATGTTGATTATTTCATGGCTGACAAGTGAAAGAAATAAGACACAAAAAGGATTCGTTCTGCTACATAATTATTCAACACCATGAAGATGTGATCATTATACCTCAGCAGCTACTGTACATGAGAGCCTGAATCCTCACTCTCATGCTCTCCTTGCCTTCTCTGATTGAAGTCCTTCACTTTGCAGAACCGGCCATGGCACACTCAAACACTACACTTGCAGGGAGCACATCCCTTTACTGGAGAAAATCTATACCAACTTACAGAAGTTACAAGACACACAAATAGTCTTTGTGTGCAAAAGCGGAACCCTTTCGGTCATGCTAAAATAAAGGTCAAGCTCTGAATACAGCACATGCTTATCACATGCAGGATGTTCTAGGCAAAAAGCACTTGACAGAACAGTTTTTAAATTAAGATTATCAGTATTGAAAAAGAAGCACAAATACTAACTTTCAGAAACTCATTACAAAGCAGGAATGAGAACACATGCAGGATCACAGTATTTTTCTCCTTAAGAGAGGCCTCCTTGCTCACTAGGGGAAATTTGCAGCCTGCACTTTTCTAAGCAGTAACTCAAAGAAACACTGAGCATTTCCCAGGATTTTCACTGTGTCTTAGAGCAAAAGAAAACAACCACAAAAACAACCTCTAGGCCACATAGTCTTTCAGGACCTGTTAAAACTTCCTCAGAAATGGTCCAAGAGTTATTGCAATCAGACAGGATTATGCCAGAAACGGGAAACAGGGGGAGTCATCAGAGCTTTTTTCCTGGTGACTGATTCTGGGCCTTTACATAAGCGATTTTTCACCCCCCACTATTTCCTGCTTCTGCAACCCCACCTTACCCTTAGGTGAGCGAAGCCTTAGAGCACCCACTGAAGCTGCTTTGCACTGGGGCTATGTAGGGTCCCCGAACGCAAGGAAGGCCCGACCCCGCCGTGAGCCCTCGATCCCGAGGCGGCCTCACCTGATGCCCTTGGCGCGCAGGACGAGGCGGGCCCTCTGTGCGAAGGGGCAGAAGCGCATGCTGTACAGGCGGATCGTGCCCGCCGCCACGGGCCCCGGCGCCGCGCTGCCTGCGGGGAGGGAGAGCGGCCGCTGCCGTTACCCGCCGCGCGCACCAGCCCCCGCCGC
>JAWLRI010000203.1:1882393-1909698 GCA_034781795.1 Crypturellus tataupa | reverse complement strand
CCGCCGCGGCCACCCGCCCGCCGCCGCTCACCCTTGCCCAGGCTGCGGGAGAAATCACCCGCCATGGCGCCCTGCGCTGCGCTGCGGTACCGGGCCGGGCTCCGCCGCCGCCGGGCAGGACGCGAGTGGCCGTTGCGGGGGGCGGTCGGCGACCGTTGGGCGGGGCGGTAACGGCCGCCCCTCGCCGGGGCTTTGGGGGGAGGGGCGAGCATAGGTAGGAGGAGGGTTAATAAACCAACCGAATAAGATGATTTTTTTTTTTTTTTGCTAAATCACTGCTGTTTAATTCCATAACTAGCAACCAGTGTGAGTAACTGGCAAGCAGAAGGGTGTGGTAACTACTTGCCCGAGCCTGCCCTGCCCTAGATAAGCACGAGCTGTGTAATAAAGAATGATTTGTCAGCAATTATTTTTCGTACTTATAAAAGAGCTGTGGTTTCATACGGCCTATAGCGCACCTACTCGACAGTTAGAGTACAGTTAAGGTAAAACCAGTTAAAGCAAACACTTTCTCTACTCTTCTAAAGGGAGGAAAACCAGCCTAAACCACCACACTCCTTTGAGTGAAAGGGGCAAGGCTGTGGCTAGAACAGAAAACAGCTTGGTGACAGAGGCGCAGAATCCTTTTATTTTTGCCCCTAAGACTTAGGCATTTCTATGCCCAGTAAAGCTCCCCGCTTTCTCCAGAAAGCGGAAATTACACGAGCTACGGACAGCAGGATGGCAGGAGGTGACTTACAGACAGCAGGGCCTCCTTAGCCCCTGCAGCCCGCCCAAGAGAGCGCGACTGGAGACCTGCTGCTCCGCAGACCTTTCCCACCCGCCTTGCACCTGAAGCGGCCGGGCCGGGCCGGGCCAACAAGACGCTAGTGCGCCCAGCTGATCCCCTTTTAAATATTCGCCGCGAGCTCATTGGTTGTTTGGCAGACACGTGCGGACCAATCAGCTGCCTGCTCTAGGCGGGCGGTGCTGCTTCGGCCAATAGCAGGAGCCGCTCTGGTTGCTAGGAGCGCCGCGTACACAGCGGTGCGGATGGAGGCGGCCGACGAGGCGCGGGCTGCGGAGCGGGCCCGCGAGGACCCCGCTGCCCAGGGCTCCGGCAGCCGCAACTGTCTCTCGGCCGAGGAGGCCTCGCTGGAAGTGAGGTGGGGCGGCCGGGGCAGCCCCGCTTCCCCAGCCGGGTGTGCCGGGGCAGCCGTTGGAGACGGGAGACGGGGGAGGCCGCTGCCTGTCAGGTGTCGGGAAAGAGGAGAGGGCCTGAGCGCTGCAGCGCCTGGCTCTCCTCCGCAGTACCCTGCCTTGCGCCCGCACACTTCAGTCCTGCCCAGGGCCTCATCTCTCTGTCCTGTCTTACTCAGAGAGCTCCAACCTTTGGAATTTCCTTAGCTTTGTGCATCTCCTAAACTCCACCGTCTTGTGCCTCCTGCTTTTCTTTCTCAGCATCTTAACCTGCATCTGAGATTTTCCGATTTCCATCTGTGGGTGTTGTGAGCTACAGTGGAATTCAAGTCTTCTGCCCCACCTTTAGTTTTGAATGAACTAGCGTATTTCTACAGCAAAATATTCCATTAAAAATCCACATAACTCTAATTTGTTCTATCTTATTACGGTCAGCAAAGTATTGGCTGAAATAATTCTGACACATAGTGTTTATCCAGGGGTGGAGATGGGCACAATATGTAAGACATACGGCTGAGTCGTGGCTAATAATGTGACTGTGAACCCGCCTCAAGCCTTGTACTCATAAACCTTCACCTGTTATCCAGCTTCACCTGTACTCTCATCCTATTAACTTTATCCCCGCACACACACTTTCTAGATTCTGTGAACAGAAGTTAAAAATTTCCTCTTTCCACTGATTCAGAACCACTGCTGGAGAAAAACACAGTTGATGCCTCTGAGCATTCATAACGCACTGCTCATGTGCCACAGCACATCGTGTATCTTGTACCTGTGTAGAAGGGTCAGAAAAACACTCTGCAGCAGAAAAGCCTCTTCTGTTGCTGTGGTATTCAGTTCATCTGCAAGCGACATGTGGTCAGCACGTGCCTGCTGCGCTCTGGCTGTGCTTATGCCTCTGGCATGTAGCAGTAATCTCACAGCAGAAAATAGGAAACTAGAAAATAGAAAACAGAAATATATTTGTGAGCATGAATATCTTAAAGCTAACCAAAAAATGTTCCTAACCATGGAATCAGAGAAGAAGTAGTGCACATTTAAGGTAAGAGTATAGGGGATCAGCACTCACTGATTTTAAGGAAGAGGATTGGGTGAATGCACAACAATCCTCTAGCTATGTTCATATTAAAGACAAACCACATCTGTGCAGTTTTGTTTTACGGAGATGAGATGAACTATGAAACTGTAGAAAAGATTAAGTAAGTATTGGCTCCACACTATATACTGTACTACTTTGTTTCAGAAAAAAAAAGTTATACCCTATTACTATGATATAACAGTATAAAAAGAGGCTGTGGACAGGGACTAATTTTAATTTTAGTGAAAACTGAAAGAACATCTCTACCTGCTCTTAATATTGTCCTTTGTGCTCCATCAAAGTAAGACTGCCTCTATGCTTCTGAAAGCACCAGCCAGTGATTCATAATACTGATCTTGAAGTTATTGTGGTTTTATAGCATTAGTACGAGACTGAATTTAACAAATCACAGCCATCAGATCAGTGTAGTTCTAAGGGTATGACATCCCCTTTTTTACATAGTACTTTTAAGAAATGTATGTATGATAAATGTTCTAATGCTCAGTTGTTCTTCCCTAAGATGGGTTCAGGGATTCTCAGACAAGATTGGCTTTGTCAACAATCACACAGTTTGCTATCCTTGTGGCAACTACATCATCTTTGTGGATATTGAAACAAAGAAAAGGACAGTTCTGGAGTGTCAGACGGGCCAGGTGGGAGCCTTCGCAGTGAATGGGAACAGTGAAGTGGTGGCTTTTTCAGACCGGAAGCTGAATCCTTTCATATACATCTACACTTTTCCAGAACTGAATCAAGTGACAAAATTAAAAGGTAGTGATTTGGTAACCCTCCTGGTTGCCACTCCATCAAAACAATACTTAAATTACTTATTCTTTCAAGGGTATTTTTGTCAAACTTGAAAAGAAAAACAATGTGACAGGAAACAACTGACAGGGCATTCAAAAACGAGTATAAAGAATTTTCCATTGAACTGCTTTTAGTTAGGTTCAAATTAGGGAGGAATATGGCAACATAAAATGTAATCATTATAAGGAAAAATAAGTGCAATGAGGGTTTTTTATTAATTATAGGACAATGTAGGCTGAACAACCAAACAAATCTTACCAGAGCAGGCTCCCAAGCAGACTGTTGAAAACTGAATCGACATGCATTGATACTGCCATATGAGAGGAATGATAGCTCTCGCAGTTGAGATTTAGTGTCTGGGATATATTATATATCCTGTTCCGTACCATTTCTCTCTCTCTTTAATTAAATTGCTTGCTTTCTCCATGTTTCAGTTTCCTTGTCATTTAAATAATTTCATTATTTCATGGAAAACTGTATGAATGAAATTATGACTGCAAAGGACTTAAGGAGAAAAAGCACTTTACAAGTGCAAAGTATTATTAAAACAAAATGTAAGAGTTCAAAAGAATGATTCATTGGGAGCATTTTTGTGAGCAAACAAAAAAAAATGGAGTGAAGCAAAGGCACCAAGCGACTGAAAACTGTCCTTGAAGAATGAAAACAAAGTAGATAAATAGGAATTGAGAACAGCCTTCTCTTTGTGAAAGTATCCTATGAAATCTATGAGTCTATGCTCTTTACTTTTATATTTTAGGTGATGCTCAGTTGGACTACACTTTGCTTGCATTTAGTTTCACGGGCCCATATCTAGCCAGTTACTCTGCAATCCCAGAATTCGTTCTTTCAGTATGGTAAGAGTAAAGAGATTTTATCTAATACAAAGTACATTAGTATTCTGTGTGTGTTGTTTTAGTATAAATTATGTAAAAAATAAACTATTTGCCTTAATCTCATCCTTTTTATTATTTTTTCTTCCTGATGATTGCCTGTAAACTTTCTGTACCAAATTCACTGTTTATTTTCTTGCATTAGTAGCTATTATTCAAAACAATTGTTACTGTATGATAACAGTTCTCTAGCTTCTTCAAAATTTAGTGTTTTGGAGTATTTCTGATGTCTTTAACATTAGTTAGCTGTTTCCAGTCTGAGGGGCTTCCACACTCATCAGTCAGAGCAGAAGTAATAGGAATGGTCTAATATATTCCTTGTGAGCACTTAAAAAAAAAGTCCACCATCTTGAAATACCACCCTAGATGATTTTAGAAACTTCTAGAAATATTTGAATGCTTTAAAGCTATGTAAATTTCCAGGACTGAACAATTGAAACCTCTTGGAATCAGCATGACTCTATCAGTGAGCAATTGTCATAATAGAACCATGCTAGATTCCAGTAAAAAAAAGAATTTAATAACAACATACAATCTCATTAGATACCAAATTTAGTATTTGTAATAACTTGAACAGAGGTATGTGAAATTACTGCATTTTTCAATTGGATTATATTGCACATTCCTTGCAGAAGTTTGTTTTTACATATGAGAGAGATCTGAATCTTTGGCTTTGTTAATATGTGATTGTAATATGACGGTTGCACAGTTTCTGTATTTTAAGTAGATTGCTTAGTATACAGAGATAAAAGAGGTATTTTGAAAGCTGTCTCAGACTTGAAAAATAGAAGGCTAATGGGTAACTAAAAGCTGCCTTTCGTGGAAGGTTTTTTATCCCTAGATCTTTATTCTTTTTTGTTCAAAGGACAGACTCAGTGCCTGATTCTTTTTCAGATACATGCACCGTACAGTTTCAGATCTTAAGAAATTGACTGCTATAAAAGAGTCCTGGCACTATTTGTTAGGTATGAGATGAGAACATACAGACAGATCTTTAGGGAGAGCGCTGCACTGAATCTTTTTAAGGCAGAACTTCAGCTTATAGCTTTCTTAAATATCAGTGAGAGCTACTATATGTGTGTACTTGGCATTTTTTTGCATATGCTTTCAATACACACATTGTCTTGCATCTTGATCAGCTTCTGTGAGTGAGTTTATTACAAGCCAGGTCAGCAGGATTATACTAAATCCATTTACTGCAGTGTATGCATTTTGGTCCATTTCATCTCAGCAGTAATGACACATACTAAAACTGTAAATGTTATTTAGATTAACAGCCAAATATATTGTCCAATAAATTAAAAAATAGCGTTAACCATTTTCTTCAGATGATGTTAATCAGTTCTTGGACAGCACCTAAAAATGCAAATGCAAGCAAGAAATAATGTGGAAAATGGAGAAATATGCAAATTAGAATGTGAGAACATACAATAGGCTGTTCCAGATAAAAGAAAAGTCAGTGGGAAGCAGCTTCCAGGGCTGGTGTCTACTGCACATCATAGCCTTACACAAGTTTTGTACTGCTTTTCAGATCAGGTTCGTTAATTCAGTTATAGCTTGTATGTCTGCATTGACAGTGCAATTACAGTATAAGCTAAGTAATTCATCCATAAATAATCAAGAGCTGACCACAATTTCTTTTCTAATTATAATAAATATAACAGTCTCTAATTGCAAGCCTTCAAGCGTTATTATCATTATTTTACAGATGGCAAAAGCAAGACCTTTTTTGTGTAAGAACACATAGGTAGTCCGTGACAAAATTAGGAAAAATATTCATGACTTCAGAGACTGTTTGCTGCTCTTATTACACAAAGAAGTGGATGATGATGTTTCCAAAATGTCTGTTTTTAAAATTATTGTTCTATTAATTCTTTTTGCAACAGTATTCAGTTTACAGGTAGCTAATCAATTATCTCCTGTTTTTATTCTCAAGGCAATCTAGCTTGTTTGATAATAGACATTTTTTGTCAATAATAAAGTATTGGTTGCTTGATCTTGCATGGCAGTCGGTAACATGACTAAATACTTCATTTGATTTATTTAATGGATTTGGTTTGCTTTTGCTCTCCTTATTGAAGGAACTGGCAAGAAAATATCCTCCTGTGCAGCGAATCACAGCCAGGGGTGACAGCAACATCTTTAAGTTTTAACCCTATAAATTGGCAACAACTGTGTTTTGTTAACGAGAGCTCTCTTACTATATGGGATATTGAAAGGAATAATGAAGATCATTATCTTAAACAGAGGTGAGTGTAACACCTGTCATGTCATAAGAAAAATCTGTATGTAGATGTATATTTTAGGGAGTAACTGTAGTGATCTACATCTATTCACAAAGAATTTAAATCCAGTTAAGTTCAAATAGCAATTATAACCAGCAACTGTCAAATCACAGGCCGTATGAATCTACCTAGTCATAAAATGGATTGATTTTATTTATTTTCAAGTGCTCATGTCTGGATTATGCTCACCATCCAAGTTAATACTAATTAGCACCTTTGGTAGATGCCTTTATCAAAAGCTGCAGAAGAAAATTAATGTGTCTGGGCTATTTTCCTATTCCTGCATATAGTTATGCTGAGCACTGAGTTGGAACATGAATTGCTTTTGTGGCTATGAGACTACCATGTTGGATCAAGTTTCTTCATAGTAAGCATGGTTTAATATAGAGTTATCATAAAAAATTATAGCAAAAGCAATGTCAGTTTTCTGTGTGGCCAATTTACAGATCCAAAGAGGATGTTTCTGTCAATGCAATTCACTGAGCACAGCAAATTTATGAGAATCTATTTATGCTAAAATGTTTTTGGAGGCTAGTATAAAAGCACGTAAACAAGTACGGATCATTTACGATGGAGATCTTGAAGTATAACACAGATGCTGCTGCAATGGCAACAAGTCTATAATTCCTATCACTATATTTAATCTTCTTAACTGGCAGTGTAATCAATATATTGTCAATGAGATAATATATTTTTTTCTTTTTGCCATTATAAAGTTTGCATGTGGATATACACTGATATACTCCTCTATCTTACTTCTCATTCTATTCAGTAGGGGTTGAACCTCCGCTAAGGATTCCTTGTTTCACATAAAATAATACCAAGACATAAATCAACATTATCTCTAACCCACAAAGTCCTCAACTCCTGCATTATAACATCATAACATCTATTCATGTACTGAGTACCAAACAAACTGCAACAGGCAAATCCTACACCTAATTTTGTTCATCTTTAAACCTCCTCCAAATAAAAGTTAAGCATGGATCCTTATAGCATGCATGCTAGGTGTGTGGCATTATAAATGCTGTTTAATAAGGAGACAGCAGCCTGAAACATTTATCTAAGGCAAAACGAAAAGATATTGAGCTAGAATGTGGCAGTTCTCTGTCAGGAATATTTCTCTTTTGTAGTAAAACTACTTTTGGTCTTCAGTGAAACAGTATGTGCTATATGGAATGTTTGTCTACAACACTCTCGTTACTGTTGCAGAAATAAATCCCATTAACCAAACTGGTGTTCTCAAGTTTTCAAAACATAGGTCTGTATCAGCATTTATTATTCATAATATTTATTCTCCTCAGAAAGTGTCTCTCTCTTTTTCACAGACCCGTGAAAATCCCTGACGAAGAAGGGTCTATGACTCCTCATGAGGATTTGTTTTCCCCAGGTTCTCATAGTGAAAACCCTTATTATGGTCCCGTGTTGCCGATTTCAGCTCTTGCTGGTCTGGTTGGAGACGAAGCAGAAACATTCATGGTAGTTGTTAATTTTATCCACTTACTATCCTCAATCATTATATTTTTCAGGCAAATAAATGTTAATAAAATTAATTATTTTAATGCCTGTTCAACAAGTACAGTTCAATAAAGGGATCTGTCATCTCCACATGTTTTTTAAATACATTTTGACAAGAGACTTACAAGGCATGCTGCTGCTGCTGCGCACTGCAGTACAATGCAGAGATTTCTGACTCAGGTCCAAGCATGGTAATTTATCTGTGCAGTAGAGGTACTAATCTGGATCCCAGAGGTAGCAAGGTCATGTTAGCATTTGACTGTGCCCAAGCAAAGAAGTCCTGAAACCTTGAAAACCTACTCCCATGCTAAACTGATAATAAACTGCAGGTACATTTATTCCTCTTTGGAATTTGATCTCTTCTTGACTGTAAAAATGCCTCAAGCTATGAAAACATTGCAGACTTATTCCAGCTTTATTCACTTCTTCTGAGCTATATTCCCATACCACTGACAATGTTGGATCTGCCCTTTTGTTATATGTGTATTTGATCACTTACATGTTGTTTTTCTTTGAGATGCCTCCTATGAGATGCTTCAAAAGTGTTCTCATTGTTTGAAATTTGCTTTCAGTTGACTATTAACTAGCAGCAATTCCCAATGTGAAAATATTTAAGTTGAAAAACTGGGATTTCCATTTTTAATTAAGAAGATCAATTTCTATTTAATGGTTTGGCTTATGTGTATAGGATGCAAAAGCTGCCAGGCATAAGATGATATTGGCATTACATTACCTCTTTGCGTAAGAGAAATGCGAATTCTGTAATACCAGATCAGTTACCACAAGTTTCTGCAGTAAACTTTTCTCATAAAGCAGAATAAAGAATAAAAATAGAAAAATGGGAAATGATGTTTTCCTGACCTCATCATCTTTTACATATTAAGAAACAGAAATTTCTTAATTGTGTTACTGATGATGCCCTTGGTGTTCAGGGCAATCAATAAAGTTTAATTACAAACACCCTCTCCGGATTCATCTGGCAAATGAACTGCTTGTATTTCAGATCCTTTAGGTCTTGGAAAGTTAAGATAAAATATGCTCATAAGAGACATTTTCTTTCTCTTCTCTCTTACTGCTTCATGATATATGCAGAAAATCACACTTTCTTCTCTAGCCTGCCAAGTGGGTTATGAGAAGTATTGAAACAAACAAACAACTGTCATGTTAGGACTGTGCATAATACAGTTTGTCTTTTCTTGAACGTTCTTCCATTCATCAAGATCAAATACTCCTCTATGGAAAACTATAGATGTAATACTAAGATTTCAACAGAAATGACTAAAGGAAGGAAGACCTACTTTAGCTTTCTGTTACCATTCACAACACTATTTTGGAATTCAGCACAGTTAAACATAAACATTTCTTTCACTAGAACTGGTCATTCTCTGTGTAATCAGTGCATCAGTGTGTCAGTATGCTTAAATTTGCATCTTTCAAATTTGTTTGTAGTCCCTGCTCCAGAACATGATGCTGATGCTGAAATGTAACCACAATGGGGCAGCGTAGAGGAAGGAAATCAAATATCCTGCCACTTTCAGTTCTTTTCTTTCTTGCATTAGATTGATTTAATATTTCTTACAGTTGAGATCTGAGTTTTCTGAATTTTCTTTGACAGATCAAACATTTGATGTTTGATGAAGTGGACTTCATCTCCATTGTCAATTTTATTCCACTGGCTTTTTATAAATCTTTTCATAACAAAGATTCACCATGGAACTTTTATCTCAAGAGGTATTATTTAGAGGGTGAGACCTTCAAAAAATAACCCTTTATTAATTGCCAACAGTGTATCAATGCACTGTTCAAAAAATTCATTTTGGGATTAGTATTTTTTTATCTGATTTACATATAGAGACAGTCCTGATAGCAGGTAGAAAGAGGTAGAAAAAGGTGCCTTTACACAGCAAGCCTCTGATTCAGAGTAGTTCAGCTACAATCTTGCCAAAAATTTGTGATGTTCAAGCCTCATAAAAATCAGGGAAGATGTCCATATTAAATGTTTGTCGAGGTGATGTATAAGTCCCATATTGTTACAGATTTACTATTGTTACTCGTTTGATTTATAAAGTAAGTATTAATAGACTTTATCTCTGTAACACTTTCCCTCTGAGGAATTCAAAATGCTCTTTAGGCATAAATGGAGAGTAAGTTACTTATCCAGAATCATATAGCAAGTCCTTGACAAATTTTACAAATAAAATATAGATACTTAAGGATCTCTGTCTTATGTTTTATCACAGGTTCAGCAGGTGTTTTACAGAATTATAGATTCTTCAGATTATTTCATCTATCACATTCAGCCTGATGTTCCTCACCATTTCTGCTCACATACACAGTTCATTGAATCAATTCATTTTTTTTTTCCTATCATGGTATTTATACAACTCCTGTGACTTGTATTTGAATAACTCACATATTTAATAATGTTTGCATGCAGAATACATCTTTGATGGAGAAGTTCTGTTCTTCATGTCTTACAGAGGATGGATTTATGCAATTTATTTTAGAGAAACTAAATCCAAGGCACATGGGAAGTCTGCTGCAGTGATATCTTTAGAAGTAATTTACAGATAACAGAAATTGGCAGATCTGTTTTACAGAGCAGTTTGGATTATTTGATAAGAAAAGCTATTCAAACAAAATTCATTTTAGTAATGCTAAGGATATAAAAGCATGTGTGAAGTAAAAAAAAATGTGTTTTGCAGGGAGTGGAATGATAGTGGGTAGCTATTTCACTTTGGGCTCCCAGTGCAATTCTGAAGTAAGAATGCTACAGCCCTATTGTGTTGATTTTATTGTATAATTTTACCATTAAAAAGATTGAGAGATGACTTGGTTATGGTGGGCAAATCATTTTTTGAGAGTATGGGGGATACCAGAGGACTTTCCAAGTTAAAGGACAAAACTGTAACATGCAATGCCTGGAATATAAATCTAGACAAATTCAAGGAAAAAAAAAATCCTCTCATTCCTAATAATAATATATTTATCACTGAAACAAGCTTCCAGATGACTTCAGACGTAGACTTTTCCGGAAAATAGTCTTGGTTTTCAATTTACAAGCCTTAGTGAAGAGATGATTGGGTAAAATTTGTCAATTGTTATCTGAAATTGTTTTTGTGTTGAAGCCTAGAGATGTCATTAAACCTTCATTGCATCCTACTGTCCATTGCTGGACTGCAACCTCTGAGATTTACATGGGTTGTGAAGAAGGACAAATTTTGGCAATTAATGCAGAGACGCTGAATGTTTCTTTTCTTCAACAAGGCCCTTTACCTGGTGAGGAATGTTACATGTTTGTTACATCTGTGTTACATGTTTGTATAGTAGATATTTCAGAAACTCTCTTGAGCTTGTGGGGCTTTCTTTAGCCTATAATTGCCATACATTTTTCTTTATAAAAATAACAACAAAAACCTTCTAAATCCACCAAAAATCTTGGAAAAATGAACTACAATTCCTTATGTTATTAACAGACCTATTATTTAACATAAAACTATTATTTTACCAGGTATACATAATCTTCTTGCTATTAGCTAAGTGCCAATAATATATTTGATTTTGCATGAAATACAGGATTGGCCTGTTTGCAAAGATTTTTAAGAGTAATGTTTAACATGATATTGATTAACAAAATTGAATTTAATATAATATTGCTTAATATGGCTCCTTAGGGTGTACTCTGACATAAACTAGTTTTTATTGAAAATCAGCCTGTAAATACTATCAAGCTTTACTTGAAATTAAGAAGCACAGACAGTGAACAGAAGCAGCTTTTGGCTTACAACAAAACAATCTTCCTTTAATTTATTTGAAAATGGGAGTGCTCAGTACCTGTCCCACAGGTTGATTGCAACCTGTCAAGGCAATTTGACTGTGCCACATATATTCCCAGTTGTCTTTTTCACGAGCACTTTTGGTAAACTAGTGCCTGACTAAGGTTTTCTGGCAGCAGCAGCTCATGCCAAGCCTCCTTTTCCTCTGGGAACCAGAGGATTCCAGAAGTCTGTGAGCTGCTACACCCAATCCTCCTGTGCCCATTCTGAGGGCTCCCACATGGAGGCTAGTGAGACAGAGGCTGCATGAACTGCTGTGCCAATGGCAACCTGTGCCCTGTCATTGTCTGGGGAGAACAGAAGGTGTCAGTCCTACTGTGCATATGAAAGTCACTGGTTCAATCAGTCAGAAGGGTAGTGCAATTAGCCTCTCCCTAGCAAGAATAAGATGGGTCATGTGCTGCTGCAGACCAGCCTAGAACTTTTTCTCTCAATGAATGCCGAATCAGTGTTAATAAGCAGTAAGCTTTTACAAGTGATAAAGCCAAGAGGCTAGTGATGAACTTGTTTTCTTTTTTGTTTTTCAATGTAATATATTGCTTTTAAAGCTGCAACAAGAATCCCTGAATTTCCTGCAGTACTGTATCTCACTTCCAGTGTTGTTCTCTGCTATGGAACTTTCAATGTTGTAAGCTTACTCAATAAAGAGCTGGAAATCATCATTTAAAAAAAAAAAAAGAAGAAAAAAAAAGATGTGACCAAAAATGTTTTTGCCAGCTCAGTAGGAAGCCAACAGAATATTGGCCATTTGGGCTTTTATTTGGCTCATATATTCTTCTCTTGAGTTCTGTCCCCAAAAACATGTAACAGAATTGTGTGCATTCAGATTGTACTGAAGCTTCTGTTAATTTAAAACAGACTGAAATGTGCCTCATTAGCAGAATGCTAAAGCATGTCCAGCTTTAAGCACATGCTAAATTCCCAGTGTAATGATCTAAACAGAATCATAAGCACCCACAATATCTCACTTGGGCAATTTTTTTTTTCAAACTGACTGACCTTTCTCTCCAAAGTAAATCAAATTAAAAATCATGGTTAGAAATAACAATACTAAAATAAGTTCCTGACTCAGTACACTGAACCCAGCCTTTTGTTCAATAGACTGGAATACAATTTACTTTTAGTGCAGCATCGACATATAAACGAAGTTGACATTATGAATTATTTTCTTTTGTGCAGAGGAAACACATAACATATTGGAGCTGTTGTCATACCTTTATAGAGAAGTACAGAAAAAGAAAGGTATTGCCATGTTCAACTTAAGGTAATAGATTTTAGGCAGCACAAGTGATGGAGGAGAGTAATCATACCTGAGTACAGCTGAAAGCCACTGGCTAGAAAAACAAACTGGCCTCTTTGAGACAGGTTGATGGCTGTCTTTTTTATGTTTAAATGACAAATAGCTAATAGCTTTTGTGCTAATAGACAACTAAATGAATGGCTTCAGGAGAAACAGTGGCAGTGAAATTATTTCTATTAATTCTAATCCAAACTGGGATAAATGATGTTAGAACATTTTTTTTCTACTACTCAGTTTTAGTGCATTTTGTCTGGAACTGCAACCATTATTGCTTTTTTTTTAGAACCAAAGGGCTTGTTTCAAACAATTTATTTTGGGGCTTCATGCTAAAAAAGAAGATTCATAAACTGGAGGAAGTTCAGCAGAGTGTTACAAAGATTATTTGATAGGCTGAGTACAGAACACAGAAAGAGCATCTAAGACAACTGGGTTTGGTCAAGCTGAAGAAAAGGATAAGGGTGAATATTACTGCTGCTTCAGCTACCTAATGAGATGTTACAGAGAAGTTGGAACCAGAGGCAAAGGAACTAAGCTACAATGGAGGAAATTATGGGTGGAAAAAAAAATTCAAAGTGAGGGTAGTCAGACATTGGACAGGATGCCTAGAGAGCTGTGAGACTTCTATCTTGGGGATTTTCAAATATCAACTACATGTGACTCTTGGCAACATGACCTAACAATGAAGTTGGATCTAACTTTGAAGTTGGCCCTCGCTGAGTAGAGGTTAGATCAGAACCTCCTGGAGTCCCTTCCAGGCTACATGACCAATTGTTCTATTACTGACTTCAAATCAAATTCCCCAAATCAATTCCTAATTCATCAGACCCTGGTAGTACTGTCACTTCAGATTATGCATATTGACCTTCTCCTTTACTATCACAGCAAAAGGTCCAAAGAATGTATTGGCAAAGGAGTCTTTTTACTCTCAAATGATAAACTCTCCCAGATTTAAAGTTGAGAAAGAAATTAAATTTTATATGTAAGAAGATGTATTTTTAAAAATATTTTATGTTGTTTCAGTGCTTTCAGATGGCAAACTGAAGGATCTGGAAAAACGAGTAGTACTGTCAATGGCATTTTGTAAAGACGGACTATACACAGCTGGAAATGTAAGGCATCCTTCATGTTTACTATCGTGTGAAAACAAAAGAACACTGAAAAAGAATAGTTTGCGAAGACCAGTGCAAAGACAGGAGTAGGAAAAATACAGGGTTGCAGAACTAGAACAGTTCTTTCTGGTATTGTCTTTTCCTTTGTAAGACTTGAGACAAGAGGTAGGAAAGGAGCAGGGTCGGAAGAAATTCCATTTCTTGGTGTCAAAGAAGCAACGAAAGAGGACAAGGCTATTTTAACAAAAGAAAAAGAACATTCTAGAGGAACAGAATAGAACATACATGGACATAAAATAGAAAAGAGAGAAAATGACCAAGAGAACTGCCTCATTAAGTTGCCTTACTGTTCAACCACTGCCATTGCACATTACTGCTTTAAGAAAAAAGAAAAAAAAAAAGAGTAGGACAAATCCTACTGTCTCAATAAACCCAATAGGAAATCTGGAGTAGAACTGATGATAGGGCCTATTATTATCCGACATGGACTGTTACAAAGACTTGCATTTAAGAATATATTCATTTTTTAAGCATATTGTTATTCATCGTAAGAGTCTTCTGGATGTAGACATGATAAAGGCAAATTAGTGATGGGATACAGTCAAACGCTGTTACTTAGATGCTTTCAGAAGTTTTGGCAGTTACATTTTGCCAGAGTAGGTTGGGATAAATGGCCTAGATCTGATGTGGATTTGTACTTTTCTGCACAGGAGGGAATTGTATTCCGTTATGATATCAAAGGTCTCCAGTACGAGATGACAGTCTGCACTGATATTTTTCAACCCATATCCGGCCTCGTATTCTCTCCTGATTACACCATACTTCTCATTATAACCACGGAGGTACAGCATTTGAGACAATAGTGTCATGTAATGAAATGTTCCTGTGATTCAGCTGTGCATCGATATTATTAGTATTCTAGATCTGTAATGTAATCTTACAAGTCAACAAATTATACCAGGGATGTTAAGATTTTAATTACAGATTAGAAAGACATTTCTGAAGTACAAAACAATTATTTTACAGATGGTGGATTATAAACTATAGTTACTATCTATACTGGAATTTCCAAATATAAATACTTGCAGTGCATGTTCAGGATCTCCAGTATGTCCAGGCCATGTGCCATCTAATGTGCATGAGCTCTCAGCTTAATTTGTGCCCATAGCATAAGCGAAGAGAAGCTGGGGCATCTCAGATCTGCTGTGACAATGCAGGAGAGTCAATCTGCATGAGCAGGCTGAAGTTGTTTGGAAATCCAGTTGAAGGTCCTTCTTTGGATTGGATGTCCAGAAATCTTGGGCAAGGGTACCAAATCCTCAAATTTCACCTTTTTTTTCAGACCTGTAATAATTTAAATTGGTATTTTAAGAACTCTTCAATCTTTTTAGAAGTAAGACCCATTCCAATGTAACAGAGAAAAAGAACAAGAGATTTTAAGTCAGGACTCCTGGCAGTGTTCTGAATTTCTGGGTTCAGAAGTGCAGTGTTAAGGTATTTTGGTCACATCCTGTCCTTGATTTAATTTTCTTTTTGAAAAACAGGAGTAGTGCATCCTTATTTTCTGAGAGTTTGGTCAGTATTAATTATAAATTGTTTCTAAAAGGGTTTGAGTTTTTTAGATAAAAGCATCTCCTAAATTGTATTATTTATACTTTGTTTATTATCTTGTCTTGGAATAACACAAAATAGTTCTTTATTTGTTTTATTAAAGCAATTTTGTGAAAAAAAAAAAACAAAAAAAACCTTCTTGAAAATGTGATTAGCTGGATCACTATAAAATGACCTAACCTGATCTTCAGCTACTGTAAGTTAGCTCAGTCCACTGAATTCAGCTGGACACTGGTTTAGAATCAAATATAAAAACTTTGAAGAATGAAACTCTTCAAACTGTGAGTTTTCTGGCTGAAGTGGTTGAAAGTTTCCAGGGAAAAGTTTCATGGCCAAGTGATTTTTTTTTTGTCAGGGGACAATCTATACTTACAAACCTGGTCACAAAGAAGCAGACAAACTCCTGGATGCATGCAGCAGTTGTTTTCTGTCAGCTGATTTTCTTACACCAGGGAATGAGTACTGTGTGGTAAGGAATGGCATTCTTTTTTGTATGTAATAGTGGCTTCTTTTGAGTAATCCATGTGTTACTCAGGCACAAAACCAAAAGTCCCACAGCGTTTACAACTGTTCTTGTATTGGTTACAGTAGTATAACACTCATTAAAGGAAGTGAGTGGCATCACTGCAGGTACAGACTATGAAAAGATCAGTACTTACCCCACAGTGCAGGGCAGATAACTCTCCGTTTCTTAAAATGTATTAATGGTTCTGCTGTTGATTCATGTGACTCGTCATGGTTCAAGATCATAGCTGTGCAGGAGATAGATTCAATTTAGAAAGCAGATATAGAAACTAGAAGTTCCCACTGATCTTTTCAGCCTACAATACAAATTGCATTAGCTGGAGAGATGTTCTATCCTGGTCCAGGGATAAAGAAGACCTTACTCTTGGATCAGTCTCATCCTGAGAAATCCTTTGCATTTCCCCTGTGTCCTTGATTCCTGCAAGACATACTGTTTGAGCCAGCAAGTCTGATTTTTCCCCCACCCATGAATTCTTCACAAAACCAGCAGAGGAACCCTAGGGATTTAATCAACTGAGTTTGCAGAATCTGTTTGTTAGCTCTTAGCATGGGAACTATAAATTTTACCTGTCTCAGACTGAGAAAAGTGAGAGTTGATTGGTCGCCAGCTGTATCATACTATGAAATTATAAAATTGTCGTGATATAAGGAGAACTCAAGCACCTTTATGATATGCCAGTGCTTTTAATGTGGAAAAACAAGAAAATTCTAAGTAGGTTTCTCTATTGCTGGTTGAATGGTGGGAATATTAATACAGATCAAAGTTATTTGTTTTGCCCTATATTGTCTGATCTTGCTTAAAGATCATTCCTGTAGATCCTGCAAGTCACAAAAATTTTAAACATTTTCCTTTACTGGTGAACCTTGGAGAAAATACACTTATAGCAAGAGCACACTCTAGCAAAACCATTTCAGTCAAAACTAGTACCCGTTAAACTGCTACGCTCAGTCATTATTTGAATGTATTTCCCACAGATCATCACTAGTCACTCTAGAATATTTTTTCCATTCTCAAAAACATCGTTATGTTTTTCTCTGTTTAACAGTCAGTAGCAATTTCAGGGGAAGTGCAAGTTTGGCTCCTGGAAGATGGGACTTGTGTCAGCAAGTTAAGCCTTGATACTGAGGAGAACATAACTGAGAGCTTTACGGTGATTGATGCTTATATTTTTCATCTTTAATGTCTGTTAATACATTAATTAATACACATTAATTAATACAGTTCATAGGACTGGATCAACCACTTTTTGAAGAAGTATCTCTGAATAGTTACTGAATAGTATCTCTGAATATTAAATAGACGGGATTTTTAAAATATTATCTTGGAGAATATTTCCTTGAACTAATTAGAAAATTTAACTGAGTACAGAGCAGAGTAAAGATTTCAACCTAATGTCCTGATGGTGTATCTTTTAAAAAATATTAACAAATCTCAGGGATCTACATTTTATATTAATTTATACAATTTCTATTTCAATTTTTAATGCTTGTCAAAACTGAAAGGAAGTGTTTAAAATGTATAAAAACTAAATGCACTGTCTGATCTAAAAAAAGGCTGTCGGAATTGAATTCTTAAATTATTTCAAACCATTAATGCTTTGTCTTGATTTAAGATGCATTCACATCCTGAAATCTGTCATAGAAGGAAAACAAAATCCCTTTCTATAACAGCTCTGCTCACAAACAAACCTCACCATTTTATTTAGGGGGAATGTCCTTCACTCAAATCTGGGTAGTAGATATAATGGTTGTTCTGAGGAAGGGAGAATGTAAATTTTGATATGTAAATGCAAAGCATAGGGGAAAATGTCTATAATGTTTCTAACATTTTTTCTATGTAAAAAAAGAAAGAAAAGAAAAAGATCTTCAGATAAATCACTTGAGATTTAGTTTTCCCAAATTTTGAGGACTTTTAAATAGTAAAAGAAGTTGCATACTAAAATATATCCTAATATGATATAATATGACCTTGTCACATATCTTTTACTTCTCAACTAGGCAACTGCTATGGCTTGCTGCCCTTCCTCAAATAGTGTTGCTGTAGGGACCAAAAAGGGAGAAATTTATTTCATCGATATTACCGAAGTTGAAACTCCCCGGGTTGTTCACAGAATTTTTCTTTCCAAATTTCCAGTGCTATCTTTGGAGTAAGTATGTAGTAACAAGGGCAGGAATATCATCAGTATGTTGCTAGAACAGTGCTGTTTGTTGGGGAAAAAATAATTTTTATTCTAGAAGTGTCAAAATATTTAAGTTTCAATTATTTTCCCAACATATTCTGAATTACTATGCCAGAAGAATAGTAGCAGGATTTAGATGAGACAAATATAATAATCCTGTATTTTTAAGAAAGTTTAGCTGAGCATTTTAAGATACAGATTTATAAGATCCTTTCTGGCACCATATGCAGTAATTATGTGCTGTTCAGCGTTTTTAAATTTAGAGGATTATTCCTCACTCAATATGAATGTGAGGTTTTGTGAAGTTAGATTTAAGCCTTTGACTCATCCATTCTTATATGATGGATTCCATTACTATTCTATTACCATTGTTCATTCACTTTTTGTTAACTGTTAATGAATTTACTGTTTTTCTTATAACTAACTATGGTGATCCAAATGACTTTGAAAGCATTGGTCTTCAAAATTGACGAATTTAGGAGGGATATTTAAAAATGGAAATCTATAAAAATATATCCCTGAAGCAACTTATTCAAAGTCAAATCAGTGCAAACAAAGGCATCTGTCCATTCAAAATAATATCTAAATCTTTTTAGTAGTTTTGTCTAAAAGAAAAGGGAAGGTTTAATAAAGTCATTTAAGCAGATTGCTATTGAGCATTGTTAGCTTCAGACTGAATGCCTTCTCAACTGGAAATTCTACTCATTATACCAGGTTTTACATCAGGTCTTGACTCGGTTAATGCATGGGCTAAAATCTCAGTTATATTTATGCCATCATTGAAGTTAGCAAAACTGTGGAAGTGAGATTATGAAAAAAAAATGATCTATTGTATTCAACTGTTTTTAGAATTTAACATTCAATATCTTTATTTGTTTTGGATTTGTATTTTACCTAGTTACGATCAGACTGGTCAATTCCTCATCTCTAGAGCTACACAAGGACATATATTTATTCTAGATGCCCGACCTTCAAATTTATTCCAGGTTCTTGGATATATAGGTAATATATATAACAACATTAATCACGTATTTTCACTGTTTGCTGTAATTTGATTATACTTGCTGCTCAGACTCAGTCACTTTCCTTCTTTCTATTTACTTATGGAGATGAGAGCATAAGATGATTCTTCTCCTTTGGCTCCCAAACAAATTTTGTTCTGGCCAAACTTTTTTCTTTTCCTTGTAATTTTAGTTAGCAAATACACTGAAATAACTTATCTGACAAAGTCCAGATAATTCACCAGGAAGAGACAGGATCAGTTGACCAACCAATCACACTCCAGAGTAAGAAGTCAGGAATGGTGCTGTCAAAGGACTCAAGATCTCTGGGACCATACCACATGAGGATTCAGACTAATAATCTTTAGGTTCTGATATCTGAATGCAAATTTCTGTCACAGATGTCCATTCCATGTCTCTTTAACACACAGGAGCTGCTACAATTGTCAGCTTTGCTGATTGACACCGAAGAATAAAAAATGATGGAATTTTAACTCATAAACAAGATTCTCCTGACATTTATAAATGTTTGTGCAATACCTCAATTCCATTAGCTTTATATTTGTAGACCATAGCTATACATATAGACATTATATTATCATTTTGATTTAGTTTGACTTCCAAGATAATATTTGTTTATATGTCAAGACAAACATAGAATTACATCTCAGATATTTTTCTGAATTGTCTGATTTCTCTCTCAGCGGCTGGCTGGCTTCTTTGAAGAGGGCCTTTTTTGTTTAGTCCTGGGACTATAAAAAGTCTCCGTCAAGAATTGCCTGCTAAAATTGAATCTGGATCTAAATTCAGGTTCAAATGCTAAATATAGTAAAAACCCTGCAAGTGCTCAGTATTCTCAGCTTCTTTGTCTCCAGCTGAAACTGTATATTCAACACTTCTGAAACCAGGTGGTGGCCTGTCTGAGCTTTTAATGCAAACGCAGAGCAATCCGGTTGCATTTGGAACAAAGGACCCTATTTTGTTTCACACAATGACTTAGTAAAAGCAATGATAATTTGATTCAGTAACTTTTTTATTATTTTTCCCTACCTGCTTCAGTGCTGGCAGATGAAGTCCTTGGACTTTCTGTACTTTCTGACTTCAGGCATGACTTAGTTGAAGTGGTGGTACTTCTTAAAGTAGCAGAGGTTCAGCGAGCAAGACTGGAGATTTTTTGTCTGTCTTCAGCTCTCGCAACAGGTAAAAGTTAAATAATATTAATTGTGATATTTTTCTAAGACAAATACATATTATTGCCTCCCCCTACACAAAATCCTTATGATCTTAATCTCTTTCTTTACCTCATCTATCCATTCTCCTGGGACTCACCACTTCTTGTGTGGCCGTATGTAGACTTACCTTTATCAGCTGATTCATTTCAGCAGGACAATGGTATGCTGATTAATTGATGAAAAGGCAAGAGAGAATTAATTTACCGAGGGAATCACTAAGCCACCACTTAACTATTACTATTTTGCTGCTGTTTTTGTTGACATTGCTACTCTTATGCAGATAATGCTCAAAGCCAACCACAAACAGGCTTCATGTTTGGTATCACCCACATACAGAATAGCATATCAGGTGTTCAAAGTAGAATCAATCCCACTAGGCTCTTCGGAGAATTATTAGAGGTAAATCATAGCTCATTAGAAAAAGGCAAGAGGTTAATATATCTTAAAAAATGATTCCCTATCTTCATTACAGGTTCCCCAGATAAAAACACCAAAGGAAATGGTCATGGTATTAAAAAGTATTAGCTTGTATCCCAATAGGAATGCTACAAAGAAACAGTCTGCTGTATGAGGAGCAGATGACAATTAGTGAGAATTAATAGTGGCCTACTTACACTGGTCCAGATTTTCATTTGATGAATGGATCTGCAGTGTGCCGTGTACCTATTGAGACAAGTGCCACTGTGTGATCTGAAAGAAAATGATGGGAACCTATCAGTCGCTCACTACACTATGTAACCCATACTAACTTGTCAAAATATTATTCATCTTTTGTTTTATATATGCCATCTTCAACTCTGTAACAACTCAGTAATTTGCTTCTGCCATTCAGTACTAAGTTGTAAAATTATAGCATTTTAAAGTGAGTCTTCTTTTACAGAAATATTTTAAGCAAGAAAAGAATGACCCAGAATGCCATGACTGATCACAGAACTTCTACTTCTGTGGACCAAAACTAGTATTCTAGGAATGCATTAATTTGCGGTTCTTTTTGTTTGCTGACTATCTATTTTTCACATCAGTGTTAATTCCAGGTGTTTCTTGAAAATTCAAATTAGTCAAAGAGAATAAAAAGTTTTTTGAAGATATGACTATAAGTATTTTATCCAAGACCTCTCAGGGATGGCATATTTATTGGCAGAGATTCCAGAACTAGTTCTAGATGAAAATGATGATGACATGAATCTCTGCGAAACCTGGACTACATGCACTCCTCACTGATGCTGTTTGGCCTCACAGTTGCTTGATAGGTGAAGCCATGAACTAGTGTCTCCTTCTCCTTGTTTCTTTTTTCAAAATTCTAGACAATGAAAAGTATGTTAATGAACAAGGAATGCTTAAGCCTAGTGCCATTAAAATGGAGCATTATGATCTGGATTATCCTTTGAGCTCAGCAGTCAAATTGAAGGATAATGTTGTGTATGGCTACTGTGGTATTGCACCTTTCATCTGTAAATACCATCTCTCTGAAGAGGTAAGTCTATAAAGCAATAGCTCCAAACATATTGATTGTAAATGCTTTTGAAAAGGCAAGAAAGGAATTAGCAGCCTACAAATGCTACTGGCTCCCTGGCTCAATCATCCAACATTTTAAATTGCAGTGCACGCAATAAACAATACACCAATCTATCATTAGTTTTTGTAAAATGGCATAGATATTTCCTTTATCTCAAATACTGACTAACATTTTGTTTGTTGACAGAATATGTTGAAAGACCTCTCAGTTTTTTTATCAGAGAAGAGGACTCCTAGCAAACAGTTTGGACCAGGGTTTCTCTGTTTATCACCCAACAGTCGGTGGCTTGCATCAGCAGCAGAGGATGGGGTTTTGTTCATCTATCAAACTTTTACTATGGTAAGTAGGCATCTAGGTTTGGGTTTCATTTGGATTTCAATGGAAAGAACTGTAGCAGTTACTTTCTTCCACTATAAGCTTTTCTTCATTTAAAACTAAGGTTTTAAATTTATGTTGAATGCCAGCTACCACAGGTTTATACAATATGATTGTTTTTATACGGGATGTTATGTGATCACACATACCACTTACTTTCTTTTCCAGTAAATCTTACGGGAAATATTTTTACCATTCCCCTTTTATATACTTCTTAGTGAAATTTTGAATAAACCTGTGTCTAGAAACAAAGGACCACACTTAAAAACATATTCCGTTAGAAAAACATATTTGCTGATATTGTTTCTGTGACTTTTTTCAGGATGTAATTGCTCAAAAGCATTGCCACTCATATCAAGGAGGGGGAATCAGATCCATAGTATTTTCACTGGATGGCCGATTCATGCTTGTTAATGGTGTAAATGATGGTGCCCTGGTGTGTCTGAAATGGAAGTATGTATAAAGTGTTAGAGCAATATTGATGGTGGACATTCTTGTATCATGATTGGCTGATTTTTGTATTGACTTGTGATTCTAGACCTCCTTTTTATTAATCTCATTTTTTTAAGGATAAGAAATGGATGGAATTGCATACTAAGATCTGTTCTCTTATCTGTAGAGGTGGTATTTCTTGCTTATGAAAAACTCATTTGAAACACTGAGAAATATGTGAATTTCTCCTACTTGGGTAGTGGTTGCACTGCAAAATTTATGAATATCTTCCAGTATTACCTATAATGTGTTTCTTATCACTCTCAAATAAGGACTCTCTGAATCTAGATGATTATAAACTTAGCACCAGAAGAGCCTGTCTTGTCTCAGCTACTAGAAGACAACACATTTTTTTATGGGAGGTCAACTTCAGCTATAAAGAGCTCTAAGCAGACACTGAGAGCAAGAAACACTTGAAACTATAGCTTTTCTGTTGTATAATAAATATTTTGGTAGATGCAGAGATTAAAGATGTAGTGTGTCACCTGAATTCTTTCAGAATCTGTGGAAATCATGTGTTTCATCCAATTCTAACATTCAACAATATTAAATCATATGCAGAAATGTTGAATAAGTATTTTAAAGGGCTTAAAATAGTGTTACAAAGAATATTTAGTACCACATCCTTTTCCTTGATATATGGAAAAATACATCAGTTCCTTTTTTATTTTTTACTAGGAGGATAAAGAAAATTGAAAAAAAGGAAGCTGCTTTTCACTGGCGATCTCTTCTTGCTATTTTGAACCAGTCCACTTCCAATGAAAATGCTGTTTTAAAATCTATGCCAGAATGGAAGTTTGAACCAGAATCCACATCAGAATCATTCCCAGAAGAGAAATTTGAGGTGGGTTTTTTTTTTTGTTCATTTGTTACGGTAAAATTAGAGATGATAACGCCAATTCTCAAAACAAAATCTGATCCTTTTAGTGAAAGTGGAAAAAAAAACCCTTGAGAATAGGTTAATTGTGCTTAATTGCTGATTTGTCTAACAGTATTACAAAGGAAATGAAATACTTTATGGGAAGATGACTGTCACTTCTTCAATTTGTCTTTTTTCTGTGTTTTGAATTGTGTTTCTTGTTATTTCAGATGTGATCTCATCTATTTGTAACCTTATATATTATTTCTGTCTCTCTAATTCTCACTAAATACTTGTCATGGATGTTATTTATTTCCTTCATTTCAGGAGGCACCTGAATCTTCCAATGTAGAACTGACAGAAGAAGATGGAAGCATCACCAAATTGAATTCAGCCATTGCTAGTGAAATGACTTGGATAGATCAGAAAATGAAGAAGGTACTTTCATATAACAAACATTAATCAAGGCAGCATTTTCAAGAGTCTGTTGTGATATGGGGTTTCAAATTACAGGTTGTATTTGAATCTTTTTTTAAAATTATTTTTTCTGTCCTTTGGGCCTCTTTTAAGGTATTGTGATTCCAACTTTTAAAGGTGCTATCTCAAGACTATAAACACATTTGGCCGGCATCCAGCACGGTGGGAGCTAAAAGACCACTTCTTTAGAAGCAGGAATTCTATGTACTTGGCTGACAGATTGGCCTCCCATGGAAACTCATAAAGGCCTTTTCCTTTAAAGTATGTCAGAAAGTTGCATAGAAGATCATCAGCAGAAATCAAGCAAACTCCTATGACCTGGAATAACAAAATTTACACCACTGTTAAATCAGTAATCAACAGTATGACATTAATTATGAAAACTCTGTTGTCTATTTCAGGGTAAGGCTGAAGTATGTCTGTTATGTAAAAAACGATTTTTAAAAGTAAAAGTGGATCAAGAATATGAGTCTATAAAGGGAACATTGTAATTTGTGTGCCTGGAAACTCAGAAACATGAGTTACAGGATTGTAGCAGATTTTTTTCTGATATTAGTCAGAGTTTAGCCAGTATTTTGTCCAGCTGGAAATAGCTTTGGAGGTTGTTTTCTTTAACAATAATATTTCTTTATATTATTTTGGTTCCCTTTTTTTTCTCTTCTTATGCAAGTTTATCTTTCAACAATGTATTTGTTGTATGTAGGTCATGAGAGAAGAAACTCACAAGTTTGCTAACCAGAAGAAAGAGCTGAAAATGGGAATTAAAAAGCTGCGTTCACATGTGAGTTTCTTACACTGGGCTTGACAGTTTTCTTTACAGAAACACTTCCTTCATAGTTGCTAGCCCAAGGGCTCTGTTAGATTTTGGTCACAGATGCTGAGCAGGCATAAAGTGATAAGCTCCTTCAGAGACTATACTGTCTTGACTGTGTCAGGAACTATTTTCTAGTACTCAGTTTCCCTTGCTCCAAAAGTAATATTTTACACCATTCATATGCCTTGAATAGTCCACCCTCTCAGCAGGCTAGTTTCTGTCTGTCTACCAGCCCATCTTATCCTGTACCATGAAGCAGTTAAAAATGAAGGCAACTAAAATCATTTGCTCTGCTATCAAGCTCTACAGTGTTACACGTAACATTTCTTCTGCTCACATTCATATTAATTTTTGTTTCTTATACTTATTTTTTTAAAAAAAGATCCAGAAAATGATGCACGAGAATGAACAGATGCCAGACATTGAGAAACTGGAGCAGCAAGAGTTCAACCTGGATATAGAAGAGCAGGAAAGACTGCAAGCAGAGGCTGAGCAAGAAGTGGCCAGGGTATGACAGACTTGGAGAGAATGTTTTAAAGCTAGCAGGCAGAAGGAGAAAGAATGAAGAACACAGGGGATGGTCCCAAAATTGCTGCTCGTTACTAAGAAGTAGGAAATATTTCCATGTTTTTCTGACCAAATTATAGGAAATAATTCCATCTCTTGTTCCATTGTATTCCCTGGAATACTTTTATATTGAATCTTCAAAACTTGCTGCACACCACATGTCTCCTGAGGTACTGAGAGAAGCTCATGAGGGCAGCAAGCTCCTAATTTTTTTGGTTACTTCCAAAAGAATATGAATAATTTGTTGCTACTACTCCTCAGAAATGTGCAGACAAGCAGCTTCAGTAGCAGATAAAATTTAAATTGTTAGGTTCCTCTTTGAATAGAAAGACCAGAAAAAAAGCTGTCAGTACATCAAAAGCTTTACATACCTTGGCTGAAAAGAATCAGCAGGGTTCTGAGAATTCTTAGAAAATTAAGTGGGAGTGTTTATTACATATCAGAACAGACAGTGTAAGAGGACAAGGAGGGGAAGATTGATGAAATACTATGTTTTTGTAAGAATATCTTCCAGAATTCATTTTCTTGGGAGTGCAGTGTAAGAAGACTACACTCTTGACTGTATCAGAGACTTTAAGGTGTGTGTGGAAAGTATTCTAAGTCACTTTTTGAAGTAGACAAAGCTGTTAATGCAAACATCACCAACTGGAATATGATGTGTGCCAGAAACAATAAATTCTAATCCAGTTCTGACACTGTAGCTTTGGGTGCATTGCTTAAGCTCTGTGACTCTTTTTTTCTTGTATAAAATAATGTCTTCTAATACAGTGAGACATTTGGGAGAAGAGAGATGCAGTAGTCTAAAATGGTGAAATACTGCAATTCTTCATTTTATCTATTAGGTTTATTTGCATAATTTAATGCAAGTTATCTGCTTTTCACCATATCCTCTTATTATTTTCTTCTTTTTGCCCTGGAAGTTGAGAGATGAGATTGATATGGAGAATTTAGCCAACTGCTACTTGCAGGATGTTATCAGACGTGAGTGCTGGGATTCCATGTGTGTAAAAGGACGTGCAGTTAAGGTAACCCCTGCTTTCTATCTAATTTTCTGCAGTAGTTTATTAAGGTCTAGTGAGAAAATAAATAGAAATATAACATATTTCTCATTTGTTTCTCAGGCTCATGCAAATCTTTCATTTTGTTCATTTTGTTTGAGCCTTGGTAACTAACTTGGTAACTTCTAAGTCAGATAAGAGTGTTGACAGGCAAACAAGCTATTCCTTAATTCCATGTTCCCAGAGAATATCTTAATATAGTGTTGTAAATATTATTTTTCATCTTTCATGCAGTGTGTATGATTCCTGCTACACAAAGCATAAAGACAAAATTTATTCATAGTTTTGTCTATAAGTTTAATAATAATAAGTTTAGTCAAACTTATGACACTGGATTATCTCAAGGGTGGCAAAAGACAAATCATTTTACAAAAATCTAATTCTCATAAAATTCCCTGGATAAAGAGGTCATATCCATAGATTATATATAAAAAAAAAAGAAAAAAAAAGACAAAAGCAAATTTTTAAGCAACTATGTTCTGTTCCAGAAAGGCAACTGCTCTTTGCCATACAGCTATACTTTTCATAGAATCATAGAATCATAGAATGCCTAAGGTTGGAAGGGACCTCTAGAGGTCATCTAGTCCAACCCCCCT
>JAWLRI010000203.1:1834642-1882293 GCA_034781795.1 Crypturellus tataupa | reverse complement strand
AGATCTCCAGGGAAGGAGACTCCACAACCTCTCTGGGCAGCCCGTTCCAGTGCTCTGTCACCCTCACTGTAAGAAATTTTTTCCTTAAGTTCCTGTGGAACTTTTGATGTTTAAGTTTTTGGCCATTTCCTCTTTTGTTATATTGCTTTTTACTATATTGTCTGTATTGATTATTCTTCAATTTTATTTGATTTTAGCAAATTATTTAGCTAAATATTTTATTTAGCAAAAAGTCATTATAACTCTTTAGCCTCCAGATATTGAACAAAAACATGATAGATGTTCTATGAAGAACTTTTTGCTATGATTCTTTTTTTTTTCATCTGAAAAGTGTTTCCATATAGCCTGTGAAGTGAAGAATTACCCTTTGAAGGAACGTAGCAAAGAAGAGCTGGAAACTTTGGAGAAAATTTTCCAGTTAAAGAAGATTGAGGCAGTTGATCTTAAGGTAAAATCTCTTCGAAATACTGCAGAAAGGCAGCTCAGACCAGGATGTTCTGAAAAGACACCTTAGCCGTGCTTTAGAGAAACTCATCTCAGCTGCAGTAGAAGTTGTCCAAATAAACAGATGAAGATGATACGCAGAATAACTGAGGTTGAAAGGAGCTTCTGGAGATTGTCTAGTCTAGCCCCCTGCCTAAAGCAGGGTCAGATAGAGCTGATTGCTCAGGATAAAGACTGCACAACCTCCCTGAGCAACCTGTTCCAGTGTTCAATCAACCTCACAGTAAAGTTTTTTTTCTTGCATTTAAGTTAGATTTCCCCTACTTCAATTTGTACCTATTACCTTTTGTTTTTTTCACTGAACACCGTGGAGAAGAGTCTGGTTCCATCTTCTCTACCCCCCTTTCCCCATCAGGCATTTATTAACATTGATAAGATTTCCCTGAGCCTTTTCTTCTAGAGGCTAAACAATCCCAGCTCTTTGAGCATGTCAGATGCTGCAACCTCTTAATCATTTTAGTTGCCTTTCCCTATGGCTGTACCTATTTTGTGCTGGGGAACCTGAAGCTGGACTCCAGATATGTTCATTTTGACTTGTATTATTTTGACCACTGAACAAGCCTTAACTGGAGAATTTTACCTATAGAACTGATGCCTCCAAGGTATCTTATCAGCAGAAACACTTTGAGGCTGTTTTATTCGCATGACACTGTATCATTTATATAATTAACACTACTACTGTGTTTGTGATTTTTAGATTCGAAAGGAAATTGTTGAGATCAAGCCTGAGACTGAATTACCTAAGGAGGAAGAAGAGATGGAAGAAGAAGTAGTGGCTGATAATACTGCATCTTATAGCTTAGTCGGAAGTCTGAGCTCTCAGTATGGTGCAGACGTATCTGTTTTATACCACCAGTTGGACTTGCACAGCAAGGAGCAGAAAGTCAATCAAATAATATTATTACAGGTGACTCCTTCTTGAATTTCTGTTACTGCAGTGACACTGTCATATCTGTTGGTTCTTGCACTATTCACACTTTCAAATTCCGGGTCTACTGATATCTTGCAGTGGGGTGTCGCATATCTGAGTTACTAAAATCAAAGCTGTTAAATGCACATGGGACGGTATAGCACCATGTGGACTTGCCAGTTCAGGTCTGAGAGAAAACATTTTTATCAAATGTTTTTTTCCAGATGTAAGAGGCCTTGTGGTTACCCAGTTTGAGGATACCTGTATTTGCCATTGGTGCTGCAGTTTAGGAGTCTGTATACAGAAAACTAGCTTGTGTATCTCTGCATGCTCTGTGGAGATACCTCGTACTATTTCCTTTCTCTCCAGGCTTACCATAACTTCATTTACAGCCTTCAGTGTTTCTCTTATTTATTATTCATTACCATCATACTCTCTTACTTCTCTTACCGTGGCCAACATTTTTTTTTAAGTAGTAAACATGTTATAAGCTTCTTGTGCTGATGACCTGCAAGGGTGGAGCTGATTAAACTGCTATAAACATTGGCTTCTCAGAGTTCTTTTAAGGCTGAAAATGGTAACAGAGTTCAATGATTATGTATGGGTAATAGATGAAATCAGAAGATATACTGTTTTTTTAAGTAGATGGGGAAGAAACCAAGGAGCATTTACCTTATAAGATACGTAAGTTCGGATGCAACAAGATCTTTCTTCTGTGGGACTTTAAAGATGCATATTATTTTTTTTTTGAGTTTTGAGGCCTTTTGTGTTCCTGGCTAGCTTACTGATGTATGCACACTTCTTTGGCAAATAGGTAATCATTTTAAAATGTAAGCTTTAATAGTAGAACTGAAATCTTAATGATGTTTTATTTTGGGAAATGGACACATGGTGTCCCTGGGAGAAACACATGTTTTTTTCTCTTAGTACTCTGCTTTTCTTTGATGACATCACTTAGACTGAAAAAAGAATCTGTCCACTAAGAATATATGCTTTTTTAAGCCCATAGTAAAATCTTAGTTCTTTCAGTTAGTTTCCAGTGTTTATTAATTCACCAACACACATTGCTAATATACTATCAGGCAGAAAATCACATGAAAGGCATATCAAAGTTGTAGATTGCAGCACTCAAAAATCAGGAAAGAAAGTCTTTAACTCTGCCCCCTTTGTATCTGTATTTTGCGACTTCTAGAATTAAAAGTTACAGGTATTGGTTTTTGCTTTGGAGCACCTTCTTCCTTTAGGCAAAGCCTGAAAAAAAAAGCAATAATGAAAGGCAGCCTAATTATTATCTACTTTTGCCACCACTGTTACTTTTTTAGAATGTCTTTGTCAGGTGGCAAATAGGTAGGAGAAAAGGAAAAGGAATTTCTAAGAAATTAAAAGAAAGAATGGATAAAACAAATCAATGTTTCTCTTCACGAGCTAAGGAGTAGTGTCATGGATGGATGGATGGATGTGATCTGTTTCCTCTTATGGTATTTCAGGACATCATTTACAAAGTGAAAACTGCTTTTAATAAGGAATTTGACATAGCTGTACAACAGAAGGAGCATGAGATAGCACGAGTGAAGGAAAGAAACCTGCGGATCCGAGAAATCTTGGCACTACTTGACCTCCAAGAGGAAGTGTGGGAGCCAGCTCTTACAGATGATGAAGTACCAGAGCGTGCACTCACTGTCCAGGATTCAGAGGTATCTGAAAAACAAATCTTTCTCTTTCACCCACACAAAGATAGTTCTCTGGTTCTCCTCATTTAAAGTCACTGTGTGAGTCATCAAAAGCCTTAAAACAGATGCATGTGTGCACTTCAAATCATATGTCTGGCTCTTTTGCTTCTCTTTTCTTTTTAGGTAGAAAGCTGAAATAAATCTATATAAAATTGAATTCAAGAAGTTTGTAGCTGTTCATAGATTAGCTAGAAATTACTTCATCCCTGAGAAAACAGTTCAAACCAGGCTGGGGGGGGATCACTTCTATAGATGAGGGTTTCTTTGTTTATTCATTCTTTGAGTAGCACTTTGAAACCAGCTATTTAGGCATCAAAGCATACTTAATATTGTACTTCTAAATTCAATTGATAATATATAAATAAACACCATATTCTGATACAAAATATCTTATTGAGCTTATCTGCTTTTTTAGTCTCTCTCTACCCTATTTTGTCCTCTTACCTACCAGTCTATATTCCACTACCAGAAAGCCCACAGATATAATGCACAAAACATGACTAATACCACAAAAAAAAGTTAATATTTTAGCTTTTTTGAATATAGCATTTGGAGCTGTCCTAAGGAACAGTTTTCTCTTTGAAGATTACCAAAGACCAGAGAAAGAAAGGAAAAAAAAAAAAAAGGAGTTTATGTTACATTGCTTTTCCAAATGTTCTCAGACCCTGCGTGAACACGTTTGAAGAAAAGAAACCTGACATGAATCCCATTTTCTCCCTTCAGATTAAAGTTGAAAAGTACTTGACTCCGCAGGAGAGAGCAAAAGCAGAGATGCTGGCTAAGCTTGAAATGGAAAGACGACTTGCTGCTCTGGTACTTGGAATAGTATTCTTTCCACTGAAAAGGCCATTGTCACTGCTCTGGCTTTGTGTAATTAATGTTGTGCAGGAATATTACAGTAAAGTAGTAATATGGTAGAATAACTGTAATGATGGTAAGTAATAATGATTTTAAGTCATGATGATGAATATAAGTGTGCCTTTTTCATTACACTATCAGAATTATAGATTAGCTGGAGGAAGAAAATATTTAGTGTAGGCAAGCAATTTTTAAAAATACACACAATGACGATTAAAAATACTATATTGTGACTAGGGACTAGATATATTTCTGAACACATGCTACTGCTTGGTCAAAAGTTTTGAGCTTGATATTTGTTTGTTTCTTTGACCTCTGTTTGTCACAGACCAGACTAGATGATAAAATGTTCCCGTCTGGCTTTAAAAACTCTGTATCTGTGAAAGCTCTGGCCCCTAAAATGATGCACAACAAGGCAGCTATGCTGTAGCTTCCTTCATCCTACCAAGTCATCTACCAAGTTGGCAGGACTAGTCTGTGGCTATCTATTCCTTTCAAAACTGCCCAAATGGCATTGGTAGTAAGTTATTTGGTATATGAGCTTCTGTCTATCAGAAAAAAATCTCTCAAACTTTTACCTTATTTCATATGCATCACCAAAGAGCATTAAACTACTGGTGACAGATAGCAGAGTCTTACTGGTGATCTGGAAGTGAACTGTTCTTTTATTATTCCTCACTTCCAATTACTACACTTCCTTTTGCATCCTACAGTGTTGTTTGTTGTCTTTCCTAGGACAATGACAGACTGCGTGCTCTTAACGACATGATGGGTGGAGTGCTGGAAGTCAAAAAGGAAGACATCTTGAAAATTGTGAGCTGTGTTTCTGCCATATCATTTGGGTAGCTTGTGGTGCTGTTAGGGAAATGTGAATTAAAAATAGAAAATATTTACAACTAAAGTTAAGTACTCATCAGCATCTATCACAGTGGAATTGTATAGGCGCCTAACTTAGTATTACCACTATGACTATTTTATGAGGGGAGCGGTTTATGACTCAGCTTTTATCTTACAGAAAAGTACTGTGTTCCATTTAATTCAACAAATAAAATAATACCTTTACATTTTACAAGATCCACTAGTGAATTTAGTGAATTCTTGTAAGTAAGTGAAAAATAACTTGATTGTATTTATATCTAAAGTATTGGTGCAAAGAGCAAACCAGAGAAATAGAATATACATATATTCCTTAGACGTAAGGCATCTACCTTGCCTACCACTAGGAGATGCCTTTCATTAAATTTTATGCATGCTGTAGTTTGTTAGCATGCTGATAGAGATTTAATATTGCTTTTGAAACATATTCTTCTTTAATATCTTCAGGATATTCCTCCACCTTCTTTTATATCCAAATCTGAATCTGTTTGGAATGAAGAAGAAAAGAAAATATTCAGAGAATATGAGAAAAAAGTTCAGGAACTGAATGAAGAAAGAGAAAAGCATAAAAGAGTAAGTTAAAAAGAGAAGTGTTTTTCTTCACTGTTTTCATGGCCAAAGCTTTGGGTCTTGTTCAGGATCTAATTGTAAAAATAAATACCAATAAATAGAACAAGCAAAGAACAAATAAAGAACACAGTTCATGTGGAATAGTATATTAGTATATAAGTCCTAGCTTAAGCAGTAGAAAAAGCAGCAGTCATTAGTATGTGCCAAATCCTGTGACATCTGACAAAAGATTACTTCCCTTCATAAATGTCCCAATATTCCTAAAATGTTTTTCTTAGGTTCCATTCCCAGAATTGCTGATGCTATACACATTTAATACCAGACTGGTTATTTTTCTAAGTGGTAGTTTGATCAACACAACTTGGTAGCCTGGCAATATCCTTTTTCCAAACAAGTAATTTTTGGGATGTTTTGGCTAAAGGATCTTTCTCTTACAAATTTATCTGTGATCATTTTCAAGTGCAGTAGCTCCTTGATGGTAGAAATCAATAGCTTCGTTCTCAAGGACAACCCTCACCATTTTTAGGACAGATTTAAAGAAATGTGGACCCTGCTTTCTTTTTTATCACAGTCATCAAAATAATGCCTTTAATTTCGTTGAAAATAAAAACAATTAGAAAAGGATTGCCTTAAATATTGATTTAAAAAATAAATTTAGGTCTAAAATGTACCTAAAAAGTACTCGTCTAGTAGCGTGAGTAGTGTCATTAGAACTATCTGTTCTACAAGACTTTTCGTTACCATGACCCTTTGACTGGTTAAACCAATCCAACACAAAATTTATTGTACAGCAGAGATTATGAGATTCTATTTGGCTTCTGAAGGGGAACAGGTTTCACCTAATTCTGTAAACAATGTAGGTTCTATTTCCTTTTATTTGTGTCTACAGTATTAATAATATTATATGGCTCTGGAATGGGGCACATCTATAAAATCTTTGCTTGCATTTCCACACTGCAATCTCCAGCATCCCACGCTACACTCGTATACTAGTATAGCTTGTTTGTTCCTCCAGATGTAATAGTGCTGTCTTGTCCTTGCCTTCTTCAGTCACTGGAAGCTGAATTGAAGAAACTTCAAGCTTCCATCCAGGAAACAACACAAAGTTTTGATGAGACTATGTGCAAACTCTTTGAAAGGAAAGTGAATTCAGAGATGGTCATTTATCAGGTATGGTAGAGAACTCTAATATTTAATCTCTGTGCCACAAGAATATTTGTTAACTTTTTTTTTTCCACCCACAGGAAGAACTCAAAATAATTAATATCCTTTATTCTTTGCTGTTGGAAGAAGAGTTGGATACCAGAGAAGCTGAACTTCATCATTTCCTTAAAAAGAAGCGGAAAGAGAAAGTGAGTTATCAGCTTGCATTTTTGAAATATACATTTTTTGAAGTTTTTACTAATGTTCTCATTGGTATATCTTTGGTCCATGCAAGTTTTCAAAACTTGTCTTCCCAGCAGAGTACAATAAATTAACAGCCTAGATAAAGCAGATGACCTTGGTATGCTGGTGTGTATCAGGTTTATGTCATGCCATCAGGGAAACTGCATTCCAGAATGGAGAACCTTACGCTGAACATAGTTTGAGGATTTTTGATTCACCTTTGATGACTTGAAAGGAAAAGAAATCTCTATGCAAGTGTGAACAAG
This sequence comes from Crypturellus tataupa, assembly GCA_034781795.1. Taxonomy (NCBI): domain Eukaryota; kingdom Metazoa; phylum Chordata; class Aves; order Tinamiformes; family Tinamidae; genus Crypturellus; species Crypturellus tataupa. The sequence goes on along the minus strand of JAWLRI010000203.1, from coordinate 1,875,193 downwards.
TAGGAACATAGGTCCTTATACTGAAAATTCAGAAAAAAAACATGGAAGCATTGGTCTAAGATACTCTCAAATACTTTCTTAAGCAAAAGGAATACTTGAATTTTATACCTGCTCACCTTTAAGCACTACCCACAGAAAACAACCCCAGAGAAGGCACTGTATTGTTAGTATATATAGCTCAGAAGAACTAAGAGTTTGTTGGCTTCATCTGTGTATGCAAATAGCCATTAAGGGCTTCTACTGACTGTTTTATTCTTGAAATCCTCTCTTTTTGTGCTACAGGTAAAGTCTACAAAAGCAATCCAGTGTACAAACAAGAAAATCGATGCTTATATAGACACCTACGAAAACGCAATTGCTGAAGATAAGGTGAGACTCTAGACACATCCAAGCAGATTCATGTATATATAAAGACCACGCTGCATCTCAATTATTAGAAGAACGTACGTTATTTTAAGGATGGGAATGGGATCTGCCGATCACTGAAGTTAAACAGCAAAAGTCAGCATGTGCACATGAGTCTTCATAATCACTTGGGAGCCAGAAGGATGTTCTTCACAGAGAATTTTAGTGTGACAAAACTTCTGCATTTAATCTTGTAGATTTGTGCTCAGTCTTGAGTCTTCCTTGGCATTAAAGAAAAAAAATGACAGTGTAAACTGTCGTGTCTGAGAGCAAGAATATATGAAATAGCCAAGATTCCCTGAATAGAAAGCTTGGAAGTATCATATTCTGAGGGGAGGATGGGAAGGATTTTTTTTTTTAGCATAACATTGTAATGACAATGAGGATGTCTGTTTCCCTCCTAGATTTTGGAATCTGATTTTAGAAAGGATTTTGCTGACATTTCCGCCTATCTCCTTGATAAACTTTCCAAACTTTATCGACGTCGACCAAGGTAAGACCCGATCTGATTCTGTTAAAATACAACAGTTTTTGTGTTTCAAGAATGAGAGAACTTTATTTCAGTTATCTAAAATATCTTCATAATCAACAGACTGACTACTTCCCTTCTTTTTATGTGGATGGTTGACAATAGTTGATGGTTTCCACCATATACTTAATTTGATCACTGACATTTCCTTATTCACCTGAACAATTAATTTTGAATGGAATTTAAATAATGAATAGTTCTAAAAAACTTATATTTTTATTTTAAAACAATCTGTAGTCTTGCCTAGTTGCTTTTTGCAAAAGTTTGAGAATATGAAGTGTTGTTAGTTCTGTATTAACTTGTTTTGTGTAAGAAAAAATAAAGATAAATGTAAATATTGTGTATAATATGTACATTAGGATCCAGAAGGTGAAAATACTCCTTGACACTGGTAGTCCATATGGCGATCATTCAAGCTCTGCTGAAGATTATCAAGAAGGACTTAATCTTTTAATGAAAGCCATGGATGAATTGGATAAACCCGAATATATGCCTAACGGCTTAGATCCATCTTTATGGGACCGTTTTTGTCTGGCTAGACGAAACAAAGTGGAGAGTGAGCAACTCGTACGTAAAATGCTTTATTTTGCCACTATACTTTTTGATATTTTCAGATCTTAAGCTTCTGTGACATTCAAATGTGATAAAATGGCAGTGCAGCATACATAACCTGCATTTGAGCCTATGTTGCTTCTGTTCACTTTTTGTTCAAGTCAAAATAATAAAAATGTAATCAAAGGAAATCAGTTCTAATTTTCTTCCAGTGGAAACTATATAAATGTGGGAGGATTTGCTCAAAATGATTAGGACCTTGGCATGGCTTTGCAGATTTTTTTTTTTCATTTTATTTATTCAAGAAAAAAGAAAGGTATTTGATTTTAATGGCCTGTCGGAATGTTTATGTTGCATTGGCATGCTACATCTGCCCCTATGTATACTCATTTTCTTCTACAATGCCAAGAGCAAGTCTTAATAAAGGATGTTGCTAGAAAGATCTTTTAAACTATTAGTTTAGTTTATGTGTGTGAAGGTATAAATCTGAATTATTTGGAGATGTGGGAACATCTGATCAAAACAGAAAGAAATGAGATTCCTCTTCTTGTAAATTAACTATGTATAAATGAATAAATGATTTTTTGAGCATATTGCAAGAATTTTAACTCCTATGTCTTGTTTGCTTTACTGGGACTCTCAGAACATCAGGCAGCCTATTTATACACACATCTGCCTTCTAAAATCTTATCCTCTTAGTTCTTGAAAAGGCCTTAACAAACTCATGAAGTTGAACAAGTTTGCAATGGCATGATTTTGTTTGCTTAGGTGAAGTCAAAAGCCCTAACATTGGCGGATATGCAGGCCTTTCTCCAGAGGAGAATAGATGAAGATGAGAAGTTGAAGTCAGAAATAGGAGACATTTTCCAAGAGCTCACATGGTAATTCTGTTTGTTTTCCTATGTTTAGCTACATTTTAGTTCTGCACTAACATGGAACCAAGAGTCCCATACAGAATTAGACCAGGTATGTGCTCGCTGTACTAAGCTAGAATTTTCTCAAAGAGGAGACCTAACATAAAGCCTAAAGAAGCTGCAGTAATGACTCCCAGTTGTAATACACTGCTCAGTCACGAGTCCTGATTTCACACTTGTAATTTTTCTTTTTTTCATGTTCGCTCAATAATTTTCACATTCATTGTCCTTCAGCAACAAACCCAAGCAGAAATTATATGAGAGGTGTTGCCTTGGAATTCCCTGTATTTTCTTTCCAATTATTGCTAAGGATTTGCTCAGTAAGGACACTTTCCACCTGCTACAATGTTCTAAGAAAACAAGAATCCAGTACTTGAGAACATTATGTATAGAAATAAATTGCAAAATTTGAAGTCATTTTGGGAATAAATAGAGCACGGGCTAAATCTGAAAGAGTAAAAATCCCACATGAACATATGTCTTAATACATCAGTAATAAACATAAAAGTTTTGAGGATCATGGAAATATTTATATAATTGTGATAAAACCACTAACTGCTTTTGGGTTTCTGTCATTTTAGGCTGCGGGAGGAGAAGATGAAACTTCAGTTGAATTTGACTGTCCAATTTTTGCTAAAACAAGGACAGGTGGAATTGGAGAGTACTGAGCTCCCTGATTTCACTGATGCCATTCTTATTAATAAGAGTGTTATTGAAGAATTGAATAGCACTATCATGGTAATGTACATTATCTGAAGAAAATATAAGCTCTTTAAACAAAGGTGTTGCCCCTCGAGCGCTTTTTCTCCAGTTTGACATCCAATTTCAACTCATTACCACACACTAGCAAGCTCAGTTGTACTAAGAATTTTGTAATGTCTCTCATAATTTAAAGATTGAAGTACAGACTCTTTCATGATGTTTGATCAATACAATTCAGATCAATGGAACAGCAACATTTTTTAGACATACCATCTCTTAGGCGTACGTTGTAAATAGAGAATTCAAATATCCTGGGTACCAGTCCTACAGTTCCCTCAAGGAAAAACCACAGTTATGCTAGCAAAAAAAGATTAAAAAAATACAGTTTTTATATAATGTGGAATCAGTCATCATACTTAATATGCTTAAGTTTTCGAAAGTCTTGATAAAGGTTATTTTATTAGGCATTTTAACTGTACAAAGTTGCTTTCTATTGCTACTGCACAAATTCTTCAGTAATAACTCCAGAGTACCTGATACAGAGCAAGTTTATATTCTGTGGAGATAAAGTGCTTGAGCGTTTTAACAAGATAAGATGATAAGAGAAAGAGAGGTTAGTTGTAATTTTCTTCATCTCCTCATCCTATGACCCAAGGCTACAATGTGGCACAATGCCTAAAAGGCAACAAAACTCCACAAAAGGTAACCATCTGGAGCTAAGTCTGGAAAGAGACTGCAGTATGGCACACTTCCCTTACTAAAATTATGACTTTGGAGGCTTGCCCATCCACTTACACATAATTATTCTGTAATCCATAAAGTGTGTTAATTAATATTAATCTCTTTCTTCAGACTGAAGGAGAAAAGAAAATTGCTAGCATGGTAGAGTGTAAAGACTTCTCCAAAGGAATATTTCAGCTGGAATGGGAACACAAGAAAATGAAAATGCAAATAGAAGATCTGAAACAGAAGGCTCGGGATATTCTAACACTACGTGTTTCAAAAGATCACCAGCTGGTGAGTTACTTTCTACTTTGACTTTTGACCACAGAAATTTCGCTGCCTATTCTTGTACCACTGCTTATGCCTCTTAATTGCTTTCCAACTACAAAAAAACTAGGTCAACATTCAGTTTTCAATCATAAGTTTTGCTTGTTTCAAACAAAGTTCTTTGTGATGTTCAGATGTAAGCAAGAGCAACATTATCCATAACTCTTGGCCTATCTAATGCCTTCTGCTGTTTACAATTCCCATTTTCCGAGTTTCATGTAATATGATTGCCTTCACAGAAGAGCAAAATTGTTGAAAACAAACAGGCTTCATCTGAATTCTTTTAATTCTTCAGTTCCTAACTGTGCCGAACTATGACAGCCGCGTCACCGACCAGGTTTCAATGATGGAGCAGACTCTCAGGGTCATGGATGAGGTAAAACCCCAATGAACTACTACATACTTAGTTTAATCTCCTCTCCTTTCATAGCAAAAGATGTTTATAAGGTGTATATGTATACAAGGCATAATAGCAACTGATGCAGTTAAACTAACTCTCCAATTAATTCAAGGGCTGCTTGCAGAATAGTCACAGCAGCACACACATAAATACATATATCCAGCCAGCTTAACTAAAATCACAAGGGCCTTTTTGTGCCTAGGAGCCAAGAGAGTGTTCTCACCTCATGGACTGCATTCACTTTGTTTCCTCACTTTTCCTTTTAAGTCTTATTTTTAATATATCTCTCTCCTTGACCCATAAATCTTTGCTCCTTCTTCTCAGCTACTTACGTTAGAACACCATTAAGCATACTGGAATAAAATATGTAAAGGGTAGTATACAATAAAAGCAGTAGTGAGTAGGTAGTCAAACCAAAACCTATAAAAATTAATTGAACTATAATGTGGTGTGGAAGATGATAGGTTTATACTGATGTTTGTCAGAGCACCTTTCATATCACATACATTTGCTTTATTTATTTGGAAATGGACAGCTGCACCAGAAGAATGTGAAGAACTGTCAGAAAATAATTAAAGAGCTGGAGAAGTGCATCAGCTTAAAGAAGCAAGCAAACTACAAGCTCAGCCTGGAACTGCAAGAAATGCTTGTATCTGTCTCAGAGAGGGAGCACATCTTCAAGGCAGCTGGTGAGTCACAGGCAGTAGTACATTTTAAGGCATAAGCAAAAGCCTCAGCATTAGCCTGAGAGAAAGGAATGTGTATTGATGGCTATAGGTGTAGTTCACAGTTTATCACATAGGGATTTCTCCCTTTGTTACACTAGTAACCCAAGTTAACTGATAGGTTGCTGAAATTATTTAAGTCAAAGCACTGAGTTAATACCTTCATTGGGCAAAATAAGGTATTTTTCCTCAGAACAGTTCAACTTACTTTCTACACCATCAAGTGAAAAGAGTAAGTAGCAGGAGGCTGAAAATGGATACAGTTTTAGGAAAACTATATATTTTTCAATAGTAGGAGAGTTAGATTTTTAAAAGCAGTCAGTACTCGCTGGAACAGCAAGGAAGCACGTGCAGTGCCTTGTTGAAATTTTGGTATTTACTACCATCAAGTTCAATTTTATTTTTTTTTAAAGCTGACAATTTATTTATTACATAGCTTCGATTAACCCTAGAGCAGTTCCACTAAAGAAACAGACTATATTTCATCTAAAAGTATGTGCTACTCATTATACTTTGTTTTATGCAGACACACAGCTTATATTTGAAGAGATTGCACAGCAGCGTTACCAAGATATTTTGAGGCAGAAAAGGCTACGGGATGATGTGAAGAAACAGGAAGAGCAGGTTAGAGTTCTTCAGGCAGAAACTGAAAGATTGAAGCTAAGAACATTACCTATGATTTAAAAAACAGAATTCTGGTAGATGCAGAACACCATGGTTTTGTCTATGAATAAAGCTTGGAAAAAAAACCCTTACTTCTAAATTTTTCTTTCAGCAAAAGATTCTTTAGTATATTCTTTAGAAAAGAACTTCACTTTGAGATGCATATTTGTCGGTTTTGTACAGTGATGCCCAGTCTTTTCTACATTTATATGTCTGTTTGTGAAATGGTTATAGAATCAAAACACTAAATACTTATTAGCTCATTATAGAAAATAAATAGTAAAAGAAATATCAGAATAGTAGAAAATATATTTATATATCCAGTAGTATACAATATGCAATTCTAGGAGATTTTGATGTTAAACTACTGCAAGAAAAGCAAGAGCCTTTCTTTTTGCACCCTTTAAAATGTCTGTGTTTTTTGATGTGAATTTGAATTAAAAACTTAATTTAAAAAATACTGAGAGGAAATCAGTTATAACAGTCTTGCAAAAAAAAGGTTAGTCTTAAAATACTTAGATAACAACATGGTGGGCATCTTAGATTCATCATACACAAGGATAAAAAAATATTTGGGGGAGTGGGAAAGATCTTATTTTAGCTGCTTCTTGGTTTAGACTGCTATATTTTGTGTCACAAATATGCCAACCATCCATTAAACAAATCAAGATCTACAAGCACAGGAAAATACTCTCAATGCTTCTTTTGCAAACCATGCTTCTCCCTTATCCACAACTCACAGGTGCTTTCATGAGTAAGATGCAGAATTCTGTCAGTACCATATAGCTACACTAAACAGACCCAACCATTCTTCCAGACCTGCTTTAAATCCAAACAGTTTCTTAATGTTAAGCCCTTAAAGTGGATTTCTTCAAGTTAGCCTTGGAGGTCTGTCAGTTTCCTTCATCTGCTGCCTTTTCCTCACACTTGAAATTATTTGATGCTATAGTAAAGCAAAATTCTACTCTTGTTAGGATAAAAAAGCCCCCCAAACTATTGTTGTTGTTCATTTATTCATTAATTCCTACCAGGCAGTAACAATCTCTATTCCTGAAGAGTGGCCTCAAATTTAAGTTCAGTGAACCACAGAACTATAAAATGATATATGAATTTTGCTATTTTCCTTAAGAAATATGAAATTACTTCCTTTTTAAGGAAACAGGAAATGCCACAAACTCCCCAAAGTTAAGGTACGGTCAGCAAGGAATTTGACTGTTTAAAACAGTACTCAGATCTGTAAGACATTTGGATGTTTATGAACTGTTACACTAGATAAATAAGGAGAAAAGCAGGCAGAAATCACTACAATATATGCATACAAAACAGTGAGAAAATAAGCAATTTCAAATTAAGACAAAATCAAAAATATATTTAAAGGTGCATGATAAATGAAACACTAAAGCTTTAATCAGCTTTACCACAGAGAAATAAATGACACAACTGAAGTAGTCACATTAGACGAGGCCTGCTTTTCCTGCATACTTGAAGAAAGAAAAAGCCTCCAATCCCACCTGAGGCAGCAGAATGGACACATTCCCTTCTCTCCCATTATTTCAGACTGCAGAAGAATGCTTCAGAGGCAGTTTCCTGAAGAGACAATCATCTAGACCAGTGACTAGAAATTACTGCATTTGGGCAAATTTCCCTCGCTAAAGCTAGAAGAATAATGCTCTGAAACTTCAATGAGTTTACTATGTGCAACTGATCTATACTTACTTAACTCACAATATGTACAATTAACTGACTGGCAGCAGCAAGAAATTTGTAATAAGTGGATATATCTATGAACAAAGAACTGAACACCTCCCCATCTGAATATCAACAGGAATGACAGTTAATTTGATCTCATTATTTCAGGATAATAGAAGACTACCCATTAAAATATTACTTGATTAAAGAAAAAAAAATATTTACTGTTACTGATCAAGTTCAAGACAGGTTTTGCAAAACAGGCAATATAAGTCTTTCATACAAAATAATGCCTTCTACAGTGCCTGCCATACCCAGATACATAGGTTTGTGAATGCCTTATAAGAAAATTTCCCAAAGCATAAAGTTTGCCAGTTTGAATAACACTTCTTACACAAAGTTTATATGCAGTCTTTTCCAGTTATACACATCTGTAATTTAAAGTTTTGCACTTGTAGATTATGTATCTACAAAGTCTTCTTCTGTTCTACTGTAGTGTAGTAACTTGTCTTCTATTCCAAAATTATCTATCAGCTGAGTGAGACTGACTTTCTTGCCATCTGCAGAGAATGCCGACTGTAGCTCATATAGCATCAGCTGGGTACTACTTCTCCATTTCACTATCAAAGCCTGCAGTTCAGACAGGTTATTCTGAAATTGAGATAAAAATATATTTCAGCAAATAACAGATACTATTAAGACTTTGCATCTATTTTTATTAAGCACTTCAAACTGAGACAATACACAAACACCACACAAAGGTGAACTGGTATTGTTGCTTTAATAAAAAAAATGGATTTCAGTGTCCATTCTACTTCAAAGAATGTTAGAAATACTTTTCTGAGTTTTCCCTCACCTTAGATCTGTACATCTTGACTAGTTTGAGTCTTCGAAGTAGATCTTCTTTCTCCTGCACTTGCTTCACCAGCCGTGCTTTCTCTTCCAGGGACTGCTGGTGACTAGGATTAGTCCTTAGCACAAAAGAATTCTCTGCTGATTCACAGGGAGGGTTTTTCTGTAAAGAACTTTTGAAACATGCATGCGTATGGCTATCTCTTTCCAGGATTTCAGGACTATCTTGTAATCTGGAAAAATCTGCATTCTTCAATAGCGAAGTTTTGTCAGAATTAGCACAGTCTTTTTCTTCAGTGTCTATTTTGAGTCGCTTTGCCACTGTAAGACTAGCATTAAAGGAACGTCTTGTTTTCCTTAATCGCTCCCTCAAAGCTGCACTCATTGGCTAAAGGAAATTAAAGAACAACAAAAAGAGTAGAAAAATTCTCCTAATTTCTCAGAATAATTTCATTTTTATTTATATCTTTTTATTGTTTTACAAAGAATATATAAAGGATACTGTAAAGTCAGACTCCCTAATTATTGCTATAGCTTTCACAGACTTGACCAAAGTTACCTTCTTTCTTTCATGTGCTTTTACATACAGCTGCAAGATACAGGAATGTTTCAGGGACAAAGTGCTTTAATCCTTATTAAGGCAAACTACTTGCTCATAGAATCATAGAATCACAGAATGCCTAAGGTTGGAAAGGACTTCTAGAGGTCATTTTGTCCAACACCCCTGCACATGCAGGACCGCATCCAAGCGGGTCTTGAAGATCTCCAGAGAAGGAGACTCCACAACCTCTCTGGGCAGCCTGCTCCAGGGCTCCGTCACCCTCACTGTCAGGAAATTTTTCCTTAAGTTCCTGTGGAACTTCTGATGCTTCAGTTTGTGCTCATTTCCTCTAGTTCTGTCAGTGGCCACCACTGAAAAGAGGCCAGCCCCATCCTCCTCACTGCCTCCCTTGAGGTACTTATAGATACTTTAGTCTTATGCAAAAGACACACAACACATTTAAACTTAATTTTATTCCATTCTGTTTGACTTTTCCTGAAATGTCATATAGATATAGATTATTCTTGTTGCCCTTCTCCCCTAACATATACACACCTTCACTAATAAGCATATACAAAGTCAAATTTTCTTCCCCAAAAAAGGCAGATTTTCCTAATTGGTATCCAATATTTTTACCTGTGAGAAAATACTGAAATACGGGAGAAACAGGTGGTTTAAGATACTCTTAGAAACTAGAGCTTTCTAGTATTAGCCTAGTTTTAATAACATCTGCCATGGTCAGTCTGACTGCAGAAATGTAGCACTTAAGACAACCATCAATGCAGAGCTAGATGCTATAGAGAACAGGCAAACTGAAAGGATAGTCTATTGAATTTTTTATGCAAAGTGAGTTCAATATTCAGAGCTAAATAAAAATATGAACATGAAGCTATGTAGGAAACTCAAGAAAAGTCACTCAAAAAGTCACAAGCTACAAAACAGAAGGCTGTTAGCCATGGCAAGATTTTTAGCAAGAGCAAGGCTAACAAGGCTAGACAAAAACGCAGTAAAGCCTTGAAAAAACAGCCTAGAACAGTCAGATGGATGAATTTCTCTGCTTATGTGCAAGCATAGGTCACAAGAAGACATAGTGCATACACAGAAAATGGATCTGAGGAAAATAGAATATTGAAAAAGGAAATATAAAAGAAAAAACATTATTCAATTTATTAGCATTTACATAGCATCCTGGGCATACTGCTACATCATTCTGTATTCATAACAGATTTCATATTTAGGGCAAAATATACCAAAAGCATTCCTTACCTCGACAATCTTGCAGTTATAGGTATAAGCTACATAGTCTTATAATCTTTAGCCTTCCAGTGAAAAGCACCTCACCTTCTACCTAATGGTTTTATAAGTAGTTTTGTCACTACACAGAGTCATATTAATGGAAATAAACATTTCTATACCTGTTTCCCTGAACTAGTGCTCTGTTGAGCTGCTGTCTCGGAGTCTTTTGGACTACTGCACAGAGATGGTGATTTATCAAACCCTGGTTCTTCCATCTTCAGGTGAAAAGCAATTTCTGTTAAAAGAAAGATTAAATTATACACACTGCCATTTTTACCTAATCATAATGGCCACACGGCTGTAGAGATGAGTAAAAAGTCCAGATAAGAAATAGTATGACTTATTTAAGTTCAAAAAGATATCTACTCATCTTCTACAAAGATTTCATTTGCCAAGAAAGATTTTGGTATGTGCACAGATTTACTTCAAGAGGATAAATGACAGTACTACCAGATATAAATCAACTTACTCTACTTTTGTTTATTAGATCTCCCTCACTCAAAATGCTACAGAAAGCATTTTTTAAAATAAGAAAAATATTACAAAAAGCTTACAGTTATTCTTCATTGCAAGCCTTCTCCCACCTATAACACAAGTGAGCTCTTTCAAGTATCAAATGCAAGCAGGATTTATGAAGCAACTCAACTCACTAGAGTATGACTGTAATTCCCAAGGTTAGAAACTGCAACATCAAAATTAACAACAACAACAAAAAAAAGGTCACTTCAAACAAATTTTACTTTCTTCTTAACCTGAAAGACTCTTTAACTCACAGAAGTAACCCTTGCTAAGCCAAGTAGTGTAGAATCACTCCTTCCATTTAGCTGCATCCCAAGGAGAGATAAAAGAATTGCTGGGACCCATAAAAATTTTATTGTTCATCTATATAAACAACTAATCTTTAAAAATAAAACAAAACAAGAAAAACAACCACCCACACATCCCCCCCGTATGTGAAAATAACCTACTCATATTTGATCCTTTGAGGGGGATGCTACGTGAAAAAGAAGCTACTCACAAAGTAGAATTTTAATTAAAGCCAAGCCTCCCCAGCTTGCTCAGAAAAGCACCATAATGAAAATGATAAGTCATACCCCTCAGCATGCCTCACCTTTAAATTGACTTGGCAATATTTAAGCAACTTTAGCACTTGTGAACAACTCTTAGTGACCAGCATGCAGCTGGAAAATTATCAGCATAACCAAGCTTTACTAACCCAGCAACTCAGGTCTGCCTGGCTCTGTATCAAGGGCACGAGTCCTCATTTATCTTGCAAGGCAATACTCCCCCCAGCTGTTCAAAATTCAACATAGGTTTTTTCACTAAAAGAGAAGGACTTGGGAAGGAACAAGAGTCAGATTAATTGGCAATTTGTGCATTAAAGAGGAAGCCCACAGCACATGTCAAATATAAGTTATCACTATTATTTCTCAGACCGAGCAAGAGGCCCTGAAAAGGCTACATCACACCTATACAAGAAGCATGTAATGTATCTCACTACCAAACAACAAAATAATTTCAAGCATGAGAGCATTCGTTCAACTTCAACTCTTAAAATAAATAATAAATAAAAACCTCGTGACTCAATGCCTTTAGGTTGTAAGGCACAGTATTTGTATCCAACTGACCTTAAGCACAATCAAGATTTTTCAAGGGTTCACTGTCACTGTAAGTCTTTGGAGCTGCAGGTTAACAATTCTCTTTGGTGGTGTTAATGCCTTCCTCCCAGATACCTCAGCCTAATGCATTTTCAAGCAGTAATGCTACTTACCACACACAGAATAAATAGATCAATAAATAACTGTGCAGCAATTGGGAAAACCAGGAACTAGAGCACAAACGACCACTTTGCACTTCAGTAATTATTGATTTGGTGCTTTAGACAACTCACCGTCGTTGGGTGCCTCAGTTTTCCTGCTTGGGGCTACCCTGCGTTACAACATTCATCTCACGTACAAGTTTTCCCCGATAAGCGCGGGCTGCAGCCCCCAGCGCGTCCCCCAGCCCTCGGGGAGGCAGCAACAGGGCTGGGCAGCGTCCACGAGGCTCCCAGGCCCCAGCAGCTCCGTCTGATGCGACACCCGTTCCTGGCGCGTAACTGGAGTGCCGAGGAGGCCCCCGGCAGCCGCGGACAGGAAACCCCCCGGACACCAACGGTCGCTTCCCCCGCAGCGCAGCGCACGCCTGCGCTCCCTCCCAACAGCCCTAACGGCCCCAACGGTCGCCCACCCTCCTGGGAGCCGCTTCAATTTCCCGCTTCCGGGCGGACGGGGCGGGGCCACGGCCAGCGCGCTTCCCTCCGCGCGCCTGCGCGAGGGCGGTCGGCAGGGGGCGCTCCACGCGCCGAGGCGTCTCTGCGCTGCAGAGCGGCGCGGGCGGGCGCGCCAAGAGGCGAGCGGCGCGGGCGGGCGAGAGGAAGCGGGTCTGATGTCGCTGCTGTGTCACAGCCGGGTCTTGCTGAGGCCCGGTGCCGTCTTGGTGGAGGTGATGCCGCCCAGTCTGGGCCGAAGCTGGCGCTACACAAGAAAAAGGGACTGGAAAAACAGTCGAGATGGCAACAAGGAGTAGCCCCACGCAGGAGCAGCCGGAGCTGCGGGACCAGAGAGCACCCCGGTGTTCGGAGGGCTGCTGAACCAAGCAGAAATCTCAAGTCGGCCTCCTTTGCCACATCCCCTGCCACCCTGTGGCCTCTTCCCCCATGTGGGCACCTGTTGCTCAAAGCTGATTGGTATAAAAATGCGTTTTTCTAGTGTAATTCACAGGACTGAGAAAAAACAGCTGAAGTGTCTGTAAAGGGCAGGTGCTGATGGACGAGGCTGCCCCAGCTCTGCCCGTGGCTGGACAGTGTGAGGAGGCCTCACGCAGCAAACAGTGACTGCAGTGATGTGGTCTGCAGGCTGGTGACTCTCAGCACATCGCGCCCCTCGTGTGTGCAGCAGGAGGGCATTAGTTCCCCACCGATTCCTCCCAGCAAGCACAGACGAGGAGGCTGATTTTATCCTTGCTTAACTTCCATGTATGCTGAGACAAGACGCAGTATTACCTGGAGAGGTGAGTGAGCACAGTGTAGGCCTGACATTATGCTCGTAGTTGCCCTGCTTTTGACCATGAGTATTTATAGGTTCAGCCACAGTTCAAGGAGGATTTGATAGTGACGATCACATCCCGTTTGATTAGTTAGGACATTTAGCACGGAAACTCACGTGTTAACTCAATTATTGCTTGAAGGAATTCGGAGGCATTGTTAAACTCCAATGTGACCTACTCCTTTAATCTTTTTTAATACCTACAGCTAATTTCACGTTTAAAACTTTTTTTTTAAAATAGTATGTCAAAAAGGCAGTGCTTAGTACAACAGTAAATGTTTTAATACTACTCCACCTCCAAATTACAAGTGAGCTGATTTTCAAATGCACAGGAGCTTTGAGACAGCATGACTGAGTTTAAAACATGTTTCCTTCTGTCTCAGTGATGGTCCCTTTCCTAAATTACTCATGCTGTGCTGCACAGACACGCTGATGGCTGGGTTGCACAAAAACAACAAAGTCTGAGATTTTAGATCTTTTGCCAGCTGAGATTCCAGGAAGATTTTTTACAAGAACATAACACATGAAAAGGTAGATACACAGAAGAGTCACCCTGTATGTGATCATTGTTGTTTTACTGCAGTTACACCCACACCCCACCCCAGGTGGGGATTCCTGTGTACTTGAGACTAGGAGTATAGAAAGACAGTTCCACATACGGGGCTGATGAGCTTAATATACTGCACAAACAGAGGAGAAGAGGAAATGTTATCAATTTTACTCACCACTGGCTAATCACTCTAGGACAAGATCCTGTTTAGGGCCGGTATTAAGTGTTTACCTGTGTTTACCAGGTTTGCCTGTGTGATTAATCCTGTAAGGGCATATGACTTGCCCAATATCAGATCTGGCAGGAGATCCCCGACACATCTGGGAACTAAACTGTCATCTTTACAAGTTCCTACCCAGTGCTTTTATTTCAGAAACGCAGGAGAGGTGGATATTATGGTATCCAAAAATTTATGGTTGCAAATAGGAATTAGACTAAAACCATTCTCTCAAGAAGTACATATTTGTTTCCTTGAGGATAAAGAGACTCTCCATATATTATCAATATTGGCATGTTTGACACACTGTGTAAAATTTCTCGTATTGTTTACTTTTTATTTATTTGGTGACCAGAATAATTTTGGTTAAGCAAAATACAGAGAAAAAATAAGTATAGGATGTTGTTCACTGGGAGATAAAATTACTGAGGTCTATTTGTAGAACATACCCTTTGAACTCATCAGAGCAGTTTGTCTCTCTAAAGAATAAGAAGGAAAACCTGCTTCCTGGTTTTGTTTTCTGTGTGCTTTGGTAGTTCTATAGTGACACTTTAATGATTAGATTTCTTCCAGTTAATACTTTTTTAATGGCAGACAAATCCAGGATTTGGCTGGACAAATGGAAATACTCTCTACACATGATCTCTCATTAATCTTATATTACAGGAAAAGCACTAGAGTTCAAACATCACTACTGACAGGACAAGAATATTTTCTAGTTCACTGCAAGCATCATCTGTAGTAGCAAAGCCGGAGTAAGTAGAGAGTAATGATAAAGGAAACTGTCTCTGAGTCTAGAGACTCCAGTTTCACCTTTTTGTGTTCTGTACTTTCAGAGCACCAGGAGCATCATAAAACTTCCATTTATCCACTTGTTAGGCAAAAAGGCCAGGGCTTTTCTCAGTATGTATTGGCAATGAGTAATGGAGGTGTTAGCCAATATACTGAATCTTGAAGCACATATGCATTGCCCCCTTCTCCCATTTTATCTGAAGTCTCTTAATCTTATTTCAAGCCAAATGATGCATCCTGACGCATGAGGTATGCTCTGCACTGTCTGCATAATCCCTCCAGCCTGGAGCAAGAGGGTGGAGTATTTCTATGTGCCCAACTACTAACTGCTGCAGAAATTTCTGAAGTCTTACCCACTTCTGCATGGCCTTAGGGCTGTGTTTTTGCTGGCAATGAAGGTTTGAATAATATTCGCTTCTCAGAAATTATTCTAACTTGTTTATAGCATGTAAATGTATCAAAAGAAGGGCTTTGTAGCCTGCATTCATGGAGTAAAACCAGTTTAGGCTACATCAAAACTTAACTTGGAAGGTAGACTCTGCTCTCATAACTGAAAATGGCCAGTAATTACATTGAAGTCAGTGGAATGACACTAGCATAGGACTAAAGCAGAAGTAAAATTTTCCTTTTCTGTCTTTTATCTGGAGTTTGCTTAGACTTTCCCTTCTGTTTTACTTTATTTTTCAAGGTCTTGTAAAGAAAAACTGTCAATTTATTATAGCCAAGAGGTGCTGCAGTTTCCTCTTAAAAAAGATAATGAGTCAACTAAGATGGACTTCCTAGCTCTCACTTTTGCATATGAGAGTACTGAAGTGGATGAGGCTCAGTGCTAATAACAGGGACCAATATATGACAAGACTGTCATTACTTTTTTGTCTACTTATGAGATTTTCTCTGATATAGTCATGCAAAAATTGCAGAGGTGTTTGAAGTCTTCACAGTCCTGAAACAGATTAAAGAAATAAAAAATATACCTTGAGCGCTCTCATCTTCATTGGAGAACCAACTGATCGTTATTTTAAGAAATTTCAAACCCTTTTAATCCCAGCGCCTTGCCCAAGCTTTTGTCACCTCTAATGATCTGAGCATATTTTTGTGTTAAATGTATTTACCAGATGTTGTTGTTCTTAAGCAACATGCAGCCTTTCGCCCAGAAGTGCTCGCTTGAAGAAAATGTGTAAATGGGCTTGCTTTTATGCCCTACTTAAAAACTCTTTGCTCAGTTTTTAGAGTGTTATTGGAGAGAGGTAGTCCTTGGAGTAAGTGTCAGTGAAATCGAGCTTAGGTTGGGTATCTTCAATTCAGTGATCTTCAAGGTTAATAACAGAGTCTTACAAAGTAAAAACTTAGACATTTTTTCCCAAGAATGAAATGTGGATGTGGTGTTAAGGGAGTTTTCCATCTGAATACAGCTGACAATAAACTCTCATTTAAAGAACTGAGATTTAAAAGTGGCAACTTTTAGTTGTGGCTGTCAGACACTAGTGGCTGCTAAAAGTGGCTGTCAGACACTGCGGATGCTAATGTTGTAAACCACTCACAATGCTAAATGGCCTAATGAGGGCTGGCTCAAAGCTCTTTTCTGTTTCCCAAGTCATACATTTAGTAACTTATATGGCTACTGAAGTAATGATATTGGAGTTATGTCTGTATGTTAATTTTGCTAAAATAGTCACACAATAGTCTCACAATGGCTACCTCTGAAAAATCTGCCAACAGTTGTGAACAGGCAGAAAAACTTTCTTTTTTATATAAAAATTGAACCAAATCCTGTAAAAGTCAAAAGAGGCAAGTAGTCACAAACAATAGGAAGTCAATAACAACTTGCTGATCAATCCCAACTCTAGAAATGCTCAAATATCAGAAAGGCACCAGGGGTGCCTTCTGTCCAATTTGCTTCAGCAAGTAAAACATGCAGTGAAACTTTTGGACTTCTCATAGTTTCTCTAGTAAAATAAAATGGTTATGCCAGTAAGGTCTTATTTCAAAATAGATATTTCAGTGTTTGTAAGCTGAGCTGTTTTGGTTCCAGCTACTTGGAAAGTACTCACAGAAAGTGAGTGTGAGTGAGTGAAGGTGAGTGAGTGAGTGAGTGAGTGAGTGAGTGAGTGAGTGAGAAAGTAATTTCTGTGAGTTTTTCTGTTTATTTTCCCATCTCAAATAATTTTATGTTGAGTCCTTGTCTTTCAGTGAGTACAGAGAATAAGTTTTACTAATAAGCAATAGTCATTGTACTGTTTCTTAAAGCATTAGTTGGTTGAAGTGATTATACTTGAAGTTTTCTCTTTTTTTAAACTATTTTTGTGTTGCCTTACTGCAGAAGGGCAGCTGTGTGTTATCAGACCGTTGGACTTAGTCCTTGTGACATTTGAAGTCAAGGAGAAAGATCCTGTTGACTTCAAAAGGAACAGAGCTAGCCTCATGTTCAGTGAGATAGGTAGTGAAATAAGTGGGATTTTTTGAAGTTGTTGTGGAATATCCATGATTTCATGTGATGCTGAGATACTGGCGTTGCTACTGACTGTATTAGCCTACGTGTTTCATATTGTGTTAGTGGCCAGCCTCTCTCTCAGCACATTGAAGAAAGCATAGTTTGAATGAAGAATGTTGTCTTAAAAGGAGCTCTGGAATGCTCAACTGATGGAAAGAAAAATCTTAGATTAACCAGAATAGCAAGTTTTACTCATGCACTTTAATTGGGGACGTTTTCCTATCAATAGCCCGTGTAGCTTAAAGGTTGTATACTGGCATCAGGGACCTCCATCACATAGGCTCATAGTCACTGAACAAGCTCTCTGTCAGTCTCTTTCGTGACAGACAGGCTATAGTGTTTCAAGTAATGGCACTGTAGCTGAAAATCAATACATTGAAAGCTGAAAGGAGAGTTATTCTATTCTTGGTACCTTAAAGTTTAGTGCATTTTTTTCCTTGAGTTAATTACAGGGATTTTGTGGGGTAGTATACGCCAGAATAAACTATTTCATCATTGTTAAATATTTGGCGGTAACTCAGTGCATGGGTGTACATTGACAAGTTTTCTCTTGAAAGACTCCAAAGGAGTTAGATCAGCACCCTTAAAACTGTGGAGTTTTAAATAATACATGACTTGCCTCTTCTTGAGTCTGTGAAAACAGGCATGACTAACCTTGACACAGGCCACAAGGATGTCTGGTTGGAAAGTCCTGTGTGGGATTCTTGCTTTTCTGAGGATCTACTGTGTGCATATATGCACACCCTTTACTTAATCATATGTGACAGATGGGTGGTGAAGAATATCATTAACATTGCTGTAATGCTGGAACTAGTATTGTCACCTATGTTTTGATACTATCAAGGCCTTTAGTGGAATATATATTACTGCAGTCTAAGATTGCCTTTCCATTGCATATTTTCATTTTGTCCCATTTCCATGCTTATATTCCTGCCCCACAAAAGTAGCAGTACTCAAACTGATGCTGTAAATGATTAAACTGTGGCAGAGTGTTCCGTCATCTCAGGGAGAGGAATCCTAGGAGGTGGTCACCAATTTGGGAAGCACAGACTGGTATGTGTTCAAGTCAGAACACATAGAGCATATTTCATAAATGAATGTGTACCGCATTTTCTCCTACTTATCAGTTTTCTATCTTTGATTTCTTCATATGAAAGAAGTCATAACGTGTTTATCAAACAACCTTTTGAAATAACAAATCCAAGGCAAAGCATTATAAAAATTGCAATGAAAGGGCACATATAGAGTATTCTTTCTAATTATTTAAAATCGTTTGCAGTTATCAAGTAATGCGCAAGCTTATGCGCATGTATCAGCTTGTTACGTCCTTATGTTTTGCAGGGATTGCATATTCTTGACGTTCATTAGCTACTGCAGATTCTGTTCTCCCTCATTCTGAGTACCCAGAGGGTACCTCTCATTGATGAGAGAGGAGTACACACTCCTATCAGCAGCTCAGTAAACATTAGGTTTGGGGCATGCCTATTTATTGGTAAAAGGAATTGCTTCTACACGTTTTAGGACCCCCAGTTCAGTTTCCAGTACACTGTTCTTGTCTGCACTGCTAAGTAAATACTTAATGAAACTGAAACTAAAACACTGACTGCTGGTCAGGTAAGTGAGCTTCAGAGCAATTTGACACTGCTTATTCTTCACTAACAAATTACAGTAGTTTTTACCCGCAGTTACAAGTTTTAAGACATTTGCAAATATGTCAGACCATTATAAAAAAATAGTAATTTACTGCAATTAAAGTAGACAAGCCCATGTTTTACAGCCCTAGGCAATGCTGGGAATGAGGTCCCCAGTTCAATGCAGTTCTGAAATATGTGTAACTTTAAGCATGTGAGCAGTCCTCAGGAAAACTAATGGCAATTCTCAGTGATCAGGAGCAAGAACAGGGAAAGCCAAGTTTACTAATGAAAATGTTAATGGGATATATGACAATACTGTTTAAATACATAAAAGGCAGCCATAGGAAGGAAGATAGTAGATTATTCTACCCTGAGAATGGAAGAGAGGAAGTGATCTGCTGAAGCAAGATGCTTGTTTTGGAAATTCCAGAGATTTAACTGCAGGTATAGTGAGATACTGGCCCAGATTACCTAGGCAGGCTGTGAAATCTTCCTCTCTGGTAATTTTTAAAAGGTATTTAAAGACATATCAAGAATTGTTAAGATGGAGCTGGTCTTGGGGCAGAGGGATGGGCTAGATAACTACTTGAAGGTCTTTTCAGCCTTGTTTTCTACAGTTGCATATTTTTATGTGCTTGCAATTGCACACATACATAAAAATGAATATATAAAGACAAGAGGTTATCCATACAGATATAAGGGAATATTATTGTCAGAAGGGGGAGCAATGGATCATAGTTTTCATTGTGCTCCTCTCAGTGCCTTAGCTTAGATGAGAAACAGGATTCAGTGAACTGAGTGTAGCAAACTCCAATCATAAACTTACTTGTCCGCGAGTCACTTATTTTAGATCATCACATGTAGTGTGTAAGTTCCACAGTTTTTATCTCTCAGATGTATTTTCCTAGTAGATATTTCTAATAACTGAATGGCCAAATACTTGGCTGTGAACTCCTTAATCTGTTCTGGAAACTAAAATTATCTTAAATTATTGAGGCTACGGAGCCTTCAGCTGACAATTTTAATTATGGATGTTATTAAAGTAGAAGCCAAAGAGCAGTTTCTTTGCAGGCACTGAGCAAGGCAGTCACCAGAACATGCATCTGGCAATCCTGTGATAACAAGTATGCCCAGAAAGATCCCTCTCAGCCGGAGCGTCTGAAATCCATAACATATGGTGCGAAGATGAGCCCAAGGTGCCTTGATTTTGATAAGGGAAAACTGCATGTTATCACAGGTCTTACAACTTCTGACAGAATCAAATTAATGCAAATCTGTCTGAATCAATCTGAAAAGAAAAGTTTGAATAACAGCAAAGTTTTCAGCCAGTCACTTTGCTGAGCAGGAGTGACACACAAGAGGCCTGCCTTTTGGGAAAGGCAGTGCCTTTGTGCCTTGGGGTAAGAAAAATAATTTTCAAGCTGAAACATGCAAATAGAGATGGGCTAAGTCGGAAGGTTCACACCTGTCAGAAAACCTGAGACGAGAAGCACAAGCTACTTACACAACTTGGATGCAAGATTTTGAGTGTTAACTTGCAAACATCCTATTGAGGACTGTTTCTAAAAATCTTCTTAGTCTGAAGTCATTACTGAAGCCCTCATACAAGCAGTGTACTGACAAGAAAAGCTGCTTTTTCCCCCATGGTTTCCCACTGCTAGCTGAGCAGCTACAGCACAGTGTGTACACACTGCCTTCATGCCACCATTTCTCTGTTTACTTATGGCTTTAAATACCTGCTTGGCACTGATTTCCAACTGGAGGACAAACAGTTTTTAAGTCGAGAACCTCTTGCAGGCAGTATTTTGAGAAAGACACGGTAGAACTGCTAATGGCTCTTACTGGGAAGAGCAGGAATGAAAGCAGTGGGCTAAGGAGACAGATTATATAGAAACTTCCCTGGTAAAGCTAACCAACATTCATTGTCATTTTCTGCATATTTCTTGTTTATGTCTTTGCTATTTTACGCATCCCTACTGAATTTTTTTATTCTGTATTTATAAAAATTGTGAGCTATTCCAAGGGAAATCCCACCATGCAAGACAGTGTGAATCCAAATTCCTGCATCTTCAGGATAAATATGTGAAAGAAGTCCTGCCTAACTCAGAGCTATGTGAGTCCTACTGAAAATAAAACAACTGTGCAGCCAGCACTGGCTTGTAGGAGAACTGGCCCCACAACTGTCCCTTTGACATTGCATTCTTGTTATATCAATGACATCCAGATCCTTTAGGTACAGTAAGGGATCTAATAGATACAGTAACCTGGAGTCCTGACTCCTAACAGCATACTAACCATACGACTATAAAATGTGGCAAAGCTGTGTGATTACTGCCGTTGTCATTGTCTATTTATATTATAGATACATATCAATACATGTGGGTAGATGTTCCTCAGACTGCATGGCACTTGTGTTCTTGTTAAGAAGAAACAGATAATATTGAATATGCTGCAGACCAGCACTGATCTGTTTTCTTCTGGGTCACAGATCTAGTCTTTGTTTACCCTTCAGCAGGCAGGTTTTCATTGGAGTCGCCTTATCATTTGTGGTTTTGTAAGGCAAAGGTGTGTCTGGCTAGAAATTTGCTTGCAGAAGCGAAATCTAATGAAAAGTGAGAAGCTTGAAAGGGTGTGGGGGAATGGGAGCATAAAGAAAATAACCACAAATGTAGCTGAATACTACTTTTAACCCACCTAACAATAAAGCTAGAATCTAAAGGATATTCAAGATTAAAGAACAACATAAAACAGACTAAAAAAACACTTGTTGATGAGCTGCCAGCTTTGAATTTTAACTTCTGTAGTGTTGCTCAAATATTTACTCTCCCTCTATTGACAAATGATTCTGACTACTCTTGTAACTGCAGCCACAGTTTTCAGCTTTTAGTTCTACTCATAATTAACTTAGATGCGAGGTAAAAACTAATGTATGAGGATTGGCTGCTTTTTAACTCGCATGTTTGTTTTTTCACAGTTGTTTCTGAGGAAAATCATTGATTCTGTGTTTGCTGGGACCTTCAACACTGTGGGTCCTGTCTGCAGTTCCTGTGCAGAAAGTCTGCTTCCATGGGAATGTTTGCATGGTCAGGAGTTCTGCACTACAGTGCAGTTTGATTAGGGTTACTGAAGTGAAGACATGCCAAAATAGAAGAAAATATGCAGATATTAAAATTAATTTCAAAGCAACAAGACAGGGATGCAAGGCACTGTAAAAAAGATAATAATTGTTTATGGTTGCTGCACAGTAACAAGTTGAAAAGGATACACCTTATACAAAGGAGAAAGTGAAATGTTAGCACCTTTTCTGTGCAGTGGTGGTGCAAAGTATATTTCACCAGATAAAGTGTTTCACAAGCTTGTCAAGAACTCTTCAGCCAGAATTCAGCATTTATTGTACGCCAGACTTAATTTTCATAAATTAAAGTAAACGCTGTAGCTTTAAACTTGTGAGTTCAAGTCATAATGATCATTTTCTTTACAGATGAATGTTTCAAAAAGTTTTTGATCACAGCTCACTATAGAGCTATGATGCAGTCTTAACTTTTTGTCAGAGCCTCTTCTTTTGTCAGAACCTCTTCTTACTAGTCAGGGGAGCTTCCCCACAACGGATATATTTCTGGTCTGTTTTGGAAGATTTTTTTTTTAATTCTTGTAAAGAATGAGCTGAAACATCGCAAAATACCCACTCAAAATAAACCTACTGGCAGCCTGATGTAGCACTAGGGAAAATAGTACTATTTAGGTTATTGCCAGATGAAACACTTGCCTGGGCCTTGGTTCTGGAAGCATGTAAAACTCGCACAGAAGGCACAGAAGTCAAGTCGACCTGAGGTGATTTGCTTTGGCCAAGATTTGTAAAAAGACTCCTGAACAGAACATATATGTTACCATGTAGATAATCACCAGAGAGTGGACCACACGTTGTAGACACTTCCCACTCTCCCAATGCTTGCAATGAGCAAGCTAAACAAAGAAAGACCTCTGAACTTTCTGCAAAACTGATACTAAGGTGTCTTCTTGCAAGCAGTGAAGTAATTTTAAAAGTCGAGATAAAATATTTCCTATGTAAAGGTGCCTATAACATTTTCTGTTGAAATAGATATGAACAGACCTTGACTCACCTTTGAATTTGCTGACTTGTACTCTTTGATTTCCTTATCCTGGTGTATAGTTGTAGAGAATTGTTTGTCATTGTAGAGGATTATTTATCATGCTGCTGCTGTAGCTTTTGGAGCTGTTAATACTGATCATGGATGTCTTAAAAATTACTAACATTGAATATTCTATACAGTGCTTCCATCCTGATCTTTAATAAAAGAATTCATAAGTCTGACATGTAATCACCCAGTTCATCCACATAGCTCCATTTTCTCAGAAGTTAATTGATAGATTTGAAATGGCCTAAGATTGGAGGTTGTCACCAGATGACTTAAAGACACGTAAGTTTGGAGGAAGTACGGTTCCACAACACAACTGTGACCTGTGGTTCTGTGACCAAATCCATCACTGTCTGGTTTGATGACTTCCATCATGAATCTTTCTGCAGTCACATAAAGACAAAAACATTTATCCTTCTTTCAGATCTATAGATCAAAACTTCTGTAGGTGCACACTTGAAACGGGGGCATGAATCTTTTATTGAGATTGTATTAGTTTGAAGACCTACAACATCAGTTTTTCTACATTGCTGAGGGAGTAAAACTAATTTTTTTACTTTTTTCTTCTACATACTCTCTGCATACTCTTGACATTAACCCTGTGTGCAACAAAGAACTTCAAAGAGTTCTTTGGCCTCTGTACTCTCTAAAACAGCATTTCAGAAAAGCACTTTAAGATTGTTTTGTCAGTATTTTATTTTGAACCCAGGTTTTTGATGGTGCTATAAACTATATGTGTCTTATCTGCAATTGTTATTTTTTTAATTTTTATTTTATCGATAGTTACCAAGCAGAAGGGATGTTATGTTGTTTGTTTGTTTGTTTTTAATCCTAAAGAGCTTGTGTGAGCTCCCTCAGTTCATGTCTAGGAAAGTCCCAAGTCATCTTTAAATGCTGTAGATGATTTTCTAATTTTTCTGTATATTGTTAAGATTTATGTTTGTTCAGGCTAAAAAAAAATCTATAAATAGTATTCTAAGAAACACATTTTCAAACTGATTATCTATCTAGAGTCTCTCTGTGGATACCTGACAAATTTAGATAAATGAATTTTACTTCTATCAGGAATAAATGCTTATCATAAACAATAAAATTTACTCCCATGGAGGAGCATCAAAACTAGCATTATGCAGTCTTTCTCCCTCAGTATAGATCTGGTGTTGTATTTGCTTTCCAATATCTGGAAATATCTTTCCAGCAGAGCTAAGCAGTAGTGATCTTTTGTTGGAAAAAAATAATCAAGAAATCAAAAAATCTCAACCCTTGCAAATTAAAACTTCAGCTATCCAATCAAGGAGTAGAAACTATGCACTGCAGTGCATTGATTTATCTGCCAAATGAGCAGTCGCCTTTTACAAAGAAAGAGAAGCTTAAAAAAGCTGGAGTGTATTGAATACTGAGGATACTCAGTTGTTGAAGAAGGAAGAGTAAAAAAAGTGATGAGAGCCATAATTCTGTAGCAAGGAGAGTTCTTCTGGGGAGGATGCAAATCGAAGGAAATGTTATTAGCTTTTCATGAGATTAACTCATTTGCTACATACATCTTTTCACAGTGTGAGATAGAAGGGTCTCCAAGGCAATGTCCAGTCTCAGCACCAAGGCCATGTGTGAAGTTTCCAGCTGTCACGTGAGGTGCATTCTGAAGAATGACTCTACCAAGTCTCATGTCCTGTCTTGTGCTCCCCATGCTGCAGGAGATCAGCAATCTTCTACTCAGGTAGATCGGGTAATAATATTTTATGCCTTTGGAATGTATCTTTTAATAAAGGTGTGCCATATAAATTATGGTTTTGCAAGCCTGTACATGGCTGGTGAGGTTGTGTGCCCCAGGAAAAGCAGGTGCAGCAGGACAGGGGCCAAGAAGAGGGATTCAAGCCTTTCTGAGAACCAGTTGAACAAATATATAGAAATAGGACAAAATTCTCTTTCACATGCCGCCTGCAAGGTGTTAAAACACATGGTACAGTCTCACATTCACAGCCAAAGTAAGATCAAGAGTTTCTCCATTAAAGTCAGAGGCGTTACACAGATCTAAATGCAACAGAAACAAGTGCACAATCCATCCTCACATTAGTGTCCACCAAGTTCTTCTTGCCATTTTCTTAGTGTTCAGGTAAGTGTAAGTTTGCCAGCTATTGACTTATGATGTGAAGCACCCAGGAGAACAAAAAGATGACTAGGCTGAAATGCGGATTTTCCTGATAATCAATGTCAGCAATTACTGGGCTAACAGCTTTATCCCTTAGAGGGAATGGCTTAATAGCCCTCTTGGGAATTTTTATTGTGTTATTTACTTTGACTGTTAAAGTTAGCACCACCCTGAAGTGCGCATGGTTGAGAGCCTAATCAGAGGAAGTGAAGTTACAAGTGAAGTTAACAAGGAACCTGAACAGAAAGTTTACAGAGTTTTCAGTTGCTCATTCAAAATCTGAGCCATATAATGGGCTGAATGGACACATTTTGCAGGCCACTGAGATAGTCACAACTTTCCAGCAAGGGCAGAGCACAGCTAGTCTAAAATATTTTGTGCTCCAAAGAAACATTGCATGTTAATCTTGACACCCCTGAAGTCTATTATTTTCAGTGAAATCCCAGGATAGACTGTCTGCTCACAACATCTGAGAGAGCTTTGGAAACTCTAAGTTTATCTCACTATGCAGGTGTTTCAGAGAAAGGACTTGAGCCAGATCTTGCACATTCCAAGCAAATGTAGTCAATGCTGGGCTGGCCTTCTCTTGCTTTCCAGGTTCCTCTGGATCTGTGGTAGTGGCTCTCTTAGGAGTTTGTGTGTCAGCAATGTGGACAATGAGGAAATCTGTTGTTGAAAGCAGTGCTAGGTTGAGACAATATAGATATGTGCTGGACAGCTTGGGACTGGGATACGGAAGATGTTCCCAAAACAGTACAGTCCAAAAAATGGCCCTTTTAAACTTAGAAGGGAAAAGACATGGAGAGGAGGAATGCTCTCCGTGGTGAAGGTGAAGGTAAGAGAATGGTGAATGGTGAAGGTAAGCGAAAAGGAAAACTGCTACTGGATACCCCTCAGTTAATGTCTGAGCTCTGGAACATATCTCAGTCTTGCCTTCCTCTGCCTTTCCCATCCTACTCACGAGAATCCCTCTTACCACCTAGCAGGTGGGTTCCTGCAAGCTGTAGCTGAGCCTGGCAGAGATTTTCCATCAGGACCTTTTTGCCAGTGTGAGACTTGAATTTTCTATTGGGGATAGCAGCCAAAAATCGCCTGTATTCACCAACACTCAACGTTTCCTGGGGCTGCTCTCTATAAAATTTTATCTTCTGCTTTTGTCCTGTACACACTGTTGCCCTGCATATTCTCCCTGTGCTGTTACTCTTTTGTTCTTTTCTTTTTTAGAGGAACTTAGACTTGCAGACTTTAGACTGGCAGCTGGCAGGACTGGTTGATATGTTTGTTTGAAATACTGATTGCTTGGCATTCTGGCCATGGCTGTGACTGCTGAGCAATTCACGAATCAAATCTTGCTTTCTTTAGGGCTTGTAGAAAGTTTTGGAGGTTTTTTTCAGGATGCCAGTTCTTTACAAACAGTTTGCTCTGACTTTTCTCCATTATTTGTGTTGGCTGCACCACAGCAAAGTCCTTTGGCACTGGTTGTGTCCCTTCGCTGGCTGGCCAGTTGAAGCATTTGATGCGGGATGTTAGCAAATGATGCATTTTCTGGTGGATATTTTTGGACTAAGAGAAACCAGGGCTAAAACTGTTTAAGGATTCATAGATGGTTTGCAAGCAGTCAGTAGCTTTCTAAATGCTAAGAAATAGAGAAATATTTTACCCTGTGGAGAAAACTTAGCACTCCTTCAAGTAAAATTCTCAGGAACTGATTGCTGAGTCCTGACTAAGTGCACTGGGTGGTGTGTGCATGGTGAATAACTAGCAGCAAAGCCTCAGTCCTGCTCCGAGCTGTGCTGCCATGCGTGGAGGATCTTGCAGGGAGCTCTTATCTAGGGAACAAAGTGAAAAGGTTTATTCATCCAGCCATAGGAAAGAGGGGAGTGTCACGGATGAATGTTACTTAATATAAACCCACAGTGATACACCTCAGACTAACTACAGAGCAGGTGGGATCCTGATGTCTAGTTTGCCCTTCCACAGTTTGCCCCTGGAGAGTGAAGCTGTCTGCTCTCTCCACACAGCAGTGGAGATAGATACACTCAAGTTGCAAATGTGTTTTTGAGCCTGAGAGGTCTTACTTCTCCCATGCACCTAATGACAGTAAGAGCAGAAAGCTTTCCCAATCTCTTTCCACATTCTCCTCCCCACCAGAACAGTCCAGTTCCTCCTCTCTGAACCAGTCAAGTTTAGTTTGTCCTGAACTGAATGCTTCCTATGCATATATAGATTTATTGTAACTAGTGGTATTTGCAGTGTGGTAAAACATGGGAGTAGCAGTAAACTCCTGTTGATTGGAGTGCTGCTTTAGCTCAAGAGGAAAGAGCAAAGATGGTCCTTAGCTGTCTGACCTTTATAATTAATGAGTAGAAGCAGTCCACATGTCTTCATGTCTTCTCTTTCTCCTTGAGCTCTCTTGGGGCCTGGGAGGTTGTGTTGGCAGAGTTGTTTAGCATCCTGACCTTACTCCTCCCCTCCAGGCACCCCAGAGGCAGTGAGCAGCTCCCCACAAGGCTCTTTCATGCCCGAGGTTAGTCACGGTGCGTTTCCCAAGTGATGTGCAAACTGGCTTCCTGAGTCAAGCAGTGAGTCAGGCGTAAGGCTCTGCTTGACTTAGCTGCTGGGTCTCAGTGGGTGAAGCTGCGGCACGAAGGGAGCTGCAGTTGCTAGCCGGAAATAGGAGTGGCTTCTTCTTCCCCATATGAACCATCCTCGTGTGGGCCTGCACTGTTTTAGGCACGTTTATGGCTGATTCAGTAGTCATATACTTCATGTGTCAGTCGGGGCAGCGTTGCCTGGACAGTGTGCGGGAAGCGTAGCACCCTTGTCTGGTGCTGTGCAGCCTCATTTGATGTTACTGACACCAAGCTCTCATTGCTCAGCCATAAACATGCATTCCTATCTGTAAGGTCCTTAAGGAGAGCTATAATTAGACCAAGTGGTTCAACTTCAGCTCTTATCTTTGGGCTTCTTTTTGGGGTGGAAGGGGAAGAAGGGATCCTACAGCTAAGTCTGCTGCAGTTCATTGTGCTGTGCCAGATAGCATGTGGATTCCAGCAGATCTGAACACCCAAGGGTACCACTGTATGCATTGTAATGTGAGGATGCTCAGACCATCTGTAAATTATGTCCTTGACCTCAACACTTGCCCATGAGGAACTTGAGGGAAATAGTGTGTTTCCTCAGGCAGATTTTACCAGCTTCCTCCTGAACTTCTACTTTTAAATACAGAGTCAGTGGTTCTCTAGATATGATTTTGTGATTTGTTTGCATTTTCCTTTTAAGGTACCTCTATGTCATTTCCCCACTCTTGTTTTTTTTCTGAAAGAAATTGGCAAAATGACTCATGAAGAAGAGCTCCAAAAGCAGTTGATTATCAAGAAACTTTAAACCAGTGTCTTTGTCATTCCCTGCACTGCAAATACTGTACTTTTCTTATTTTATCAAAATTTTTGTGGCCGCTTCTTTTCTTTATACATGTATAAAGAAAGAAAACTGGAAGACAAAGGGAAAGGAGAGAGATAATTCCAGTCTTGTGGGCATTTGCTGAAAATGAAATCCTGTCTCTTGGTCAAGCAGAGTCCCTGCTGTTCCCATGAGACCCTCTCACACTGCTGAGTGTTGCAGAGCTACAAAGCAGATGGGTATACTCTGTGCTGACTTTCCATGTCTATGAGCAGGCAGGGGATTGTAGAAGCACACAGCTAGGCATTATGTAGCTAGCACACTGCTGCCAGCAGATGTAAAACAAGATGACCAAAGTGCTAGGTCAAAGTGCAGTTGATAATAAAAAGGACTGTAATGCATCATCTTTATGTGTCATGAAAGTCATAAAGCTAAAGCTGCTCTATCCTTTCATGTGTCCTTATGCCTGTCAAGGCATAAGCCAAGTGCAGTTCCCAGGCTAAGAACTACATCTCTTAATGACTTAATTACCACATGCAGTGTGTTCAGACAATTTCATATTGCTTGATTAGTGTTTAGGACACAGATTCAAGGATACTGTGATAGCTCCATGCAGGGAGAAAATTATGCTTCATAAAAACCTGTCTGGATAAAGATAAATATAAATACAAGTTTTAGGATTTAGGAGATGCATTAATGAGTTCTGAAGATGTCTGTACCCCTGTTGATGGTGTGGGGCCTAGTCTCTGGAAAAACAGCATAGGGTTGTGTTGCCACCATATCCTTACAAAGTTTCAGAAATTTCCAGTCTGAAACTTAATGGAATATGATCTTCTTGTCTCTGCATGGCTACAGTCCCTCAGAAGATATATCCAAAAATACATACAAAGCATTATTCTCTCCCATTCAATGAGATGAGTCCTTCAAAACCTGTGTAGGGTGAGAGAAGTCATCATGAATTCCAATTCCTGTGCAGAACTATGGACATCAAATGGCAATGTCATATGCAGCAGGAGCAAAAATCTTCACCCAAGGTATAGTTAAGCTTTGCTGTAGGGCATCTTGCGTACTAAAATACTGCCTAGTTTCAAAACATAATTGGACAAGTTTATGGAAAAAAATCCATCAAGGAATGATTGCAAAGCTACTACCTTTGACTCAGGAGGTCTCCAGCCCACATCAGCAAACACCAGCCTGTGCTTGTGCTGTTCACATGGATTTCACATGGCTTTTTGACTTGGGTCACAATGGGAAACAGGATCTCAAGCTAGGTGGAGTTTTGCTTTGACCTGTCCTGGCAGCTCTTCTGCTCCAATTCCTATTGAGTGGGAAGTCTGCAGAAGTCAAAAATAAAAGATTTTGTTCCTTGCTCAGTTTGGTGTCTTTTTATTAATAGTGCTGCTTCCTGAGTTGAGCATAACTATCGATGGGGTGTGCAAGGCACTGACCATCAGGTTCTGCACCAGTTTGTGCTAGCTGGGAGCTTAGCCCACTGTCTGCAAATGGCAAAAAAATGATTAGCTTGCAGCCAGCTTTGCAGAGATGTCAGCAGGTGCTGCACAAACTTTCTGTAAGAAAAAGCCAGAACAGGTGAAAAGGGCTTGTTAACATGCTCAGATCATGTATCAAAAAGCAGTGCTGTAGTGCTTCTTTTCCTTGCTTGTCTGGGCTCTAAATAGTTAATCTACCTGAGCAAATAGGTTGGAGCGTTATTGCTTTCAATAAAGTTTGATTCCTGCAGGCAGACTTTTTTTTCCAGTGAGTGTCAGATAATTGGAAGGTTAGGGCGAGGCAGGAAACCACAAAATGCCTTTGTCAGGGCTTGCTTAGGAGCAGAGCAGTAGAAAAGAGCAAGAAGGGGGAGAGTAAAGCAGGTTAAATACAAGAAGAGAACATTCTTGGATGATCACTCAGATTCCACACACCTTTGGAGGGGCATGGTATAAAGTGTAGGAGGAAAATTTTTGGTAGAAGGAAAACGGCTGAGGAAAAAGAGAGATTTCCAGTTCATTAAACAAAGATTTCCAGGTAAGTTATATTACAACAACAACAACAACAAAAGGTGAAAAAGAAACTCTCCTCTATTATTTCTTTCCCAGGTTCCTTGCAGGGCAACCCTCAGGCAAAGAAGGGGAAATGATATGTTTCTTCTAAGGGCTATACGGTGCAAAAATAAGATTATATAAGAGCTAAGTAATTTTGTTTTATATATTTGTCAGCTAATATAGTTCTTTTTTAAATGAATATTAAGTGAGGAGAATATATCGTTTGGGATTTAAGAAGTAAGAAGCCAAATTGTGGGTATGTTTTTAATACTTTTTGTGAAACCACTATGCAAATAGATAAAGTTCAGACGAGTGTTCTCTATTCTGTAAGTACTGGTGAAATGGTGGTGTACAGGTCATCTGTTGGCTATTTTAAAACCTGAACAATTGGAAATGCATCCTCTGCATCTGTTTCCTGCAGAAAATAATTTTTAAAAATGCAGAAAATCTCCGCGAGAGCTCTAGGTAGTCCAAGGCAAAATATTAAAAAGTAGGTCTCTAGTCCTGGAAAAAAACTGGACTCACTTCTGAATGAAAGTTTGTGCTGCCATGGACAAGTTTGCCTTCTCTTAGGCAAGTAGGGTTAGTTATCAGCAGTGAGTCATTGATTATGGACTTCGGGCCATATTCTTGTCGTAGAAGATTAGGAGGCACCGCAAGGTATGTTTGGAGCTAGGTCACAATATGTAAGAAAAGTCTGGTTCAAGAATCAGTTTTAAACTTTTCTGCAGCAGGATGTAGCTATTTGAACACAGGAGCCTCTCTCTTCTTTTCCTGTCTTTGGACTGGCTCTTAGAGGGGCTTCGGGCAAGTCACTTGTACTTCTGTGTGACTAGTTTCTTCAGCTGTGGAAGATGCTAATAGCACCTACCTGCTTGTAAACTTTTTTTTTTTGTCTAAATAATATCAGATTGTTTGACTCCTTTTCTGTGCCAGAGACAGAGATTTGTGCAGGTCAGAATGATCTTGCTTTGGGGCAGTTTCTGCTTGGGCAGCACGATAAAATAGACTCCGACAAGACACATTTTTGAAAGGAAGGCACCTGGCTGTGCTAAGTGAAGTACAACTAGTGCTGCTGTTTGTGCTGTGGAAATGAGCCCGTATTGGTGTCCAGGCCAGCGTGGGCTGCAGCAAGGGTAGACATCGGTTCCTGCAGCATGTCCAGGCTTTGGTTGAACATCTCAGCTGCTTCCTTGGCATTAGCATCACTTGTGTGCATGTAGTAAACAAGCAGATTTGGAAGCTTTACTTGGTTGATTTAACTCTCATTGTGTTCATTTTGGTAGATAACTGGAAGTGAAAGGAACAGGTTTTAAGGCAGAACAGAAAGGTCAGGTTCCCGGACAGCCAGATGAAAGAGAAACGGAGGGCCAGTTAACCTGTTCAGTAAATCCTGGGACAGAGGCACCTCAAAGGCTTATTTAAGAGGAACGGGTACCCTAGATATGATGGGCCGTGGCATTTGCTTTTAACGTTGTCAGTGATGTGGATTAGAGGCTTCTACTGAGTGTCAGTGTGTTAGTGATCAAAGGGTTCCTCTGACATTAAATATTATTAATCTCAGCACCTGCTGGTGCCTCTCTTCCTATTGAAGGACCTCTCTGCATGAGCTTTATTAGGAGGGAAGAGAGAGCTGAAAGGATGGGTATTGTGAGAGTGCAGCAGTGTTCTCTGATGAAAACTGCAAGGACCAGCATGGAGGAATAAGCAGCCCTGATATGTGTGCCTGCTTTCATTGGTCTCCAATAAAATATGTCTTTGTGACTGTAAAATATTTCTTCTCCGCCCTTTTTAAAAATGTCTTTTATGGTCTTTATTGTGAGTATACCAAGTAATACCTAGCATCTGAGCTAACCAGAGGGATATTCAGATCCCTCAGTCAGAACCTGAGACTGACTTTGCATCCTCAGACTATATCCGTATGGCTAGAAGCTGCCATGACTCTGCTCCTCCTCCATCAGTGCAAGGAGGTGCCACACAAAGCCCCAAGGTCAGCTAAGCAGGTTAAACAGTTGTGCTTAAAGAGAGATGTTCAGTGATTCTTTGCAAAGTGTCCACTTGGTGCCCTGTCTTGTTTCTGAGTTTCTGTAAGTGGAGTGTACGTGGCAGCATCATCTTGCTGCTGTGCTGTGCTGCAGCCAGCTGGAACAGGGGACAGGGGTGCACTGCAGTGCATGGCTTTTTTGGGAAGCACAGGACTAAGCATACTTTGCTCAATTAGCACAAGTGTGACAGTGCTAGGAGCAGCCTCTCCTGGTTCTCAGTACCATTGAGATCTGCAAGTTTCTTGTTTTTACAGGTGCCACCAACACTCTCCAATCCCAGGTTTATGTGAAAGTAGAATAGTCTTGCCCTCTTGTGTGCTGTCTGCACTGTTTGAGAGTGATGCCACCTCACAAGCTCCTGCTTGTTGTGCAGGGAATTGCAGGTGGCTTCTCTGATCCAGCAGTGCTATTACTTTGCCTCAGACATAGCTTGCAGCTTTGGTTTTGTGAATCCAGCTAGGAGGAACTGAGTAATCCTGGCAAATAGGGAACCTCAGACACAGTCAATGTGCTGGAAGCTGGGCTGGCTGTTGCGCATGGCAGACACATGTGCAACATAGAGCAAATGCACCATGTGCCAGGGCTGGGCTCTGGCATGTGTGGCTTCAAAGATATGCTTTAACCTTCTTATTTTTATTTTTTATTTATTTATTTTTTCTGATTGGTGTCAGAGCAAAATATTCCCCTTTTTTATTGGCAGACGGGAGGACATGGAAAACACATTTATGCCATGGTTGTGGTGGCTTCTTCCAACATCTCTGACCAGTGCAGCTGTCCAATAGCAGAAGGGCAGTGGAGTTCTAGTGCTGCAGAGCAGGAGGGAAGCAGCTGCAAATATAAACTGTCTTCCCTGCCAAAAAATGGTAAAAGACAAAATGCTGACATGTGGACAACAGCTTCCAGCATCTGTGTTTACGAAAGGAGCTTTAAAGATGCCTCCACTGTTGATGCAAACTCTAGAGAAGAGAAATTGCCTCTTCTTGGAGTGAGTGACCAGGATCACTGGTCCAGTTGTTGCTGGTTCTTGGCATCCTGCGGATCAAGTAGCTCTGTCCTGACTCAGGGCTTCAGTCTTGCATGCACCTTGAGTCAGTGCCCTGGATCATTCCTGGAAATCCCCTGCGCTGGTGGCCCTGGAAGGGCTGGGTAGTGCCCTGCCACCAGCAGTGCAGGAGTTTGGGTGCAGCTGCAGGAGCCCCAGCTCTGAGCTGCTCAGCCCGGCCCAGGGGCCGAGGAGCAGAGAGCTGGGCCGCGGGGGCTGTTCGTGCTCTGCACCACATGCAGCCAGCTTTGTGCTGGGAATCATGACGTGCAGGACCTCAACGGGCAGTGTCCTTCGGAGCTCAGATTGATCTTGACCAGCTCAGAAAATAGCAGGAGCTGCTGAAATGCCAAACTGGAACTAAACTTCAGATACTTCTGCTATCCAGAGATTCTCTGCTATCTCCTACCTTGTGTCATCGTTTGTGCCTGGGCAGTACAACCATAACATCTAGGAGGACTACTGAGTTTTGGCTTTGCGGAAGAGTAAGTGTAATCAAGAAGGTCAGACCCTGCAGATACCTGCATTGGAGGTCACAGTCTTGAGCTGGACCTGAGCCTTGAGCTAGACTGGGAACTTGAAAGGGATTTTGCCCACAGCTTTCATGGTCTCAGCCAGTTAATGGTAAGGCTTCCTGTATGGTTGCTCTTCCTGCTTAGAAAGCACTCCTCAAAGGCCGTGGAAAGATTTAACCTGTTACCACCTTCTGCACTTGCTAAAATCTCTTCCTTCTTGGTGTGTGTGGCTGCACTAAGTGAAATGTTATCTTAGAGGTATGAGTAGTGAGGACCTGTGCATTTCCTTCTGACAGGACAAATATCTCTCTTAGCTGATATTTTTTTTGTCCCCCACCATCACAGGCCGTCTGTGGTGTTCCTGCTTTGCAGACATTCATACCTCGCCAAGGATTGTGTTTTTGACAAGAGAGGTATCCAAGTCATGAAGCAGGAATAGACAGAGCCACCACACAGGTGGTTCCAAGACTATATAGATTGGCCTGAGCAAGCACCAAATTATTTAGCTCTGATCCCATAGCCACAGACATGGGCTCTAAGCTTTTGCCACTCAACCTGTGAAGCAAGAAAAACTTTTGTACCCTAAGTTCCTTGTTGCCCAAAATGACAAAAAGTTTAAAGGTACCTCAGGTGTTTCTCTGTTTCACTAAAGTCAGTGCCATGGTTTCGACATCAATACTGCCTGAGAGCACAGTTTTGCTATCCCAGTGCAGCTGTCTCTGCTCGTGCTTTCTGGCAGCACTGGCACAAATCAGCGCTGCTGGCTAATGGAGACAGAACTCCTGCGGCGGCCTGCACTTCTAATCCTGTGCTGTTGAATCCTGCCCAGAGTGGATGTGTGGGAGTAGTGTTTGGATCCTGTGTTTTTGTTCAAACCTCGACGAGAGGCTGGACGGGAGGCAATGGTGAAGTGCCATGAAGTCTGATATCAAGTCAGATCTAAGCCTCTTCAGCACTAAGTGGCTTTGCTCAGAGGCTTTCATTTCATGCCTCCCATCTCCTTAGCTTTTCTGCCCTCACAACCCCTCCTGCTCTTCCCGCACTGCTGCACTGTGCCTCTTCTGCCTTAGTGGGAGGGTGGTGTTGATTTAGCAGTAATATTCATTGCTTTGGAAAGCTACTTCAAACTTCCCAACACTGGTTGCTTCCAGACAGTTCAGTCTCTAGCTGGAAGGAGAAAACTGGTGATACCCTTGGGGAGCTGCTGTCATCTTCTGCTATGTGCAAAGTTCCCAGTGCCGTCTGTATGCTTTCCTTGCAGGTGGCAATGGTATGGATTCTGTAACAAAGAAAACGAGGCAAGATGGATCAGAAGTTACTGAAAGACGTAAGGAGAACTTCTTTTTTATTATTATTATTTTTTCCTATCAAAAGATAAGGTTGCACACCAAAAATAACCAGAACTAGATACCCAGTTATGTAAAAGGTTGAATACTGAGCAGGGATCAAGAACCTCAGGTTCTGCACCTGTCCATGTTTCTTTGTCCAAATTAAAATAAAGAGTAGAATGGGACAGTATCAAACATCTAGAAATATTTGTCATGGTTTGCTTATATAATCAGAGATGACTGCCCTGTAGTAAAACCTGTAGTAAAACTTCTACTCAGTACCACAGACTTTTGGATTCTCTTCCTGCCACTGATACCAATGCCCTACTTGGACTAGAATATGCTCCCTAAATATATATATATATATATATATTTGCCTTAGTGTAAAACAGAGGGTAAGTTTCACTGCTATCAGCCTGGGAATTCCTACTAGTGTCTAGTGGTCCTTGCAATTATGGTAATATCTGTGGTTCAGAAGTACCCAGAAATAATAATACTTCCATGATTGATAGATAATTTACAAAGCAAAATCTTTCATGGCAGTGGTGTTCAGCCCCCTGCCAGAACAGTTACAGTTAGAGGACTTTTCCTTGAATGAGTTCTGGGTCTGCTTGGGAATAAAATTCATGTGTTGAATGGCCAGATTAAATTACGTTAACTTCTGCATCCTTTTTGTTCCTCAGTTATTACAGAGACTATAACCACAAGGCTGACTTCCTTACCACCCAGTAAGTAATTACGATCTACCTCATGATCTGTGCCACTCTATAGCTGTACTATTTCTACAGGTTTCTGGGTACAGCAGGTCTGGGTACAGATAGACTTACACCCCAAGAGAAGCTGCGGATGCAGAATATTCTTCCATCAACTTTCCCAGTGGATGAATCTCTTCTGGGTAGGATAGGAGATCAGAGGTGCTTACTGCCTCTGTTTAATAAGTAGGAAAGACTCCTCCATACTCTTAATATTGATCATTCTTGAGCATTTCTTGATGAGCTTGGTGCAGCTGGATTGGAATGTGGCTGCTCTGTCTCATTTACGATGAGAGTTACCAGGAGCTTAATTCAGCCCATATCAAGAGAAAAACTTCACTGCAAACCTTCTGGGTCTACAATGTGAGTGTATAAGTGCTCTTCTGCAGCACTTTTCTGCAGTCCTGACGCCCTCTGAGATATGAAGCTATCCTTGTAGTTGAGAATAAGGCCAGCTTTGGTACCTCCTGCCTCATCTTGCAGCTTCTTTGCTCTCCTCCTCATCTCCTACTCTGACAGAATGTCTCATTTATGCTCAATATCTCTTTCAGAAGGAGGGAGCACCAGTGGGCTCAAAACATCATCCCACACTGGAGGGAGCAGTGTGGAAAAGAGAACTTACACCCATGGCAGCAGCTGTATGACTTCCAGTAAGTAAGGAGTGAAGACATTGCACAGTGAGGAACAAGAAAGCAAAGACAGCAAACATGGTCTAGGAGAGATTCAGGACAGGATAGTATGCCCTGAATACAAATGTTTTGTCCGCGGCTTCTGGATTGCCATAGTGGAGGTTTCTGGAGAAAAAAGTTAACAACCAGGTTTCTGGTACATCCCTCTCTCTGTCCCGCAGTAAGACAGAGTGGGTAATGGGTGTTGCGGAACACACTTCCCCTGCCTCAAAAGGCCCAACAAATCAAGGGAGCACAGTGTAGCTTAAAAGCTCAGATGAAGGACTAGCCATACTCTGAGCTGGCAGTCCGCTCCTTGCCAACTAAAGCCCAGAGCGTGGAGTCTCCTCACCTTGGGGAAGAAGTGACATAACTGCCATGAAAGTAGCGGTCTGATTGTCCAGATTTGCACCAGTGTAAATGAGAACAAAACCCAGCCCTGCAAATTCTAACTTAAATGACTCTGCAGGACTGCCATCTTCCCTGTCATTTCTTTTCAGTGTGTGGAAGAGGAAAGGAATCTGAACTTCTGAGATAATGAGCTCTTTGAGTTTTACAGAGCATTATCTAATCCTGCTTTCCTGCTCTGCTTGAAGAAGGCCTCCAGCAGAGGCCTACTTGTTACTGTTGTTTTTTCTGCTGAAATAAATGTCAAAGAAAAAAACAGGCCCCTGTGGAGGGAGAAAAGGGGCAACAAAGCATTTTGTTGAGATCCTGAGAGCTCTCTCTTTTTGCACTGAAGAGTCAACAATGTCCAATCTGATTTTGCTGTTCATCATGGATATATTTTGCTTTATCACTACGTTCCCCTTGTGCTATACTCTGATCAAACTCCAGCACTAAATATAATAAAGTCCTTTCTATCCGGACTTTTCACAAACCATGTAACAGTGGTGTGTAACCATTAGTTACAGCTTCTTAGTTCCCTTTCCACAGCACAGGTGTGAATTAGGATGGGAAATTCTTTCCCATATGTAAATAAAATAATCAGTAATAAATTCCAGGCCGTCTTGGATTTGACTCACACTTCCGTCACTTCTCTCAGAAGTCAACTGACTCAAGCATGACTAAGTGCGCACGTGGTACCTGTGCTGGAAGGAAGGTGGGCTCATCTCCACTTTTCCCTGTCTCATGAACTGCATCCTCCAGCACTTGGAGTTTGGTTTGAGCATCTCACAGTTCTTTTGGTCTGTGTTATATGACAATTGAGTTTACAGGTGGGTCTGTATGCAGACCAAACCCCAAACAGATCCAGATCCTGCTCAGAGGAAATGGCTCATTTGTTCCCATAGTTGAACTTGCCCCCCTGGGAACTTATTGACATCATTGACAAGATTCCTTCTAAACTCATCAAATAACTCTTCTGCACTGCATGCTGAAGATAGTCAGAGTTACATGCAAATCTGGTCCTTGCCAATATTTAGTTTTGAATTACCAATGCCAATTTATCCAGCTCAGTAACGTAGAGCATCCCCTTCTATCTCCAGGGCATATTTCCAGTTTACTGAGGAAAGACTTTTTTTTACCCATAGGTGGAAGTGGTAGAATTAATTCATCATCATCATCCTCTGGCTACAGACAAACTCAGTCTCCCAGCTCTACTCTGACCAAATCACCTGGCTCAACATTTGAAAGAAAAACTTATGTCACTCGCCATGCAGCATATGAAGGTATCACAGAGCATGCTGTTGAATGGGGCAATTTGTAGTGTACTGTGAGGTCAGGTAAGGCTTCTAGGACACTAATGCACGAGTGTCTCAAATAGCACAAGAATTCTGTATTGGTTTTGCCGGGAAATAAGCAACAATGGATATTTTTAATGACAGAGTCCTATTTGTAGGAATGCTCTTTCATGGGAGTTATTGTGGCCTATTGTTGTTGAAGGACATGTGCAGATCTTTTATGTAGTCCTGAATAGCTCGTTTTAAATGGCGATGTTCATTATCCAGTTAGATCAGACAGTTACCAGGAAGATATGTTTAGAAAGCTTTTTATGATCTTGTGCAAAATGTTAATTGACACCCTTCTGTTCTTTGTAGGGAGCTCCAGTGCTAATTCTTCTCCTGAGTTCCCCAGAAAAGAGCTCGGTATGTCCTTTTAGAACTACTCCTCTGAATGTTATGGCAAGGTCTTGTGAGCTAGTGACTAAGGTGGCCTTTTGCACATCATATTTATGGGAATACGGGAGGGGTAAAACCTGCTAAGGGCAGAAGCAGATTGCTGCATCCTGCTATATGTGTGCTGCCTGTGTAGCTTCATGACTTCTGAGGAATTAATTGGGATTTACCTTAACATAACTGACATAAGGGTCTCTAAATGATAAGTATTTCAACAAAATCTACCAACTTTTGTTCATAGTTCAACTCCTTTTATGACCCACCTCCCCCCACAGCATGGGACATGGGCAGGAGAATATAGACATGTGAGGCTTTGTAACATTTTCTGTTTCATACCTGGGGGAATATCTCTGAGTGAGAAAACCCAGCTGCTTAAAATTCTGATCCATTGCTGGATATGCACTTGCCCTAGCTGTTTTTTAGGCTAGGCCATGTTTATATGGCTTAACTAGAAAGATCATCTGAATAACAAATGATATATTTACACTGCATATGGTCAGCAGGTATGAGCTTGCCTTGCCCGTTCTTTAAGCTGCAGATTTTACTGAGTGTGGGCAGTGAATCAGTAAGATTTGGGCATCTTTTTGGCTCAGAGAGGAGTCAAGGTTCTATCCAACTTTGGCTGATGCTATAAACATGTTTATTAATTTCCTATTGGCCTGCTGGCATGTGAGATGAGGTCTATGAACAATATTTATGTGTACAAACAGGAACAGCAGCTCATCCAAAAATGCTAGAGGTGCTACATATTCCTTGAGATACCTCTAAAATGGTGTAAAGAGGGCTTGGCATAAACTCTGAGGGCTCAATTTCCCTACTTGTGCCCCAAGTAAAAGTTACTGCCTGAGTCGCAGCACTCTAAGCAAGGTCCATGCATTCATTTTCATAGTTATAAACAGGCAGTGAAGTCTAATGTTGCTTTTCTCTTGTTGGTGTTCATAGCAACTGCCTCCACACGAGGGCGAAGCCAAAGTCGAGGTGAGTGATACTGTTCTTTCAGAGGCTTCTTTTGCTTCCTCTAAGGCCTGTTAAATGAGCCTGTTCTTCAGCTGGAATCGATCAGTTTGAGTTGAGAGCGGTCAGATAAGCTACATGAATTTGCAGCAAGCATATGTGGACCATTTGTCTCTGAGCAGTTGTTTAAGCTATGATGGTTGGGGCTGTGTCTGAAAGGAATTGCTTAGGGAGGTGAGCTCTGTGGTCATAGAGCATCATCTACTGCTTTATCTGTTCACCACCATGA
>JAWLRI010000203.1:1756557-1834542 GCA_034781795.1 Crypturellus tataupa | reverse complement strand
TAGTTCATTGTAAAAACCTGCATTGTTTAAATCACTCAGCTTTTCTACTAATTTATTAGCAGCATTGGAAAAAGCAGTATTAAATTGCTCTGAAAGAGTTTAATTCCCTGTTCCTGTTCCCAGTTGCTTGAGGAGGCAAATATAATGTCACTTTATCCAAGTTAATTTTAGCAGTGGATATAAATCAAAGGATGCTCTTGCACACGCCTCCTGGAGAGTATCACAGTTACCAATTATTCTACCTAAGATGCTGTCAGCAGAGGAGGAGAGCCCAAGCTCCCAGCAGAACTACACCATACATAATAAAACAGACACCAGAGAATCAGCTGCAGCTTCTCCTATTACTTCAGAAAATAGTCCTAATCCATCAGGTTCTCAACCTGCGTGCCAAAGCCAGTGTTTCATTTATAGTTCATGCACTGTCAGATTTCATCTGGAGGACCACGTGTCACACACCATGGCTGGGCAGTTTGCTTATGAACAGCAAACTTTAAGGTTTGCCTCAAACAGATCAGATTGACTGTAGTCACTTGTACTGGACAGCAAAACCGAGTAATAAAACTGAGTATTTGATGGGAATGTTGGCTTAAATAAAAGGCTGTTTGTGATGTGACAGTTTTATTTTAATGTAATTCTTTGTCAAGAGGGACTTTGTATTAAGTAAGTCAACAGAGAAGTCATCAGGTTATATGGGACTAGATCTCACAGCTTTTTATAGGGTTGACAGTGTGTATTTCATTTGAGTAGTAGTAGGAAATTTTTGTATTTAGTAATTCTTAAAATCCTGAAGGAAAACAATAATAAATTTGGATGAATGGGAATACCAATGTGACTGAGAACTGCACAAATAGGCCTTCTGTTTGTCTGGTGCCAATGAAGATATTTACTTCAGCAGAGGACCTCTAAGGGTAAAATACTGCTATCTGGAAGTAAGTGGCCAAAGTCTGACCCCCAAACAAAAAGTGCCCCCAAACCAATGCACAGCTAATGCCCCTGGGCCATGAGTGCTGCTCAAAGCAGGCAGCAAGGTAACACAGACAGCAAGAAGGAAGAAATTCTTTTCAGTCTGAAGGTTCATTCCTTGGCCAGAGCACAAGGGCTCCTCACTCCATATTCATCATCTGCTTTTTTCTCTTCACAGAGAGTGAAATACGAGTCCGACTGCAGAGTGCATCACCCTCTGGCAGATGTAAGTGCCATGGCTTTTATTCCAGAGGATCAAGTATAACACTGGGGGTACTTTTACTCTGGGCATGTCTGCAGTGTCTCTGTGACCCAGCTTTCCTGAGGACAGGGAGCATGTCATCCTTTTTTCCTGTTGTGGTGAGAACTTTCACTTGTATCTCCTTCCTGAACAAGGAGGCCTGCTGTGGGTTAGATGATGATGTTGCAAGGGTATAGTTGTACTTACTTGCCAGAATGAGACCTTGAAGCTTTGCTGTTGAAATCAGAGATAGTCCTAGGAAAGAGTTCTGGAAAAATGTTTTTATCTGATGACTTGGAATTGTGCCATTGGCCAGAATTAACCTATGCTACATTTGTTATGCAAATAACAAGCATGAGGAGGATTAGATAGAGCAGGATTATGTTGGTTGATCTTGTTCCATTCTGGACAAGGACCAACATCCAGTAAACTCCACGTTGAAGAACCAGTAAAATATTTCCCTTTCACTGCTACCCTCTTCCCAGTAAGTCCTCCTCATGCATGATGCTCTGGGAAGAATAATATGTAGCTTCATGGAGACTCAAGGGTAAATTCCACCATTCTAGTGGTTTAGCCAGGGCAGAATTTTGCAAGAGTAGTTGCTGAAGAAGTGAACCACCGTTTCCCCAAATCAAAGTATTAGAGCATTCCAAAATAACCCTGTGTCTTGCTGGCTGCCCTATGCTCTGAATGAGGCATTTCTGATTACAGATCAGGGAAGCAATGGGGTTTGGACTATCCTGTACGCTTTTGTTCTTCCTGACAGGGACAGAGCTGGATGATGTGAAACGTTTGCTGAAAGGAAGTCGGTCAGCAAGCTGCAGCCCTACTCGATCACCATCAAGTACTCTCCCAATCCCCAAAAAAGCTGTGGTGGAAACAAAGATGGTTACTGAGAGCTCTCAGTCAGGTATTTGGCTGGGGAAGATTAGCAATGGTGGAGCCATCCCAAACAATTTCTGTCAGAGAACCCCCCAGATACTAAGAACATCAGGCTAAAAATACACGGTCTCTGTCCCAGACAGCGATGGCAAAACAAAAAGGGTCGGAATCCCAGCAGGCTGTCCAGATGTTACCCTGCCAAGGCACATCCTGTCTGGCTTTCTAGTGTCTTGTCTGACTTTCATAAAATTAAATCAGTTCTTGCTTTAATTCAGATTTAATCCAACTTTAATTCAGAAGTGCTGATGACAGAGGCCAGGGCTGTAAGGAAGCATTTCTTAGAGCAACACGATCTCTGATCTCAGACCAAAGTGGAGGTAGAGATAGACCTAAAGAAAACGTCTGTGCAGAGATTGATGTACTGGTCACACTATATGCTTCAGAGGTCAGTAATGCTTACTAATATTTCTACAGCTAGCTTTTATTATTTATAAGCATCATTTTAGCCCTTGAAGCAGCAGTGGTCCTATTCATTCCGCTCTCCTCCATCACTTTGTAGGAGCAAACCTTGCCATTTTGCATGTTGATGGCTCAAATCCTGTCTAAAACT
Organism: Crypturellus tataupa; assembly: GCA_034781795.1. Lineage (NCBI taxonomy): Eukaryota > Metazoa > Chordata > Aves > Tinamiformes > Tinamidae > Crypturellus > Crypturellus tataupa. Next base: position 1,831,846 of record JAWLRI010000203.1, on the reverse strand, counting down.
GTGAGTTTCAGTCCAAACACACTAGTGAACCAATCAAAGCCATACACGTGGGAAGCAAAAGTGCAATTCTTGTGCTCCAGGATGATTTCTTAACAAGAAGGTCTAGCAAAGTACATGGAGTGTTTTGGCCTGATCTTACTGAAAACCACTACTGGTTTATTTGTGTCTGACTGTGTGTTGTTTTATTTTGTTTTTCCAGTGTCAGGGACATATGATACAACCATACTGAACACTGCCCTCCCTTCATACATGTGGTCCTCTACTCTGCCTGCTGGATCTTCCCTTGGTGGATACCACAGCAGCATGGCGCAGAGCTCCTCGCTGATCAATGCTATGTCTCACTCTACAGGATCAGGTGCCTTCCTGGACGTCCCAGGCTCTACCACTTGCTTAAAGGACATAACTTCATACTAAAACAGGGTCGAATAGCAGTGTTTTTTCACTGAACAGTAAGGAGAATTAAAATGATGGAAGGATGAAGATAGCAGCAAATATGCTTGAGTTTTCTCTGATTTTCTGGAACTTGATGCTCTCTGCTGCTACACTGGCTGTTTTTGAAAATCCTTCTTTGTGAGCATCAGTTGTCCTGAGTGCCCGATCTCTCTCTGAATCTTAATAAAAGCTTTAGCAGTGACTTCAGTGAGGTTAGGCTCAAGTCCTGTATCAAAACTAGTGCTAGACTTCATTTAACATTGAATTATCCTGATCCATTCTAAGAATAACTGGACCTAACCTTTCAATCCTTATACACTCAAGGATTCTTCCACAGTCAATAGGTGTTGGCACTTATTATTCCCTAGAAAACCCTAACTGCCAGGGACGCTGCATTTTGCAGCTCAAAGAAAAATAAGAGGAATCTTTAAGATAGCATGCTATTACAAGCTTTGCTTTCTGATCGTATCCTATCATTGCAACTTGTCTAACATAAGGCTTTCTCCCTTTTCTGAGTTTGGCAAAATTCTGTGTCATGGTTTTCAAGATTTTTCATCTTTGTAGTTATTGTGCATTTTCACTAACTACATTTCGAAATGACTTTTACTCTTAGGTTTCTGTCACTGTGTCACTGACTTGCAGGCATTGAGATTAGAATTCCAGGGAATTAATAACATTTCACTTCTTTTTTTTTTTTTTTTTTTTTTTTTTTGCAGTCTTTGGCGTTCCAAATAACCTGGCTCCCAGCAATCCCACCCTGAACGCAGGCCTGAGCACTTCCTCATCAGGTCAGGTTTTTCTGTTCTTCCCTTCACCCTTTCACAGTGCACCAGTCCTGACAGACACATACAAAGAAGCAATGGCTCTATCACTCTGCTGGTCTTTGTGTCAGCAACTGCTCTACATAACCAGTACTTTCTGGTTTTAGTGGTATTATTCTGGGTCTGTCCTGTATAGCTGGTATTGGTGTCCAACTGTTTTTATTTAAGAGGCCAAGAAAAAGAGAGATTTCCCAAGAAGAGTGACTTCTCTTTTGAATGACACCTGTTAGACCAGCCTGTTTCTTTCCCCCAGCACAACTGAAGATAAGTCCATGAAAGATAAATGTACATATCCTAATCCATAAGACCGCACTACTCCGCTATCAAATTTTCTGTAATTTTCCTTTGCTACAACTGGCTCATACCTGCCAACAGACTGTTTTCTGTATCACTAACCCATTTTCTTCTTTTCACAGTAACAAGTATTTTTTCTATATGGCACAGTGTCACCATGCAGGTTTCTGCCTATTCCTGTGGGCTGGCTGTGTAAAAGCAGCCTGAAGAGTGTCCTAACATTGCTATGCTGATTCAGGCACCCAAAGTGCCATGCTTAAAGCCAGTTGCTTTCCTTTGGACTGTGCTTCAACACATTGTGGTTATTTCTGTGACCAGGGTGGGCCAGTTTTCTGAATTCATCCTTTTTCTCAAAATCCTTCCTCTGTAAATGTGCATGCAGCCATGAGAGCAGCCACTTGGCCTAACTCAAGCTTGTGTTTCGAAATGGCCACAGTTATTTTTCTGGACCAACAATAACTCCTGCAGCAAAATGGTCTGAGGGAAAGAGGGTGTTGAAAGGAAGGTCTTTGAACAAAAGTGTTTAGACCTGTGGTGCGTTCAGCTAGGTGGTGACATTTTTTGAGAGCCCTGGGGGTGGTTTCAAGACAGAAATTTGCTGAGGTTGTCATTATTTTCATTGGTTTTGTTTTATTTTAGCCAGAATAGCAGCTGCATTGCAGATCTCTCATAACTTATATGTTTTCTCTACAGTGTTTGGTGTTCAAAACAACCTGTCTCCAAGCACTGCAAGTCTGACCCAAAATGCCACTGCAGCCTCCGCAGGTCAGCAACTATTTAAGCCTAGAGAATGTGTGTGAGTCATTAAGGTGTGCTGTGTCCTCCTACCTTTTCCACAGCAACTAGAAAGTTCATGTTGAAAGAGGCTTCTTTGTAACCACCTTTTCTCTTGCCAGGGTGATGTAAGGGAATAAAGAGGAGCATTTCATCCACTTTGCATGCACAGGAATGGCTTTCGATGCCTATGCAAGCTCTAGACATTTATTCATTGGCGAAACTCTTACTCTTTTTAGTTGTCCTAGATGCCCCAAATGAGAAAAGTCTATTGAAAGTGTGTGCAACTCAGTGCTACCCAATGTGGGTAGTTTCCAACTCATTTATTCTGGTATTTCTTCCTTGCAGCATATGGGCTGAAGAACACTTCCCAGAGCAACACCATGGCTAGTACTGGCGGGTCTGCCTCAGCAGGTGAGTGTGCCACTCACAGGTGTTTAGACATGGCAGAGCAAGCCATGTAGAGTGCTGGCCTTGTTTGAGCGTATCACGGCACAAATGAGTCAGAGATTCAGGCAGGTAAGTGACGCTAACGTATGCCTCCTCGGAAGCACAACAGGTCACACCCCATAGGTGCCTTCTGAAATAAAATGTCTGTTTTCAGCAGCAGTCACTGCCCTGCTAGTGCAATACACATCTCAGCTTCAGTGACCACTGTGTCTCTTGGCATGTGTTTACATATAGCAGCAACCCCAATCACAATTTCTGTTTTAAAGAGCGACTGTACTGTGACTGGTACTTAGGTACTTAGACTTGTCTCCTGCTTTTTCCCATCTTTTATCCATATTGCAGGGGGAACCATTTTGAGCTCCCAGGGAGATGACATCCTGCGCAAAGATTGCAAATTCCTGCTGTTGGAGAAAGAGAATGTACCAGCCAAGGAGATGGAGCTCTTAATCATGACAAAGGACAGCGGCAAAGTTTTTAGTGCCTCTAACTCTGGGCTCAGTGGAGGTAACTTCCTCACAATATGTAGGTATGCTTAGAACAGAGAAATGGAGGTGATCTTATGGTGAAAGAGCACCCAAAGCAGATGTGTAGGGAACATTCTTGAGACTTTCATATAGCTACAGTAAGAACAGTATAACCTGAACTTGTATGATAAAAACGAATTCTGCACATACAGACAGATGAACTCTGCAGCCTCAGAGCCATCTCCATTTAGAGTTCAGAGTACATTGCACCTAGCGTAAAGCCCCGCAAGCCTAACATGAAGCCCTGGCAGGCAAGTGTCAGGGCATTTAGCTTTTGAACAGACTAAGTCTAACTTTTGCCTTTGAAGCTCTAGAGTGTGCCTCAGGGAGATTTCACACAGCTCAGGAGCTTTGGAAGTTTCAAAGAGTAAACTAGATCAGCCACTGGTTTAAACTAGCAGAGTTGTTGTGGTTTCCTAGGAAAAAAAACGTACTTTCTGCCAGCAAAGGCAAAAAAATGACCAGATTGAAATGCTGGTATAATGTTTTCAATTACGTTTGTTTCCTGTTCAGGATCCTATGCAGAAGACACCTTGAAGAAAGAGAAGCAGGGATTTTCCTCTTACAGTGCAGATGCTGGCCTAAAATCAGAAACAAATGGTAAGAGTTTGTCTCTGTGGCAATGCAACAGAGCTCTATTCTGCCTCCATTAGCAGCTTACCCTTATAATTTAATACTTCTAATCTGATCATGCATAGAAAGACTATGAAAAACTCTTTTGCTCCTATTTCAACAGGAGGACTAAAATCCATACCAACAAGAGACAAAGCAACTTACGCAGGTAAGTGGTGCTATTCAGACCCTTTCATTAGAGGAAACACAAAAGCACAATGTGCAAAAAAACAATCATCATAACAGACTCGTGATTTCTGTGTGATCACATCAGACAGTGGGCGTGCTCAAGGGGCTGCTTTGTAACGAACAGCATACATCAGAGAACTTTGTAGCTGTGATTGGATTGTAGGTGAATGAGCAGCTGTTCCACATTTTTACTGAAAGAGGAGACCGGATAGCTGGTGATGCAGATGCATCCTGCTATCAGCACAAATTTATGGTAAAGAAGGGACTCGGAGGCACTGTGCTGTCTATTGGAATCATTTATGTCCCAAAACCATGGAACATACTGGCTTGAGGGGTGTCACAGCTATCAGATGTTACTTTAAATAGCTGGGACACTGGGTGTTGTCCCCTGTTGGAATTCCCATTGGGAAGGTCATTCCCAGGTTTCACATCAACTGTATTTTACCTATTGTGTGGAATGAGGTGTAAATATTTTTTCCCGATAACTTTTATACTGTATCTAATGTTGCTGTCCTTATTCTCAAGAGATTATTGACTTTGAAGCTGAGCCATGCGTTAACCAGGAGATTACTGCTTCTTCCAGAAATACAAGGTGGTGGTGCAGGGGGAGTAATAGGATCAGCACCATCTTGGTGTCCCTGCGGTTCCTCCTGTAGCTGGTGGAAGTGGCTTCTGGGTTTGCTTCTGACCTGGTTACTTCTCCTTGGATTGCTCTTTGGACTCATTGCTTTGGGTAAGAAGTAACTGCAAGAACTGGTTTAGGTTAGAGACCTCTAGTTGTCATTAAGGCTGGGACTGAACAGAAACCAGCCTCAATATATCCTTATGCCTGAGAAAGGTTGTAACAATGGCTAGAATGAGAGAAAGTGAAGTTCTTGAGGGAGAAGGATCCCCCTTCTTACAGGGGAATATTTGATACAGAGGAACAAAGTGCCAAACAGGCACTTTGACAGAAGGAGTAGCAGAGGGTTTAAACCAGCAAAGGGGCCCAAACAAACTGTCACTCACTACCAGATATGCCAGAGCAGAGAGCTGAGGTGCAGCACGTTCAGTGCTGAAGATTGTGAGTGCCACCAAAGTATTACTAGTGGACAGGAAGATGGATAAAGGATGTAAACCTTTGATGAGGGGATAAATAGCCTTGGGGTGAGGAAGGTAAGGAAATTCTTGAGATCTGACATCTTTAATCTCCTCAATGACTAACAGGTTTCAAAAGTGTCATTTAAACTCCAGAATATTCCTGCTAGAAAAAAAAAAAGAAATACAGAATAATCCTGCAAAATCTCAGTGGGCATAGTTATGTGGCAGTGTTGCCTTGCCTCTGCTGTTAGGAGTAGGTATTTCAGTGTAAGCCTGCAGCAACACCTGCTCTAGTGTTTCACTTGAACTTTGCAGCGGAAGAAGTGAGGCAGCTGAAATCTCGTGTGGCCGAACTGGAAAAAAACCATGAGAGGCACAGATTTGCAAATACAGACAAGCAGGAAGAAGTTTCAAATATAGAATTTCTTCATCGCATGGCACCCTCCTCAACCCTCTCTAACAGAGATGAAGATTCAGTTTGGCTGTTCGTGAAGAGCAGACTGGACCAGGAAATAGAACGAGGTGAGGTGGATCCATGATTGCATTTCTCCATGGACTAGATTATTTAAAAGAGGTGGTGGGTTTTAATTGCCTGGGATCTTAAAGATTAGGATGGCTGGAGTGCAACACAGTCTGTCCAAGTTGGGACCTGCACCTGTTCTCATAGAGAGGCTTTGCTGGGGTTCAGATAGTTGCCACTAAAAATATCCTGGTGGTGCATCCCTCAAAGGCAGCAAGGAGAGGAGTAGAAAGGAGTTGTGTATATACCAGCTGATGCCAGGATGTGTCTCATTTGCTGTAGCAAGTAAGTTTTCCATTTTGAAAGAATTACACAGAAAAATGTCCTGCAGCTTGTTTCTCATGCTACTTTTGGTACCAAGAGAAACTTGTGGTTCACAGCTGATGGTAGCAGCCTAACAACAGTCGGTATCGGAGTCAAAAGCAGGAATAGGGGCTACAGGAGCTTGCATTCTCCCTTCTTAGGAGGTTTCATGTAACTACAGTTACAGAATTTGCAAAAGCAAATGTACCTAGAAAACACTGCTCCCAGAGCCATATGGTGGTCAATGGTCATTAGCCTGTGCTGCCCCCAACTTCAGAATCCAATTAGGAGGATAGTTGTAGGTGAAGAGAACGCTATTCTGTAGTGTAATGAAATCTTAATGATCCCTCTACTTCTTGTTGCAGGCTACTTCCGAGGGGAGAGAGGAGCACCTGGTCTGAAAGGTACAGGCGTGTGATCCTTCTCTTCCTGTGTCCTGTTTGTGCACTCTGGCAGAGCACAAGCTTAGTGGGGATCTTTAACACAAGGGGGACTGGAAATGTAAAAAGTGAATCAGGTTTATGCGTAAACAAAAATACTGTGAAGCTGATTTTCCACTTAAAGTTTAATGGACCTGATGCTGCAGAATGAATGCAAGAGGCCCCTTCCTGCATTGGGCTGGTGTGAAGGTCAAGGTGCTTTGTTAATAGTGGGACAGATCTCATCATGCACTATTCAAGTGTGAGATGTCCACATTCACCCAGAGCTCACCCATTTCACTGAGGGCTGGAAGCAAAATAAATGAACAGTCACTGGAAATAGTCCAGGATCATTCCTGATCTTTTTTTTTTTTTTTTTTCCTATTTCTCAGGTGACATGGGAATGCAGGGACCCAAAGGTGAGTCTGGAGTTGCATACGTTTTCAGGTAGATTGGCAGCCTGCCTTGACACATAGGTCAAAATTTAGGTAATTTAGGTAGAAAGTCTGATGAATCTTCTTTCAGCTGTATGAAAATCATTCCCGAAGCTAAACTGTACCTGGTTTAATCAATGAAGGTGCTTCAGAGGACTATGCACAGTGTGAAGTATCTGATCTATTACACAAATATGACGGATCCAATATGGGATTGCCTGAAAACTCCAAAATATGCCAGGAACATAGACTTCTTTTATGGGAGTTTGATGACTAGCCAAAGAAGAACAGGGAAGACCTATTCCCCACTGACTGTTTCTTTCTCCCCATAGGAGAGCGAGGACTTCCTGGACTCCCAGGTAGGTGGTAGGACAACTCCCTTTAGAGGGAGGGCATTCGATGACATTGGTGTTGGCAAGAACAAATTTCACTAGGCAAAACCAACTAAAGATGTTTCTGTAAGGCATCAATATTTAGCAGATGAACTAAGTCACTTGATTAATACCTTGATTAAGTTGCTGACATCTCAGAGACTTGATTACAAACAAGACCTCAGCCTAACTTTCATTTTATTGAATGTGCCTAATCTGAGCGTATGAACATCCCACTTTAAACTGAAAGAGTCCCAAAGCTGCATGAGCATTTAGTCCATGCAGCTTTCTTGTGTTCTGTGTACTGCGCTTTGCCAAAGAAATCCCTTGTTTAGGCATCTGTCTTGCAGATAATACATGTTTTAGCCCAAGTGCAGAATCCTTCCAGACTTCAGTTTGACAGATGCCCTTTATTTGCATGTTATGCTTCCGTGGTACATCAGTATGGACTCTGAATGTTTGCTCTGCTTTTCTTTCCAGGCATTCCTGGTCCAAGTGGACACCAAGGACCAGAAGGACCAAAAGGACAGAAAGGCAGCATGGGTGAGCTTCTTGAGTAATGCTGTGGCATGGGTGAGCTTCTTGAGTAATGCTGTGGATCTCTCACAACTGGGAGTATAGACATCGGTTTGGTGTGAACATCGCCTTCCCAGAGGAAGCACACAAGGATACTCCTTGCCTTAGGTCTCCTGTAAAGAGACCCGTTGTTACTTTGTTTCCTATAGGTGATCCTGGCATGGAAGGTCCCATGGGACAGAGAGGTCGAGAAGGGCTGCCAGGGCCTCGAGGAGAGCCTGGACCACCTGGATTTGGAGAGAAAGGAGACAGAGGTAGGAATTAGATCTGCCATTACTGGAAAAAGCAGAGATGGACCAAAATGGATTTTGGTCCTGATTTATCAAAAACCTCACTGGTAGAATTTGATTTGATTTACTCAGTCCAGATTTTCTGTTAGATGTTTGTCAGCCCATTATGTTCTACAGTATGTGTTCATGTTTTTATTCCCCAGGTGTTGTTGGTGAGCCAGGTCCTCCAGGGCCACCTGGTCTTCCAGGTTCAGCTGGCCTTAAAGGTAATTGTGAAGATGGACAGAGATAACCTAGCCTCCTGTTTAGGTGTCCTGTCAGGATGTAATGACCACTCCAGTCGTCTTGTTTCACTTGAATTTCACTGCAGTGATAAGAAAGTGATCTTCTGGTAGTCATTTTAGAAAAAGCCAGCTTTGGCAGAGACACATAACCTTTAGACCACTAAGTTCTTGAGAGTTTATAATGGGAGTCAGGTACAGCAGAGAGGTTTCTTCAAAACGTCAATCTTGAAGATGTGTTTTGTTTCCGGTTGTTTTTCCCTGCTATCAGAGATAATGGAGTAAACTCCGTACTCCTAACAGGCTGTTAATAGACTTAATCTACAATCCACATAAGTAGGACCAGAAGTGCACTATAAATAATGGCTTCTGCTGAAACCCAGATTCCAGCACCTCAGTTAATATGGAAGGCTTGAGACTTTTATCCTTAGTTCATGGAAAACTACTTCCTCTAGATCACAAGAACTTGACTGTGCAGATTTAATGTCCTCATTTTGAGGATACCAGTAAAGTAAACTTTTCCAGTAGCTGGGAGGATCCAGGTCAGATAAAAACTTATTAGGTTGTGGATACTGCTGGGCAGAGGCTAAATTTGTTCATCAGAGAAATGTGTTCACTTTCTAATTGTGTTGTTTTCTGAAACATAATTCGTGTTGTTTATTCACAGGTCTAATGGGTTCTCCAGGCCCACAGGGTCCCCCGGGTAAGTGCTGTATTTTTTTATTTCTTTAGTAGCACCTCATAGACTAGAGAAAACAAAAATATAGTGACTGCTCTGATAATTTTCCATATTCAATGATGGTTGATGGTGAGCTGGAAAGAGTAACTTTCCCATCTCTTTTTTTCTTCAGGTCCTCCTGGTCTACAAGGATTTAGAGGAGAAGCAGGTCTTCCAGGTGCTAAGGGTAAGCTCCTCTTTCCTTGGACAGTAACAGCAGCCATCGCAGATGCACCTTTCTAGCACTGCTCTGAGTAGTACCTTGATTTGAGCATGGAGCACTAAGACCTTGGAGCAAAAACAAGCCTATGAGCAAGGAAATAGGAGGAAGGAATAGATCTAGCTCAGTGATTCTACCAAATACAGGAGATGAGAGGTAATAGAGAAGTCTAGATGAGGAAACATGGATGGATGGCACTATACTGAAGGAAAGGAAGTTCAGTTTGAGTTTCTCTGAAATCAGAGTGCATGTATTCTCTTATGATTTTTCCTGGTGTGTGAAATACCTTTTCCTTCCAACTTATTCTTAGTTTTCTTAAATCACTGATAAATCTTTCAGGTGAGAAAGGAGCTGCTGGAGCCCCTGGACCAAAAGGTATGTTGATTCGTTAAATGTCTTTTGTGGATACTTTCTTTAGATTGCCTTAGATATAGATATTGCCCTTGGGAATTAACTCCATCCTTCCTTGGCTTGTTCTTTTGGATAGAAATATTTTTCAGTGAAGCAATCTCACAAAATGCATTCTTTTTTTTTTGTGCTGTAGGTGACCAGGGAGAGAAAGGTTCTCGTGGAATGACAGGTTAGTGGATTGTTTCCCTGAAATAATACTCTGTCTAGCAAACACATGATTTATTTGAGTTTTAAAATAACAATATAGCCCAGTCAATACAATTCAGCTTTCTAAAAGACGTCTAAAGATTATATTGGTTCTGTTGCTTAAATGTTTTGCACCAGCTAGATCCCGTTCTTGACTCCAATAATCTTGGTTGAAACACGTTTGTATTTGGGTTTGTAAATGGTTTTAAATTTAGATAAATTCTCCCTCATGTGCACTGTGTTCCCATCACTTGAGCATTTCTGGTGCCAGAAACGGTCACAAATTAAGAGGCCTAGTCATCCTGCCAAGGTTGTTTTTCAGTTGCAAATAAGAAAAGTATTGCTGACAGTCATAAACTGTATCTTCAAGATTTATTTGCTTCATTTTGTGCAATTTTGTTACAGGTGAACAAGGCTTAAGAGGAATGCCTGGTGTTCCAGGAGAGCCAGGGCCTAAAGGATCAGTAGGTAGGTAGCAGAAAACAAATGTGATTATACATAGGGCAATGCCATTTTCACCCACAGAGCCTATTTCTGTGATCAAAAACAAGGAAATGACTTGGCAACTGAGGTACTATTTCAAAAATCCCTAATGACCTCCTTTCTCTGAACAGGACCAGCTGGCCGTGATGGGCAGCCAGGTGAAAGAGGTAGGGGATTCTTCCTCCTTCAGTGCTCTTCCGTTGAGATACTTCTTGACTTGGCAGGAGGCTGCCTAGAGGAAGGATTGGTAGAATATGCCAGCAGATTCATGTTCTGGGATCTTCTTGTCCTGGAGAAATTGCAGTAAACCATGTAAATGTGGAACTGAGACATGAGATGGAACTGGCTGTAAACATGTGCCAGATTCCTACTCACTGCAGAACTCTTTCCTGTTTTGGTTGTTCACTTCTTACAGTATGATGTTGAAATTACCCATTTGACTGTGAGAATATGATGGGTAGAAAATGCTGAGGGACAGCAGGTGGTGAAGCTTGAATGGATTGGTAGGTTGTAAGTCTGTGACGTCTGGTTTGTTATTGGGGATTATGTTCCTAGGTGAACCAGGTCTTATGGGAATGCCAGGAGCGCGAGGCCCGCCAGGACCCACTGGAGATGCAGGACAGCCAGGTAAGAGAGGACCGAAAACAAAAGTATTTTTTGCTCAATCAAGAGTGCAGTGGTTTCTGTCAATGATTTCCAGTCTCATTTTGAAGTTCTGGCTCGCAGTCAAAGCCTTAGAAAGGATATCTGTGCTGTAAGAGAGTAACAGAAAGGGAAAGACCCAGGGAACCTAAACGCTTTGTGATACCAGGGTTGCACATACTGCAGACAAAAACAGCAGCTACGATAAACCAACATTCAGTTCATATACTGGGCTCTGAGCTGATTTATATTACCCGTGGGCTATAATTTTAAGCAAATCTAATCTTTCAAGTAAGAAATACAGTCTTTTGTGTGGGTAATCTTTAATCTGTCTATCCTCCCTACCTCCCCAGTTTGCTTAGAACTCTTAGAATTTTGGGGTTTATTTTTCCAGGTCTCACAGGACCCCAAGGACCCCCAGGTAGGTTTTTTCACATGCTGATAAGGGTTCAAAACCACCTTGTAGTTTCCCCCCAGTACCAGGGCTTCCTAAGTGGGATCCCAAGGTTTCTGCTTCTCCCTTAGCTGAGATTTGAGGTTGGTGTGTAAGTTTTTAGTAATGCAGAACCTTGGACTGTTTTAAAATATGCCTCTCCCCAGAACATAATTTGTTGTGAGGAAGATGTTTCTGTTCCCTGTGCATCACTGAACAATCCTTCTAACCAGCAGCAGAAGCTGGGGAGAGAAGAGGTAGCAGTGGAAGTGGCAAAAGAGAATGAGAGATTCTGCAAGCAGAGGTGGTTTGGGGAGCAGGGAATTTCTCCAGGATCTTCAGAATGGGGACAGTATCTTGGGGAAGGAACAGGCAAGTCTAGGGAGCAGTGACATTGTCCAGGGAGCAGTGGGAGAATGGAAGCCCTTCCTAGGGACCCTACCAGCTCTGTTTACAGTCACCTATGAATTCTTCCCCTGGTGTAGCAGGCACAGCCTGCATAGAAATGCTGAGAGCCAATGTCTTCAGTTGGAAATTTCTCCTTTATACCCAAAGCATAAACAGGGGTGCCTGGAAAACCAAACAAACAGTATTTGCGCTAACTATTTTAAATTATTCATCTACCTCATACTAGGACTTCCAGGAAACCCAGGCAGACCAGGGACTAAAGGTGAGTTTTGTTTCCTCCCTAATACTCATTTGCTCTCTAAACACTTAATTTTAGGGAGAATTGTCTGCTCAGCTGACTAGTCCCTGAATCAACAGTGGCATCTAGTGGCTTCAGGAAAAGAAAGTTTGAGCAACAGAGTGTATCCAAAGCCACTCTGAGCACACAAAGGCAGTACAGCAGTTCTTCCTCTAAGACAACCTTAGTAGACCTGGTTCTGCTCTGGATATATGAGCATGAACCCTGATGATTGCAGTGGAAGCTGTGTGCCTGCCTCTCAGATAGATCAGGGCTCATTGCTTATTCTGGTAGATGCAGCACTCAGAAAACTGATCAAGGATATCTCTGGATTAGCAGAGCTCTGTTGCTTGCCTGTGACTTCTATTGCTGTGATTTCCTGGTCAAGAGATCAAGAGCAAAGAGAATAGAAACCAAATGTTTAGCAAGACAGTTTCATTGATCTAGCGTTAGTTCTTCACAAAGAAAGAATTTAATCTTTCATCTCTTTCTTTTCTTAGGAGAACCTGGAGCTCCAGGCAAAGTTATAAGTGCTGGTATGTACTGTTCTGAATTTAAACACACTTTGGAGGATACATTTTTTATTATGCCTCCTAAATTCCTATTGACTGGGTACTCTTGTACACGGAGCTCCCTCTGTTGGGTGAACACATTTTATAGCTGGTCAAATAATTACTTTGGGATGGATTTGATAAGAGATTCACGCTGCGTGTGTTTGTGTTTCAGAGGGTTCGTCAACTATTGCTTTGCCAGGCCCACCTGGTCCCCCAGGCCCACCTGGTCCCACTGGACCCCCAGGTGTCCCAGGTGAGGAGGCTGCTTCTCTATTGTGGTTTCCACAATCACTTTACATCACTTCCATCCAGATCTTCTTTAATGTGTGATGTTTCTTGTCCCTGCAAGGCTGTCCTGTGTGGGAGGTGCGATTGCCTAGGCAGTCTAGATATATAAGATTCTCCCCTTCCCTGCTGTCTGTGCTCTCTGCACAGAGCAAGGCCAAGATCCAGGGTTGTGTTAGAGAGGTAGTGACTCCGTGAGAGAAATGGGAAATAATAACAGGGAGACAAGATAGAAGGGAAGGCTGGAAGATGAAGGAACTGGGAGCAGTGATGATATCCTTTTATCTTATGAGTACAAACTAAGGATAGATGAGATCCAACAGCTTAAATCAATACTTTTTGCCTATTAGGGAAGCTGACCGGGGTCTAATCACATCCCGATTCATCCTGTCTTCAAAAAGGACTTGTTTTCCAGTCTTAGCTTTGAACTCAAGACAGCAGAAAATCCACAAGAACTTCTGGAAATCTGACTCTTAAAATACACACACATGCACACTCAGGAGCTATGCATGAATTTGTTTTTCAGACTCCTCTCTCCCAGATCAGACACTGCCCTCCAGCACTCTGGCATCTGGCAGCAGTTCTGGGCCCTGATTTTCATTGCACTTCTGTGCCTTTCCCAGCCATGTAGCTGGAGCTAGTTTTGGAGCTAGTTTGGTGGAGATAGTCTTAATTTGCAGCAGGAAATGCAGGAGGAAGATTAGGGCTATAGCATTTCTATTTTGGTCAATAGCAAACTGGTTATTTCCCAGGTCTAAGAAGCACTGAGCACTTTAATTACAGGATGATGGAAAATCAGCCATTTCTCCAGAACCTCAAGTAATACGTGACACTAATGAATTCATACTGTATCACAATTCAATTTATTTGTGCAAATACATTATTCGATGTTCTCAGCTCTTTATGAAAAAGACCTTTTGATTCTCTTCTGCTATTGTAAAATTCAACCGGGAAATTCCAATGCATTTTTTTATTTCCTTTGAAACCAGGTCCTGTTGGGCCAGCTGGTCTCCCTGGACAGCAAGGTACTGTTCCCCATCAGTCTTGATTTCGCTCTTTCAGAAAAGTGCATTCATTCATTTTCCTTTGTTTCTAATTCTCTCAGCCGTTGGCACGGTCTTTATTTGCAGATTTCTTCTTTTCAGTACATTTTGCTGCATTATTTGGCTTAATTAATCTTTTAAGGAGTTTCTATTCTTCCTTCTTTTTTCCTTTCCCAGGGGAAGGAGGGGGATGGTAAGAGTCAGAGTGAGGTAGAAGTTGCAGATGTCTTTTTTTCCTCTCTCTATTTTGACTGAAGAATGGTATTTCTAAAGCTCTTCTCAGTTCCAATTGCCTTTCTGTGGCAGGGAATACAGCCTGTTTGACTGGCTTCTGCCCTTTTGAACAGTGGGAAAGCAAAGTAGAGCCTAATTTGTAACAGTGTCACTGTGAAACCACTGCTAGTTGAACAGAGATCTGTTGGGAAGAGTACAGAGTAAAGGAAGGTTGGAAGGCTCCTCCTAAGGACCCTTCTTAGCTTGTTTTCTATGATGGGTCAAACTGCACTAATTTCCATATTTGAGAAAATGTACATCCAGGATCAAGTTGAGGCTCTTGGTCTTCATTAGCCAAATCTGAACCCACATCAAGGATATGAGGCTGCACAGTGCTCAGCTAATTCACCGTCTTTTTTCCTGAAAAAGGTCCACGGGGTGAGAAGGGATCTGCAGGTGAAGCTGTGATAGAAACCATCAGAACAGAAGTCTCATCATTAACATCTCAGAGTAAGTGTGTGTGCTTGTATATGCTTGGTGGGCCATGCAATGCCATCCATCTCTTCTACCCTGCTTCTCATCCCAAAGTGCTTTCAAAAGGGAATAAATAGCATCAGGCCCATTTCAGAGAGGTAAGCTGAGGAGAGGTGACTGATGAGTAATCTCCAACAGCAAAGATGGTCACAAAGCTGTTGGGTCTCAGCCTCTAGCCACTGTTTTTGCACTGGGCACCTCCCATGTAATATGAACACAAAGCCATTTGTAAAGGAAGAACTGGTTTGAAATGGCATGTTAATCCAACAGGGAAAGCAAGAAATCAAAATCTCTCTGCAAATTAGAGGATGAATTCACAGGAGAAGAAATCCTATTTCAAGATAGAAATAAGTAGAGCAGAACAGAGTGGTTTAGCAGCGTCCTGTGGAAAGCAGTGCCTGCTTGCTTTGTGTATTAAATGTGTGGTGCACTTAAGATCAGTATTTGTAGGGCTTGTGACCTCCCTGTAAGTGAGCAAGAAAGGTAAAACAGAGGAGGGCATAAAACTACAGATGGTGCTTGCCTGGTCTCGATCCTTGTGTACTAGAATGGGGTCATGTAGATCAAGATCAGGCTTCAGACCATGTCCCTTTCTGGTGGTGTGGATCTCAGCATTGCTGAGCTTTAAGTGTATGCCTCAACTTGAAGGTGCAGATGTATCTCCACTAAAGATAGCACAGGGCAGATGTTTGTTAAATAACGGCTTCCTAATTTTCTCATTCCAAATCTTTTCACTCTGTGAAAGCATCTTTCTCCTACGTGAAAGTTCTTTTCCCCTTCTCTACGTTTTGGGTCATTTGTTCCTTCACTCAGCTATTCTTGCTCTCCAGAATGCTCCCCTGCCTGTTTATTATGCACTACCAGCCTGTTCAGCTCTGCTTTTTGCTTTGTAACTTAACCCCAATGCTGCCAACTGAGTGCAGCCATCTTCTCTGCCTCAGCTTTGACTCTGGTCACCCAGATCCTGCCTTAGTCCACCTCAAATGTAAGGGCATCTCTCAGCCTAGTGGCACTAGCTCCATAGTGACCATCCTTCCCCTTCTGTGTGTTTCCTTTGCACAGTGCTGGCAGATATGCAAGGGCGAGCGGGACCGCCAGGCCCTCCTGGCCCACCAGGTACGTCGGGTAGAATGAGCTCCTAGCGTAAGCAGGGGCTAACACGCATTTCTGGGCTATGCAGTTTGCTGAGTAAATACTCAGTAATGTTCCTGTTTCTTTGGTCATCAGGTGAATCTGTGCAAGGACCCCCTGGACCTCGTGGACCTCCAGGTAAAAGTCTGGTTCTCTGAAACAAACCTGTAAGGTGGAGGGTTATTCCAGCGCCTCTCTCCTGCTCCTAGCAGTATCCCAAATGCAGTCATGAACCTGTTGAAAGTTAACAGGATCTTTACCACTGACTTTACTGGGAGCACATTATCACCTAGTGGATTCCTATTAACATAGCTTCACTCAATATAGTTTCCTAGCAGCAAGAATAATGCTGTCCAGGGGGAAGGTTTGTTTTGGCAGAGGTAGCCAGGCTTGTAAGTCATAAAAGCCACCTTTCTTGGGAAGATATTGGATCTTCTCAAGCTCCCAGAGAAGCAACTGGAACCACTTCCATGTTTGCTGTTTTAACTTGTCCAGTCTTAACTTCTTGCAGAGGAAACAACGATACCAGCCTAGACTTGGCTAGGACTATCACTGGAGATACTCTCTTAGTCTGACAAACTCCTGAGGGTAATTCTTTCTGAGGCCTATATGTGTCCCTTTTGCTTAGGAGAAGGATTGCCAGGACCGCCAGGCCCACCAGGGAGACCAGGATCGACACAGAATTCAGGTAGGGTCTGTCTACTCATTCCCTCCTCTGTGCCCTGGTAAAAAACCTGCCTGTTTTGGTTCCAGAGTGTGCATTGCCTCCATAGCTATGAGCAGATGGAGCTATGGGGAACACGTGCCCTGTGCTGTTCAATGTCATGAAGCAACCTTTTTGTTTTAATTACAGAAACATTCTTCTCAGGCCCACCAGGTCCGCCAGGCCCACCAGGTCCAAAGGGAGAGCAAGGTATGTATTTCCTGCTGCCTCGCCAAGATGCAGCAGGAAAGTGTGGGCCCCTGACCCCACAGACCAAGAAGCAAGGAGGGGCTTGCGTGCAGAAACTGTCTTTCTTTTCTGTTGCTATAAGAGAGCTGGCACAGAGGTCACTAAGCAGGATTCCCATTTGTGCCATAAAAGAAATGAGTCATTATGGGAGAAATTAATAGGCTTCCAGTATTGGTGTCAAAGCAGCCGCTGTACTCAGATCCTGACTTTGCAAACCTCAAAGATCCGGGGCCAGGCATAGTTTCAGGTTTGTCATTAAAGGGGTGCAATCTGTTTGCAAAATGCAGCATGGACTTGGCGAAGTCAGTGCAAAGAATTGGCTGTTAAGCTTAGCCCAGCTCTGAGCAGGGTGGAGCAGCTGGGATCTGGTCCATTTACCCATTGTAGCCTGGTAAAGTGGTGGCTGTGATATTCTACAGCATAGGCTCAAGTTCCGCTGCAGATCAGAATGCAGCAAAAGCCAACAAGGCTCCTCTGCTTCTCTGTTCACAGGCGAGCGAGGCCCGCGAGGATTCACGGGTAAGGAGGCCCCAGAGGCACCGTCAGCGGGTGCAGCACAGGTTGCCAGCGTTGGTGACCGCTCCTGTGTTTCTGTATCCGATGCAGGTGAACCCGGTGAGCCTGGCCTCCCAGGAATCTCCTCACATGGTCAGTCTGTGCCCCCTTTCCTCTTCTGAATTGTTTGTCCCTAAGCTGAAACCAGGAAGCAAAATTGTGCTCTGTGGACTTCAGCTCAGTTTTAACGGAGTCAGGGTTTTGTCCACACACTTTTTACTCCTGTGCATCTCTGACTCTCCTTCTGTGATTCACAGGTAGCAGCTTGACCATGCAGGGACCTCCAGGCCCACCAGGCCCGCCAGGACCCAAAGGTAAAATTAAAATCTTCTGTCTTTCCTTGTTGGTCTCACACAGTCAAGACTGGTTGAGACCCGAGGTTGGAGCAGTCTGCTCCACTGGGAGTTAGAGCTCTGCCCACCCCTGTCTTTTGAGGCATGGTAGGACCCTTGTACTGTTCTGAGCACAAGGCCCTTCAGTGGGTCACAGACAGCTCAGAGAGGCTCCCATAACCTCTTTCTTCTGCCCCAATGTGTGGCCAGTCCAAGATCTGTCATTACAAGGACTGGATGGTCAGTTTTCTACCAACATGTAACTCAGCCTTTGAACAGGATCAGCATGCAACATGCAGTAACACTCACTATAGTTGTCTGTCTCCCTGTTTCTGGTTTCCAGGTGATGCAGGTGTCCCTGGTGCTCCTGGCATCCCAGGAGCATCACGAGGTAAGAAGCCAGACCATTATTGTTCTGATGTTATCGGGAAATGTTGACGTTGCTGGCAGAGACTTGCAGAAAGCTCTTGTGACTCTTACCATTGTGGGTGCTGCCCTCAGTCGATAGGATTCATTTCTTCACAGTCTGCCCGCATCAGGCAATTTCAGAACTGCAAATTTTATGTTTCCAGCTTACTGAAAATCTTTGAACCAAAGTTTTTCCACATGGGACATGAGAGAAAGACAGTCCTGGTTAGGTAACTATGTTCTAGCGGTGATTAGGGAATCTGCATTATACCCTCTCATGGAAATCCTTTTGTTCGAGACCAAAAATGGCTTTTGTTCAGTTTCATTTACTGAATAAGAACATCTCTCTATGCAGGACACTAATACAATTTAACAAGTCCTTTTTTAAAAGTGGATATGGATTAAGTTGAGTGTTCCTCCCTGTGAACAAGTCCTCTGCTCCTCTGCGTCAGCAGAAATACTACTGCAGGTCAGTGGAGATATAGGCATACCCTGAGGAGCTGGTCTCTGCAGCGAACGGAGTCACATATGGCCTACTCATACTTTGCACTGGAGGCTAGTGAGGAGATTCCTGATCTGGTGCCGCAGGCTCCTGGCGGGAGCAGCAAGGCGCTGAGGCCAGGCTGCTGAGGTTGAGATCCTTCTCCATGCACAGCGTTGCGCGCGGGCATGCAGACTGACCAGCTGTGTGAGCATAAACCCAGGGAAGTGTCTGGACTTGCTGTTGTAGGTCTGCATAAACTGGACTATAAATCACTAAATTAATTGACGCTTTGCTGTCTAATAGCCAGTGCTTGATGTGTTGGGAGATGGAGGAGGAGCCTCTCCATAGTCAATTCCCAAAGTTTTTTTCAAGCCTGTGGGAAGGGCTCAATGGCAGCATCACCTTAGCATTGCTTGGGCTGATCCAGCCATGCCATAACCTTTCTCCTTACAATCAATTCTGCAGGTGGATCCAGACAAATTCAGGGACCCCCAGGACCTCCTGGGCCACCTGGTCCTCCTGGCCCAGGTGGAAGCTCATCTCAAGAGATTCAGCAGTACGTCACCGACTTCCTCAAGAGTGAGTATGACCAGACTCTGTCAAGGGTCAGGGGATGCTGATCTCCTTCCTGCTCCTGTTGCTCACCCTTCAGAAGCAGCAACCCAAATGCTCTGGTCTTATTTATATTGAATTCACTGAGTGCTGTTGCCCTGTGTGGCCTCTCAGAACTGTCCTTCCTCTACCTTTGCCAGAGGAGGAGGATCCAGTCATCGTGCATTTGGCCATCACCTTCTCTCTAGTGATGTGGGCATGTCCTGATCTTTCTACCCAGGTGACAACGTAAGGCATTATCTGACTGGTGCCCAGGGCCCCCCAGGCCCTCCTGGCCTACCTGGAGTCATCACTATGGCGGATGGAAAGGCGTTGGACTACACGGAGCTGGCTGCGCGCATTACGAGCTACGTGGCAGGTGAGCGCTGCGTGTCCGCGCCGTGGGCACCGAGCCACGTGCGTGGCTCAGCTGGTGCAGCACCCAGATGGCGAGAGCCAGAGGAGGGGCAACAGTCTTTAAATAGCAGGCCTCTAATCCCGTTACCTGTTTTCTACAGTCTTGACCCAGGACTTCACAGGACAACGCTTGCCTCAAACACTTGTCTCTCTCTCTTTTTTTTTTTTTTTTTAAATGGTTACATTAATTCACATTTTCTGTTATTTAAGTAGGCTGACCTTAAACATAAGCTATTTGACCCTGTAAAATCTCCAGGGCCCAAATTGAGGGCTGTATTTGGTGTGTATGGTCTTGGTTATTGTGATTCTCTTGTCTGCTTTGAGCCTTCCAAAGCCTGTGAAATTTCCAGAGCTTTTGGAAGCAGCCTGGAGTTCCACAGTCAGGAGAGCAGAAACCAAGCCACTGTGAAAATCACCATGCTGTGAAACAGCAGCTGGCTCATGGTGCTCTACATGAAAAGCCTATTCCACAAATTAATCTGGATTATTTCAGCTTTCGTTTGTCCCTGGTTCTTTACCCTCTCCCTTCTCTTAATCCTGTCTGACATAAAGCTTTTTGTTCCCACAGGCTCTTCAGGTCATTCATTTGGCGGTTTGATATTAACTACATCCACATTGTACCAAGAACTTCTGCACATGCTGCAGAGTAAGTATCCTCAAAGGCAAACACAACAGATAGAGCTAAAGCATCCCAGCAGCCTGGAGGTCAGGCTCTCCCTGCCAGCCTCCTGCCTCCAGCCACTGGTACCTGTGTCAGGGAGTAAAGTCTGCAGCTGATCCTGTTCAATGACCTACTCCCCAGTCCCCCCTCTTAGGGCTCCCTACTCCTCTTTGCCCCTCCAAGCCCCTGTGAAGCCTTTGTTGACAAGCTGGGAGTGCATGGATTTGCTCTTTGGGCTGATAGATAAATCTCTGGGGTGTCGTTTTGCTATGCCAGAAGGTATTAACACTACTGGCCACCACTGTGTTCCTCATATGTGATGCGAGGGGAAGCAGTCACATTCCCTGCTCTGTGCAGACACCTACTGAAATGCTGCAGAGCTCAGCATGGTCTTTACTAGCGGATCCACTTCCTACTGTCTTTACTCAGGATGTTGTCCAGAATGTCCTGAAGAAATAGATGGGCTTGGGGAGGTCATCCAGCTCTGATCTGGAGTTTTCCAGCTCCATCCCAAATATTTCTGACACCATCTCTAGGGCAGACTCGCACTTGGGAGGGGAGAGCGGAAAGAGAGCTTTGCAGGCACGGAGTTGGTGGCCTCTGGCAGTAGGGGCTGGGAACCACTAGCCCCTTGCTCCTCTGCAGCAGCTGGATGGTCTTAAAGGATGCTTCTTTCATTTTCAGGAGAAGAAATACGACAGTATTTAATTGGACTTCAGGGCCCACTGAGGCCTTCTGGATCAGGAGGAGATGGCATGTCCTTATCACTGGATTATGATGAATTGGCCAGACGGGTTATCAGCTACTTGACAAGTAATGAAGTGTTTTTTTCCCTCCATTCCCTTGGCAGCTGACAAGAAAGCTTGAGTGGGCGGTGAATACTCCTTCCCATGTGTTCTGAGCAAATCTGTAGGAACAGAGACCTCCTTAGAGGGCCTGTGAGAAGCATGAGGGAGAGCAGGTTGCCCTGTGGCTGAGATACCATCCAAGGACTCTAGAAGTGGGTTCTTGCTTTGCTAAACATTGATCTTGGGGACATCACCTGTCCTGCAGGGGCTCCTTCAGTAGTCAGTGGAGAGAGGAATCCACACCTTCAGGTGCCTTTATCCCACTTCCTGCATCTGTGGCCAGGATATATCTCTGTAGAATAGCTTATCTCTGCCCACTAGTTGTCAAGACAACTCAGACAAGGAACCCTTACACGTCTAAAGTTACTTGAAATAACTTCCATTGCTCTTCCCATCTGTGGAATGGCAGTATGACAGGTAAGAACTGTTGGGCAGAGAAGACTCTGGAGCATCCCCAACAGCAGTGCTGCAGTGCTTAATCCTGGCAGCTGCAAATACCTGCTTAACTGCAGATATCTGCTTGCCCGTCTGCAAGTGCCCTTGCAAGTAGCCAGAAGTAGCCAGGCAAGTTTTAATCCCAGCCTGGAGCAGGGCTGGGGCCCTTCCCATCGCAGCCTGCTGGTGGGTGCACAGGAGACACTGCCCTCGGCACCCTCCTCGGCCGCATGGCTTGTGCAGTGACCTGGCGGGGCGGGTAACGCTGCGGTCACATCTGTTTCATCTTGCAGGTTCTGGGATGAGCATTGGGCTCCCCGGCCCACCAGGCCCCCCGGGGACGCCTGGCATATCCTACAGCGAGCTGAGCGCCTACCTGCGAGGTAAGACTGGCTGGGCCTCCCCTGCCCCAACCCTTCAGCACCGTGAGCACCTTCGTATGGGCACGCTCAGGTTGGCACAGCCTCGTAAGCAAAGGCGCTGCAGGGACACTGCTTGCCCCAGCTTATGGCTGCAGGCCTACACGAGTAGCCTCCTCTCTCTGCCCGTCATCACAGGCAACGCTTTAGAGATGTCGCTGATGCCCCTCTCTTGGGTTTTGGCTCTCTAGTAGCTTATGTGTAGCCACAGGTGGCTGCAGGCAGCTTCTGCCACCACAGCACAGTGTGAAGGAACTTCTGATGGCACTTTTTAAAAGCAAATACCACTTTTTAGAGTCCTGTGGCTTCCCCATGCAAAATCTCCCTGCAGGACCGTGAGGTGCACCAGGAAGGCTGCATTGCAGGATGCTGGGGCAGGGGAAGAAGTGCCTTGCATATCAGCTGCAGTGTCCTCTGCAGGGACATGGGACATGGGGCTGCACTGTTTGTGTAACTCCTTCCATTTCTCTTGCAGACTCTGAATTCAGTGGCCTTGTTGGGCCCCCTGGGCCTGCAGGGCCCCAGGGACCTCCAGGGATCCCCGGATCGCCTGGCACCTCTCTGGAAGACCTCTCTGCCTACCTGCAAAGTAAGGCTCTCTTCTTCCTCTGCGGCGGGAGGGTGCAAGCTTGCCAAAACAGGGAGGTTTGCGGGTGTCAGGGAGGCTCGGAGTAGCTTCTTGGGAGATGTGACTGGGAAGAGAGATGCTTCAACAGCAACAAAAATCTCATTGCCTTCAGCTAGAAAGGGCTGGAATATGGGGTCAGACCCTTTAAACTCTCAGGGTTTAAAAGTGTATGCAATTTCCATGTCCTCTCACTGCCAGAAGATCATTTGTCCTCTCTCCCTCTTCAAAGGTGTGGGATACTCTTCCCTCTCTGGAATCCAGGGCCCCCCTGGCCCTCCAGGCCCCCCAGGCCCTCCAGGCTTCTCGGGAACTGGTCTCCTGTCCTATGCTGACATCACCCACAGCGACGAGTTCAGGAGCGAGCTGATCCAGTACCTAAAGAGTAAGGGGATGCTGTCCTCCCCGTGCCCGCACAGCCCTGCGAGGGGCTGCGGCAGCTCCTCTCCTGCACACGCAGGGCTGGCCGGGCTGTGCGGCACAACTTGCCTGCAGGAACGAGTGCTCAGGGTTGCAAGTGCCCTGTGCTAATCAGTGGTTCCTTAGTAAAGTCACCTGAAGACTAGGGTTTTCCTTGACAAACATCTGCCTTAACAGTGCTGGATGAGGTAGTTTGGAGGGTGGCACTGAACCAGCTGGGAGGATGCTGGCAGGAAGCAAGTGCCCTGTGCCTGGCTGGAGCTGGCAGGGAAGGAACATCCAGGTTGCAAGTGGCCAGGTCCAGGTCTGCCTGACTGCTGCTCTGAGATCCCAAGCTGGGACCCTGGGCAGCCTTTCAAAAACAAGGAGATCCCTTCACCTGGGGGAAGTGGGTTGAAGAAAGGCTCTTTTGGCAGAGGTGCCAGACATGGCCCTGAGGTGTGCACCTTTCTGTGAAGTCATCAGGCATGTTTCTGAGGTTGGGCACCCAAAATTCTGGGTATGGAGGAGAATGGGAGTGTCATGCCTCAATTTTTCTGTCACTAGAGGTGAAGGTCGAGGCACTTCCTTGTGCCCGCAGGAGGCTAGAGGGGATAGGGATGCTGGTGAGGCTGGTGGGGCTCAGGGGTGCTGATGAGGCTGTGAGGACATAGCTGCGTGCCCTGGGCTGCAGCTCCCTGGTGGGATGTCACTCTGCCCAGCCTTGGAGTCCAGCCACCCCTCCAGCCCATTCGTTGCTTTCTGTATTTTGCAGGTGATGAAGTTCGAAGCTACATCGCAGGGCCCCCTGGGCCACGAGGACCACCAGGACCACCAGGGCCAAAAGGGGACAGTGGCTTGGTGACAGAGTCCATGTCTGTGTACCGAGAGTCACTGGGTTCTGACTCACGTGGAGGATCCCTTGGTGCTGGGGGATCCCATGGGGGATCCCTGGGCTCGGGCAGCTCGTACAGCAGCTCCAGGAGCAGCATGTCATCCTACAGCTCCTCTGCCGGCAGCGAGGGCTCCTATGGTGCCTCCTTGGGCAGTGAGGGCTCCTTCCACAGCATCTCCAGGGGCTCCGAGGGCTCTTTGGATGGGCTGCTGGCTGCAGAAGGGGCGAACAGGAGAGCAGTGGGTTCAAGCACGTCCTACCGCGACTCCTTCTCTGGCCCCCTGGATTACAACGAGCTGGCCCTGCGCGTGTCGGAGAGCCTGCAGAGTGAGTGGGACACGCACTCGTCCTGCCAGGCCTGAGCTTCCCTCTGCAGCCTCTGTGTGCCGGGTGGCAGTCTCTTCATTTCTCTCACCTGCCCCATCTCTCGCCCCATCTTCCAGATGCAGCTTGTCCAGAACTCAAACTTTTGTGCTTAATTCCTCAGGCCGAGGTATCCTTCAAGACCTGATGTCCTACAATGCACAGGGGCCCCCAGGGCCTCCAGGCCCGCCTGGTCCCCCTGGAATTAGCAGAGTCTTTGCATCCTATGGCAATGTCACTGAGGACCTCATGGACTTCTTCAGAAGTAAGTGACATGCGTGAGATCTTCCATCCCTTCCTCCCTTACTGGGGAGCTGCAGTCTCATTATCAGGCAGGACAGGAGGTTTTCCACTAATTCTGTAGGAAACTCCTCCCAGGCTTTACAGACCACTCTGCTCCCAGCTGCTGCGACCTGTTTTCCCCCAGCTGGGCTGGCTCAGGTAGAGCAGGACATGGCCACCCGCTCCTTTCCCCAACTCCTCCCCTGCCCTCTTGAGCATGGCCCAGCTCCAGCTCCTGGCTTTTGGGTGGGCTACAGAGATCACAAACTGTCCCTGGGATCCAAAACAGAAGGCCACATGGGAGCCCATCTAATCTAGAAAAAGACGCTTCCGCTGTCATCCAGTGCTCCTCCAGCGAGGACGGAGCCCTTCGCAAGGGACGCGTCCCACTCACCTCTCCTCTTCCTCGTTTTCTTTCCAGCCCATGGCACCATCCAGGGGCCACCTGGCGCGAAGGGGGAGAGGGGCTACCCTGGCCCCAAAGGTAAGGCAGCCCTGTCGACCTCCCGCTCGCACCCCGGGAGCAGCTGGGGCTGCAGCAGCAGCACCTGTGGAGGGGTGGTTGGGCCTGGGCTGCCCTCAGGTCACGGCCTCGCTGTCCACAGAGACTTGTCATCTCAGGGGCCCAGCCGCAGCGCTGGCCTCAGCTGCTCCTCACTGGGGCCTGTCCCCTTTCACGGGGCCGCTGCGCTCGCAGGCAGACTTGGTTTCTCCTTCCTCCAGGTGACCCGGGACCAATGGGCCCTCCAGGACGCCAGGGACACAGGGGACCAAAAGGAGAGAAAGGAGAGAAAGGTAAAAGAACAGCTCCCTCGCCAGAGCGAAGCAGGAGCCTGACAGAGAAGGGAGGTTTCCCAGCAGCCAGCCTTGACTCTGGGCCTGCTGGTAAACTTGCATGCCTTGTCTTTCACAAACATGAAAAAGTTTGTGTTCCAGTAATTCTCCTTTTGACGTTCTCGGTCCTAGGTGAGCAAATGTACGTTGGCAGAAGAAAAAGAAGAAGTGTCGGCGTCTAAGGATGGATGCAGCTCAGCTTTGTCCCGGACAGCAACCCTGGCAGCTCCCCCAGGCATCAACCTGCCGCTTCAGTGTCTTACTGCTAAAAACCTCCTGTCCCACCAGCACCCCGTTAGACGTGGTAGTTCAGTGTCACTGCTGGGCGCTGCATGCTCCTACGTGTGTCCAGCACAGCCTGACCGTGGGTCTCGCTCCCCTTGCTGGTCCTTGGCCGAGTGCTCCCGTTCTGCCAGGCCAGCGTCTCCGGGCTCGCAGGGCTCTGGCTGTCCTGTCCAGGCCCATTGTAGCAGTCCTGGCTGTCAAACCTGCTTTAACCAACCCGCCCTGTCAGCCCCGCCAGACAGAGGAGCAGCAGGTGCATGGTCAGAGCTCAGCTGCAGGGCTGGGTAGCAAAGGCCCTCTGAGGCCCTGGGCAGCAGCTCCTGCACGCAAGGCCTCCTGTTCTCCCCGCTGCCTTTGCGGCCTCCCCTCCCTGGCCCTTGGGCTGCAGCCGGGGGTGGGAGACCAGCGCTGGTGGCAGTGGGCAGCCCTGTGACTCAGGGGTGCCTGGGAAGGGAGTGGTTGCGCTCAGGTACCCCCAGCCCTGGCCCCCCAGGTGGTGTCCCCCAGGGAGCCCCCAAGCACAGCAGGCCCTGCCCCAGGGAGAAGCCGGCTGGGCAGTGCCTGTCCCTGGGGCCGCCTCTGCAGGGTTGGTCCCCTCGCAGCACTGCCAGCCCAGCACCGCTGTCCCCCTCCTTGCTTGGGGACCTGCTTTGGACAGCAGCTCTCAGTCCACTCCTGCCCCGTGGCTGTGGGCGGCAGCCCCCCTGCAGCCCCTTGGCTCCCCTCCGCAGCATGTGTGGGCACAGCCAGGGCAGTGCCGGCCTCACCTGTCCGGCTGCACACAGCGCCATGGCCTGGCCCAGGCACGGAACCAAAGCACTTTTGTTACTATTGCCTTTCAAAAGTATTTTTATATTTTCTCGTTTTTAAACACTGGTAGAAAAATTACTTTGATGCAAACATCCCCATTAAAGTGTTTTTCAGCCAATGCTTGCCTGATCCCCATGCCACGTGGCAGTCCCCACAGTCGGGGACAGATGCTTCTCAGGTGCTTCTCTTGCTTCTCATCACACGTACATGCATCATCCCCTGGCGCTGCTGTTCTAAGTGAGAAAACACCCGCTAAAGCCGAGTTTCTTATGGTGCAAAGTAGGTGAAGGAAGAACGAAACGTGTAGGAGCCGAGCTGCACTGTGGCCGCCAGCTCTCGGGGCTGCACCTCCAGGCGGCAGCGCCACTTCCTCTGCTGCACTCCAGGTGACACCTGGCTGCCACCGCTCGGGCACAGCCCCCCACCGGCCTCGGGCTGCCACGGGTGAGCGCGCGCTGGCACTTGCAGGGTACAACGGGTGCTTCTTATGCAGCCCTAGCTAAAAGTATCAGTGCCACTCAGTAATTGCAGGTGGTTCCTGTAAGCTTTCTGCAAACAAAAGCACGGGTCAGCTCAGCAAACTGATTTTATTTACAGCAAAATTATTACAATATTCTACAGAAAGCCATGAAATCAAATTAAAAAAAAAAAAAGCCCCATTATATGGCTGCTATTGCAAATTCCCTGCCATGAGCTGTTCATACACTGATCTGTAGCCAATTATTTGTCCATGTCATTTTTGGTTCGGTCGCGTAAGGCAGAAGTAACTTGGTGTGCAGCTAACACAAAACATTCAACAAGTTGCACAGACAGGTGAGGAGGGAGGCACCGCCGCCTCCTGACAGCAGACACAGCTGCCAACATTGCAGGTTTCAATGTCCCCTTCCACTTCCTGATTTTTTCCCACTCCATGCCAAAAGTGGGATAGTTACAGAAATAAAGGATAAAGATCCGCAAATTTTTACCCTGCCACCTGTGGGAGAGGTGCGAGGCAGACAGAGAACAATTGAGGGAGCCAAAGGGCCCTTCACCAGCAGTAACTGGCCTCAAATAAGGGGTCCAGCAGCGCTGGGGTCCAGCTACCCATGGCACCTCATCCACAGCCAGGATCAGCTAGAGTGAAACGAGCCTGTAGCTCTAGCTAGAAAACCCGCGCACAAGGTTATTGGTAAGGGTGAATGGCCGAACTGCTCCACATGCGATGGCTTCCGCCCTGACCGTCCGAGCAGGACGGACCTCGGTCTCTAGAGGCAACCCCAGAACGAGGTCAGAGGTGTTACTGACTGCTGCGCTTGACCAGCACACGCCTCAGCACCGCTCCACACCCTGCAAACAGCTTCCAGCCAGGAACGCACCCTACCGACTCCACTGTGCCTCCGTCCCTGTGGCTGCCTTATCCCGGCTGTGGCACGTCCATGAGTGAGGGACCTTCTGAACCTGACGCTGAGGCCAGGGAGGGCGAACATGCACAGCCCCAGGAAGCCCAGCAGAGACCCACACAGGCTGTGCAGCAAATGCCCCAGAACTGAAGACAAACATGCCTCCTCCAATGGCAGCACAGGCCCCTTCCCCACCCCCTCGTGCCGGTTACCCTAGTGGCTGCCAGCTCGGTGGAAACACCCGGTACCGCACGCTCAGCCGCACAGTGCAGTGCGGTGCAGCGCCTCCTCCCTCTGCCGCGGAGGAGGAGGGTTTTGGAGCTCTGCGGAGCTACGCAGCGCTTCTAGGAACCAGACCTCCTCAGTATGGATCTAAGCGTTTGAACTAAAAAATTAGAAATAAATAATTATAATTAAAAAACAAAACAAAACACTTAAAACTTTTATGTATCAAAGTGTCCTTGAAATACCTGCTAGACACATATTGGAGAATTAAATGTCCTATGTGACTTGCTATCATAAAATGCATTTTTATACAGTGACCTGAGGAAAGTAGTTACACTGCTGCTTTGCTTGGCTCTCTCAAGGCTCTGACTTAGCCAAGGTGCTAAGTTTCCTATTTATTTACTTATTTATAGAAAAACAAATCCAACAACAGTATCATAGTTATAATGAAGAAAGTCCCTTTGAACAGAAGGATCATGTTTTAACAGCCAGCCCTCTGTTATATATCCCATACAATGAATGTAACTTTAGGATGATACTACCTTAAAAGATACTCTCAAAAATAGGATGCAATTTGGAGTGAATATAACTTTAAAATGACATGAAAAGTTCCAGACTAACTGCCACCAGCGCTGGCATTGCGAAGCCAACCAGCCTGGTCAATAGCCGCATTCCTGTTTCCCCTGAACTTGCGTTCGGACATCCCTGCACCTTCGGGAAGAAAACCTTTAATTCTAGAGTTGGATCTATTTAGTCGAGCGTAACAACAATAGCACATACAGCTTTCTGGACCCTAACCACATATCCTTTCACACTGTACATATGTATTTTTCCATGTATTCATCAGAGAAAGCCAACTACTTGGAAAAAAACAACTGATTCAATGTGCGTTATTGGAATCAAGGAGGAAGAAGACAGCTGGACGATCTTCCCCTCTGCCCAGCATGTGGCAGAGCCCCCAGCCCACGGTTCCTTCCCGCTGGAGCAGCCTCCTGGTGCCACAGGCAGCAAGAATAACTAAGCTCTCTACCCTGCCATCTCCCACCCACCTGCAACACTGCAGGGGCAGCGAAGGACAGGATCCTGCAAATACCTGAGCTCTAGTAACTATTGGGATGCAAGAATCACCACTGCTCCTATGTTCGTGAGATGCTGCCCCAAGAGAGCCTATTTGATCAGTGCTGAAACCTGCTCTCACAGGCCAAGGACAAACTCCGAGGTCTGCATGTGTCAGCAGCGCCTGCAGGGATCAGCTGTGAGTAACAAGGGGAAGTGGGGGGATGGCCCCACGCCACGGGCACCGTGTGGCCACTGCGCACTTCCCTCTGTGAAGTACTTAGGACGAGGGGAGCCCAGATGAGAGCAAACAGAGGCTGCGGATGCTCTTCTCAGGGGCACACAGGGAAAACAGGAACTGCCCAACTGGCAGTAAGCAACATGCTACATGTGGCTAAGGGGGACACGCCTAACTGCCTTGGAGATGGGGCTTGTTGTACTTGTTAAACAATTCGCAACACATGAAGCAGAGAGGTCAGATATTGTATCTCATCTCTTTCAAATCTATGTGAGACTAAATTCACTTGGATTTAATGGAGATAACAGCGTGCACCTCTCTCACGTTCTCAGTGCTTTAAACCCTGTATTATCGGTCCCAACATGCAATTTCCTGTGACAGTTTCTGCTACTCCAGAAAAATGCACTTTCACACCAGGAACCAGTTCTCAGCACCATGCACGAGGCTGAAACTGCTTCACATAGCAGCTCAAGACCAAACACTCACTAAAGCTTCAGGTGCTTCGTTCAAACCCCCCTCTTCCTCAGAGTATTCAGTGATTTATTTGTACAGTTACAGTGAGATCAAATACAGAGGTTTCCTGTGAAAACAATGAAATTCAAATAATAGATTTAAAAGATTTCGACAGAGGCAAACGGTATGTTAATGTATAGTAGCAAATTATCACCAAAACCACCAAGAATATAAAAAAAGAGATAACATCTTTCCCAGAGAATTTAATGTGCATGACAGACGAAAGAATTCAAAAGGGGAAATTTGTCAGCCACGTTGACTCCCCAAATAAATCACTGAGCTTATTTTATATGAAATTTAAAATAAATTCTGTTCAATACAGAGGTAAGGATTATTTCAATGTTATTTTAGTAATAGTCAATTTAAAATGGTGTAGTTTAAAAAGTGAAGGCCTTTTAGGACATTTTTCTCTCTAACGAATATGCAATTTAAAGAACTTTGCATTTAGCAACAGGTAACATTCTAGAGATATGGTATGTGAATTTACAACAGTACACATTACATAATTATATAATAAAATGCCAGAAATTAAGGCTAGCTATTAAAGTAATTATGCTTATCAAAAAGTTACAAAATTTAAATCAAAACATGCATTTTCCAATTATTCTTACTGTGTTGTAAATTTGAAGCATCTTCCTTAAGAAGGTATAGGTTCAGCATCCAAGGATTTCAGCATCCAAGATTTCAACCAAATCTGATTAAAGTCCTATGTTATTATGAATTCATTCCCATGCATCAATACTGCTCCCATGAAATGAACATCATATAATGTCCATCAGTCTCACATTTAATGCAAGCTAGCAAAACAAAAAGGAAATGTTTACAGTTGATACCCTGAGAGGCTAGAAAGAGAGGCCTCCAAGGACAGCAAACAAATACTTTTTTACAAATTTAACTTTGGCATACCAAAGCACAGCCCAAAATACTGGCTTGATATGACTCAAATTCTAACCGTGAAAAGGAGTGCACTAAAAGTGAACTAATACAGTTACATTTCCCTATCAGCTATGAGAGAAACATTTCAGATTTTTTTTCCACTGCAGATCAGTCAGGTAAATAACTTATTATACATCTATGAACTTGAAAATAAAAACTGTTTATGTTAGTATGTAGCAAAACAAAAGCAAAAACCCCAGCTTTGTAATTTGTCTATATATTTAACTTAAATCTCTCTATAAAATAAAATGACTAAAAAAAAAACAACAAGTCTAACACTTCTAACTGAATCAGACTTCAGGCATGGTTATTTATAAATATTACCACCCACCTCCACTTTTCTGAGGAGCTTAAATGAACAGGCTTTGGTAAGAACCAAAAGATGACTCTACCTATTCCAGGTAAAGTTAGAGAAACCACGTGCATTTTGCACACTGTGTTCTAAAAATACATTCTACAGTTTTTCCATTTGTAGAATTAACCACCTCTAGTAGCTAAAGAAAACAACAAATTGTGCATTTTAAAGTTAGCATTCTTTTCACCTTTACATATTTTAGTGCAAAATATTTTAGGGTGAGGATTTATGACAAAAATGGCAGTAGCAGCAAGAATTATTTTGTTTTGTACAGTAACAACAATGTTAAGGAGGTTTTCTTTAATGACAAAACACTATCTTGTTGCGAAAAGTAGCATATCTAAGTGTTTCAGGCACTGTATTAATTAAACTAGCACCCCATTTTCATGACGGAATTAATGGACAAAATATGCAATGGAGATCTGCTCAGTTTAATTTATGCCAGAGGTTTTTGTTTGTTTAAAGAAGTTTTAAAGGCTTTTGTTGTTATCAATCATGTTTAAATGTAAGGGCTTATTTTTCTCATCATTGGTATGTTCTGAGTAATTAGCTTCAGTCCTTGTTATGAAGACGCTATTCAACCTTACACCATTAAACCTCTGATGGCAGTTGCATTGTGGAGTTCTGTCGTGGAGAAACCAGACATTTAAAAACACGGTAACAGAACTAGTATTACACCATTTACACGTTCACATGAGGAACCTTTCTTTTTTTTTTTGTGACCACAAAGATTATATTATTTTAGGCTTACTTACTTGAAGCCAAACCCAAAGGTAATGTACTGAGTCTTAGATTAAAAAAACCCGCTTATTCTTGAAACGTCTGAAGGACATCACATTTCCATTACACACCAAGGTCTGTTCTCCTTTTTTGCTTTCTTCCATTCAGAGGAAAAGGAAAAAACTGACAGTGACAGTGATTGTCTCCCCTGGAAACAAGGAGCGCTGCAGTCTTTTGATGTATGGTGCAGATTATACCAGGTTAGATGATGAGGATGGAGAATTCCAAACATGACAGCTACAGCAGTTCCCAGAGTTATGACCCCGTGGAGTGAAGGCTGGGGATGGGATAGAATTTGGAAATCCGACTTTGCGTTGAAGGATTAAGGCATTCAGATTCTCCAGTCATTTTAAAGAAAACTTCCTGCTCTTGCAGTTTTCTAGCAAATTCCTCTTCCAAAGTCTAAAAGCAAAGATCAGACCACCGCAGGAATTTAGTGCAAGAAACCTATAAAACTGGTCACATTGTCTGATAGAGAACTATAACTTCACACATTGTGACTAAAAAGACCCACCCAGCAATTACCAAATTTCTAAGACAACTGATAGCCAGTAAGCTAAAACACCTCCTGCTTACAGATTTCTCTTTAAATTGTGTGAAAACATGGTATTTTCCATTTTTTAAATGAAATTATTGAAGAAAACTTCTATTGTTATTTAGCACTCAGAATTTTTGTCATATCCTAATGACTTCTGAAATATATTTCTGAAAACCAGCTTTGCCTCCAGGTAAGAGGTTTAACATGCACACATGCCCCATTAGAGGGAATACATTAAAAGACAGATCACATACAAGCCTTTCTTGTTCACATGCCTCTTGCTCAGCTTTTGTGTATATTAAATATCTTCTCAAACAATAAACTATGACTTTTCTTTTTATAGTGGCTGAAGTCTCCTCCTATGTCATAC
Organism: Crypturellus tataupa; assembly: GCA_034781795.1. Lineage (NCBI taxonomy): Eukaryota > Metazoa > Chordata > Aves > Tinamiformes > Tinamidae > Crypturellus > Crypturellus tataupa. The sequence continues at coordinate 1,799,013 of JAWLRI010000203.1, read as the reverse complement.
TTTTTCTATTGTCCAATTTATGACTGTCCAGTTTCCAAGACCTAATGTTTCATAAACTGCTCCAATTTACCTTTTTTCTTGGTCTCAGTTTCTCTCTCCATTCCTTCAGTTCCTGGCTGTGCTCTTCATCTAGTTCTTTTAGCTTCTGGGTCTCGTGTTCAACCAGTAGATGGCATTTTTCATTCTTAAAACAAGATAAAAATAATCCTTAAGTAAAACTAATTCAGATTAGACAACTCGACATTTGTGCAGTGGCATATGCTGTCCTAATTCTTTTTAATTAGCTTACTCTGTGTAACTAGTGACGTGATAAAAGTATGCTACTGAGGCTGCATTACCAAAAGCTGATCCTTCCATCAGAACCAACTTAGATAAATAACTAAATACTGAAGTACCATTCAGAGTGGCTGACAGCCATACCCAATACTGTTTGTGCTTCACTGCCTAATGCAATATTTCTGCTTTGCTTTCTAAATGGAGTTTTTTATAATTTATTAAAATCAATTAAATTAAAAAGAGGTGCATGTGAAATATTTGAACTCCTGGTGCCAAGTTCAGATTAACAAATAGTGTTTGGGGAAGACAACAAATGTGCTTGCAGAAGCTGCCTCAGACTCATCCTATAAAAAGAAAAAAGAATAATCAAAGCATCCATTGGTGCCAAATTCCACTCAGTAAGATACATGTGCATTTGCCAAATATTAACAGGAGCTTCAGAGCATAATGGCAAGAGCACAGTTAAGCATTTGGCCAGAACAAATCTTTAATTTTTAAGAGCAGTTGGCAGTGGTAGTTGCCAATACCCATGTGCTTGTTTCTAGAACTCAAAACCCAGCCATGCCTGATGCAAAGTCTGAAAACATAGAAACAAAAATGACAAGCACTTGGCTAGTCCCGAGTGCAGTGAGGGCCAAAATCTTCTCAGCAAAAATAAGAGTAGCCTAATCTGATCAGTTTTACTTGCAATGAGCGCCTTGCACCAACTCCTGCTGTACTTGAGGATTTACTGAAGCAGATCTGCTGCCCAGGCACACACTGGTACCCAAGATGCAAAAAAGGGGGCAGTGCAGAACCAGCCCCCCTGGCTCCCTGCAATGCAAGATTCCTCTGGACAGAGGTTAGCAGCAGGTGAGCATGCAAAGCTTTAGTTTGCCTCATATGTAAAAATGTAAAATGACTGCCTGTAAAATGATTTCTCATTAATTGTTCTAAGCTTAGGAATTAAGAACATGCTTCAAATTTTCAAAAATCCACATGAATAGATAAAAATGAAGGAAAAATACAACTGCTTGGCCTGTGTATCTTCCCATTGAACGCTCATTTCATAGAATATATTTTTAACCTGTAATTGGTGCAGCTCTCTGATGTTTGCTTCACATTGCAACTGAAGGTCTCGCATTTGGTTTTCATGTTTCTGATGCTGAGCCAGTCTCTCATTTTTCTGTCTCTTTTCTTCTTGAACAGCAAACTAGGAAAAAAAAAGATTATTTATATTATACTTCTAGAAACAACAACTTTTGCATTTGAATCAAAGAACTTTATAGAGCAAAATGAACATATACAGCATATCCAAAGAGAATAATCTTAAATAATCTTGGTATTTTCTTTATGTTGCTGACCCACGTTCAACTTGTCCACCAGGACACCTCTTCTGCAAAGCTGCTCTCCAGTTGGTTGTTGCCCAGTTTGCACTAGCTATTCTTCTCCAGGTGCAGGGCTCTGCATTCCCTGTGCTGAATTTAATGTATGAGGTTTCTGCTGGCCCGTTTCTCCAGCCTTGAGGTTCCTCTGAATAACAGCACAATCTCCTGGTCTAAGAACCACTCCTACCAGTTTTGAATCATCTGCAAACTTGTTGAGGATGCACTCTGCCTCATGATCACATTTATATCACATCAAACATTTACCCTAATAACTAATAACACTTGTAACTGTTGTTATTAATCACCTGCTTAATTTTCTCACGATCTTGGTCTGGAGAAGCTAATGAGTTGATTCTTAAACTTTTCTTAAACATAGCCATTCGAGTCTTTGCTTCACTTCGCTGGATTTTAGGCAGCCGTGCTCTTTCCTGAGTTTGCTTGTTCTTTAATTCCTCAATAAGCCGTTGATTGTATCTTTGCATTTGCTCTGTTTCCTAAAATATTAACGACATAGAAACATTATAGAGTACTGGAACATTCATATCTCATTTCATCGACAAGCACGCTGTTTGAATCCCTTTTCTTCTCAGGAGAAATCAGGGCAAGGCCCAGTGATAATGCAGTTGGACTAATCTATTCAGTGTATTCTATAAAAATTTGATATCAAATGCCTTGCAGAAAATACAAGGATTGTCTTCTGGACTTTTGATAGACTCCAGGTCTAAGGAGACAGTTTTCAGCTTCTTGTCCCAAAAAGCCAATCCAAGCCATCACTGTTCATTTAATTCCAGAGTGAATTACTAATGAGTAGATTTAACTAAAAGCCCAAACTCTGTTGGTTACTAAATAATAAAAAAGCTATGTTACTTAAAAAAAAGATTTTAAGGGGAAATAAAATCATTTCACTTATGCACCTCAGTCTCAAAGCTCAAGAAGAGAAGCCAGATGCATAAAGATACATGATTTTTAAAAGGGACAACTCTATTATCTCCTTATACTTTTCAATATTTACTGCCTTTATTTCTTGTCTTGGATTTATGTGCTGTTTTGTTAGACATGTAACCTTTGCATGTCCATAATATAACAAGGTGGACTAACACATTAAATATGCTGAACAATTTCAGTGCACTACCAGATAATCAAATTCAGAAGATTAACATTTTGCAAAACATGCGCAGCATGAAAATACCTGCATGGGCCTTGTGTAGGCAAGCAAACAGCTACCAGTAGAGATTCTCAGACTACTTGATATACATATATATATACATATATATATAAAAAAATTACAACAAAAAAACCACCAGAGATTATAATACACAAAGGAAAGTGTTAAAGTCAGCACTAACCTTTTCATGCCTCTTAAGCAGCTGGTGTCTCTGCATGAAGTACTGATCTTTGAGTTGCTGTTTGAGGAGCTGATGCTTCTCTTGCAAGTGTCTTTCTTCCAGCTCCCAGATTGCTGCTTCACGAGCTGCAGAAAGAGGGAAGAACTTGTTCAGAATGTACAAGTTTTTAATCTACACACAAATGTATGTTTAAAAATGGCTTTTGAATGCATTTTAAGAACAATGCTATTCCATAATACATATATTATTGAAATGTTTAATCTTGCAAACATTTGATTTCATAAATTTAAGACAAACTTATTATTTTACTAAAATACAAATCAAAAAATCAGGTTTTAAGAAGAATCCAATGCTGGATACCTCTCATGAGCTGCTGCTTGTTGTTGAGACAATCTCGTTCAATGGTGGCTAGTTCTGTCTTCTGTTGCTGAATAATTTTCTTTAGAGCTGCATCCAGTTCTTGTTGCTGCTTCTGCACAAATTCTTGTTCCTGTTAAATAGCAATGGAACTAAGTGAAATTGTGCTCTTCTAATGACATTACATTTTAAGGAGATTCTCAGCTCTCCCTGTGTTTAACTGCATATGAAAATATATACACCTTTAAGTTAATTTGAGTTAATATCTCAGCTATGAAGTTATGCTGCACATCTTCTATTTTCTACACAGAGAGTAAGTAGAAGAATATTTAATACTTCAGAAATAAGACCAAAGGCAACAAACTAACCAATAATCTGCAATTCAGTTTGCCTCTTGCTTCTCAAAACAAGCTGTAGTTTCTAACCTAGTAAATGCAAGGGCGCTCAGTAGAAAGTTTATCTCATCATGTTGAGATTACGTATTCAAGGATATTAAAAAGCAAAAATATTTATGACTATTTTGCTTTCAATTATGAAGTCTATTTATTTACACAGTTGGGTCTCAAGTTTGTCTCAGGCTGTGGGTGGTTTCTCCTGTCGTGAACACAAAAATATTGAGAGTGGGAGTTCTGTGAGTTGGCTCTAAAGGCCAAGCGAAAGGCTGTTGCAGGAACTGCCTCCTGCAGGACTTGTGCCACAGTTAGGTGGGCTCATTGCAAAGGCTCAGCACCCACACTGCCTGGTTAATGGTAAGCCATTAGCAGGCACCTCTGGGCACTAAACCTCACCATGTGGAGCAGGCACTGCTAAGAATCCTTCCTCTCCCCTCCCATGCACCAAGGGTGCACTGTTGCCTTTCTCCTCTTCGCAAATACCAGAAGAAAAAAAAAAAAAAACAAAAAACAAAAAACAAAAAAAAAAACCATAATTACAAGCATGCCGGCACGCACATGAACACAGCAGGAACAAGAAATTAAAGTGGATCTTTCTACCACGATATAGGGGTAAGTACAATCAGAAGAAAGGATGATGATGGCGTTCTGTCAGAGCCAAGCAGGCAGTTAAAGCATTTTCCATTATGCAAAATGAAATGAAGTTAAAAGTGGTCTGCTGGAGGTGAGATGGGCAGCAGCAGGAACACAGGGCTGGGCTATGGAAAATCAGTAGTCTCCTGAGCTATGTAGGTTTCTTTTCTTTTTAAGAGAGTCCATACTCTCAACTAAAAGAGCAAAAAGCAACATAAGGATTAGATGCTCATTAAAAGCACTTTTATTATGACCAGGAGAATCATGATTTTCATCTTCACAGAAAGTCACTGAATAATATATGAGACATCTCAGTGGGCAGCAGGGTAACGTTTAGACGGTAACAGAAAACCGGAGGTGCAATAAATTGCTGGAAAATTCAGACAGTGGCAGAGCAGAGGGTGCAAAAAGGCCTGGAAGGGCAGGTTTGAAAACAAAATCAGGCATTCCTAATCAAGTACACTGAAACTGATAAAAACAATACAGTTTCACATTATTTCTAGATCCAAAATGGGAGTTGAGCATTCTGAAAGTGCAGGCACATAAATAATAACAGTTGACTTGCCAGGGATTTTTGAGTGTTGGGGAGCAAGGGATACAGATGCTCTATATGTCTAGAGCTGTGAGAAATGTGTTTTATTTCAAGGATGGCCATGGTTAAAAAGCAGTTCTGTATCAAAGATATTACTCTCTCAATCATTTAAATATCATTTAATCATTAATCATTTAATCATTTAAATATGCTGCTTTCTACAGTGTAATTCATAAAGAAGTTTGTTAATTGCAAATTTTGTAAGATAAATTGGGCAATCTCAGAAAAACCTCTGGCCTTTCCACTTCCTCCTTCTATCCAAGCATCACTTATAATAGAGATTATGGATTTTGCTAAAGAGCCTGTTAGCTCGTGGAGAAGGTAGGCAGCGCAATGCAGTTTGTCTTTGCAAAAGTGCCATTTGGTTTGCCTGAGAAATATCTTAAAATAAACTCTGTATGCTTTTAAAATACCAAATTTCACTGCACACGGAGCATAAAACAGTCACACATTGTTTCTCACATGTGCTGAACAAATGATAAGCACCAGAAAATAGCAGTGTATAGTGTTTGTGAGAAACGAGTGTCTTGCCCAGAGTTAACTGCTACAGTAGTTTTGATCTTTTTACTATGTGTTTAGTGCAATAAATTTGTACTAACTTGTTTTAAAATATCATTGAAATTGCTCAGCACATATGAGCACATAGGAGCAAGAAGAAAAAGCACACCTCTGGAAATTAGGGAAACAAACTTTTTAAAAAATATACAGATACATATGTATTATGACTTACATCCTGCATTTGTGCGTTGAAAAGTGTACATGAAGACAACTGAAAAGACTGAATCATAACCTGAGCAACACCCTGTGGACACAATGTACTTTCCATGTCAGAATATAATAAAATATAATTCTATTCTTTAAAGGAATGAAACTTAGATATATTATAGTAGCATACATTAAAAATGTCATGAGTAATCACACCAAAGCAGTTTCTGACAGAAGAAATTCTACATATTCTAACATAAGACACCTGCACACTGCCTAGTACTTTTATCATTCCAAATGAAGATCTTTCACTGTAATCAAAGATACACTACTTAAAAAAATGATGAAAAGGAAATGAAGTCACTATGAAGAATAAAAAAATCAGTTCTAAAATTAACTGCTTAAGAGAATTTCAGAAGCCTCTATCTTCAGTAGGGAGAAGCACTGTAGCTCTGCTCTGTCAAATTCTATCCTGGGAAATCCTCTCTTGGATAGGAGATAATTGAATGCAGTTGCTAATGTTTTCTACTAGGTCACTTGCATAAACATTTAACCTGTAAGAGTTATTCAATCCAAACCTACCCTGCTGTGATGCAGACTTACTCTCTATAAGCTGTGGCCATCAGAAGAACAGCTTCCTAAAATATTTTTCTAGGTAGGTCATGTAACAGCAGCAAGGTTGAAGGTATGAAATTATGTATGACATCTTTTAAAGTTTCCATACACCTACGGTTTGACATTCAAATAACTACATTTTGCCTAGCCTGTGCTGCTGCTAGGAACAAGATGCCTGAGGATTTTATTGTCTGTAATTTCTTCCTCTGTGCTTTTTGCTCAAAAATAACTACTGCAGCTTTTATAGTTTGATGGACCTGTGGGATACTTACCACCCAAAAAAGCACTGCTATGAAACCAGCTGTTGAAAAATATTGTTCTTTTTTGGTACAGCATACAAAATACATTAAGCTTAAAAGCACAAACTTGGAGATACCGCTGTTCCTACATGTCTAAACACTGTGTTCTTCTGGGAAGTGTTATGGGAGTGTTTAAAGAAAGAACCGTATGTAGGGTTAGTCCGAGTTAAGTTTCATATTCATTCAACAACAAAAAGTGAAATTATCAAGCTGTGTGAATACTGCCGCTTTTTGCATTTTAGTAGCAGGAAGCTGCCGTTGTTACCTGAGCATGCTGGGTTTGTGCAAGCTCCTCTTTCTTGCGTTTCATGAGCTCTTTTCTCAGCTCTTTTGGTGCTTTCTCCACTTCATTTAAAACCTACAGTGTATATAAGCATGCAGAAGGTGGCGAAAAGAACACTTTCTCCACAGCAAGCATTTCTGTGAACATTGGACATGCAGTCATGCACCAGAGATGCTGGGAAGCGTGCAGTGCTTCAGTGGCAGAAAAGTTAGTTTAGTGAAAGGAGCTTGATGAAAGAGAAGAAACAAAACACGCTTTACGTCTGTTACTGCAGTGCAGAAGGAAGGTATATGCCAGATTCTTTTTGCATGCAAACGCTGACCAGTGCTCACAGAAACGGCAGTCAATTGCTTGAGTTTTCATGCAGCAGCTAGAGTAGCTAGGAGTTAAGAAAAACCACCACCTGCAAAAGTGGCATTTTCTGGAAGCCTTCCTGAAAAGAACTATAGAGGATGTTTATCTCACGGAAAAGGTTTGCAAAAAAGAATGGAAGTTTAAAGTAACTTCCACTGAAAAACAGCTATTTCTGACAGTCTGAATTTATAGACAAATCTGACAGACAGGTTTGTCTAGACAGCCAGACAAATCTGAATTGATGTCATTATTAGCTTCTCAAACATATATAACATTTACATAGGATACATATTTAAATCTTAAAAAGTCTCAGAAGCAAATGTTAAATGTTCAGTTCTGACAAATTTTAAAGTAAAAAGCTCCAGGAACTACATTTGTAAGAAGTATTTAATTACAATTTTCTGAAATAATCCACGTTGTTCAGTCGGAGGCAAACTGAGCTAGCTTAGTTGAAATTTTCTAAATATAACTTGGTTAATTCAACTGGCTGTGAATTGGTAATTTGCTGAGGTCTTTTATTTACCATGAAAAGTCATGATAATTAAACACTGGACACTCTGAAAGAAACCGTGGGGACTTTCAGAGTGCCAGCTGCATTTTCCTTCAAACTGTAAATCACCTTCTTAAACTTTAAATACAAAAGTATGTACCCCAAAACAAATGCCTGTTTGTTTAATAGTGGAAGCAACATCAGAAAAAAGAGTCCAAATCACCAGATGATATTCCTATTTCCATGGAAGAACTGCTTTTAGCTCAGAGCAATAAACAAAATCCTTCCCGCTTCCCCATGTAAGATCCAATCACCAGTAAAGAGACTCAAAAATGCAAGAGGTTTTGCAAAAGAAGAAAAGTTATTACACATCAGCATATAGTTCAGACTGAATACAACTTTTTTTCTCTGTTCTTCTGAGCTAATACAGGATCATTCTGTGCAAAAGCACTAACAATACAGATGTTTAAAGAAATCTCTGTGATTCTAATAACTACTAAAGAAAACACCAGAACCATTTCTATACAAACAAGCACTACACCACTGATCTGGAAAAGAAATTAAAGTAACTTTCAGATGCAAAATCCATATGGGAATGTATCAGTTTCTCTAATTCTAATGCAAGCAAATTAATAGCATATGTCATCATTCTCAAATGTCATTCACTTTGCATAAATTGCATGTGACAGAATTAACTGCAAATAATTTTAGTCTATCTCTCTCCTAGCTGTCCTCTTTGAGTTAAAAATAATTGATATAACTGTTGTCAATTCTTATAGACAAATTCTAAAGCTGAAAAGCATGTTTAATGAAAATTTAACAAAATAACAAAAAAAAAGAAGTATTGCTCAGTAGCAATCAAGACTACATTCTTTTATTTTAAATTCTAATTAGATAAATACTAACTGATATCTGGATTCTTTTGCAGTCTTCAACAAATTATTTTCCCTCAAATATAACACCAAGAAAAACTTATTTTATTAAAGACTGTGAAAGTCTCTTAAGCTGGTATCTTTCTCTAGATGAATCAACAGCTATCAATTCCAGTTAGCTGTTCTTATTTCGAGTACTGAAACAAAAGGAATAAAACTAACTGCTAGTTCCCCCTTACCCAACTCATGACAGTACTCTCTCAGTACAGGCTGAGAGAAATTCTGAGTCTCAGTCTCAACCATTTCATATGGTCACATCCCTTATCTTCTCTGTTATTGTTGTTGTCTCTTACCTCCTTTTTTTTATTCTTCAACATGTTCTGGAATTTCGACAATTCCTTCTCCTGTTCTGCTTTGATACGTTTTGCTTCATCTCGTAAACGATTTGTATGTTCCTGTTCCAAGCGCTCTATAGTCTGTTTCTGCTGCTTTTCCAGATTTTCTATTTCTTGATCATACTGGCGCTTTTTACTCTGTAAAAATAATTCCACTTAATTTGGCATTTTCTCCAGAATGCTAAACACTCTACAGTGAGACAAGCTGGGCAATATCCACAATGCAAAACATTTTCATTAGTAGCACAGAGTATGAAAATGGAGACACAACAACCATAGAGGGCAGACTGCTAGTAGTCTTCTAGGAAGTTCATCAGGACAGCATAATTGAAAGTATTACTTTAGCTTTAAAAAGCTACATAGTTGTTTCTTGGTAAGAAAAACAAAGAAACTCACTGTCATTTCCTGTTCAAAACGGCGGTACATCTGTTCTCGCTGCTGCAGGAGTTTATTACTGAGCTGCTGTTGAGCTCTCTGCTCTTCCTTCTGAAGAAGTCTTAGCTCTCTCAGCTCTTGACGCCTAATAATGAGAAAGAGCTTTTAACATTGATAGGATAATAAAAAGGAAAAATTACCAAAATCAACCAACCACCTGAAAAAACCCTTCAACTTTGCTTTAGTAAAGCTAGTTTTGAATTGATTTTATATGCAATTTTAAGAATCCTTCCAATTAATGAAAAATCTGAATTCAATCCCCAAACATTAAAGAAATAAGTCTGCTAACTCCCTTCTTCTATTCAAAAAGAAAACAAAAATAGCAGCTACTTTCGAGACGCTAAAAGCTCTTGTAAAATTTACTGTTAAAAAGACTTACCGTAGAAATCGCATCTCTTCACTTTTTGAGTCATTTTCGGTAACTATTTTTGATGTGGTCACACTCACTTCTACTCCATCAACAACAAATTTGCGAGTTTTCTTTAATGTTTTCTTTTGTCTTCTAGTTTCCTGAATAAGACATTGGTTAATTATTCTGTTTTTAAAACCTATTTTTCTTACCGTAGAGCTGCTAAAATATAAAATAAATGCCAGCTGAAAATCTCCATCACGGTAGAAATATTGCAACTATATCAAAGTCATGTTTGGGTAGCTATGCCAATTTGGATTTTATATATATATATTTTTTTTGAAACAGATGGTCCCACAGATAGTATCCCAGTATATCAGTGTAATAATAAAGTTTATATTCTCAAATGTGTTTTATCTGGATAAGAACATTTATATCGGTGTAACTGTATCAATGATAGCACAACCAAACAATACAATTGCCAAACTGAAATTTCCAGTAAGAATGATTAACTATTTTTAAATGTTAGTCTACATCTTAAAATACAATTATGCAATGAAATAAGAAAATTATTTGCTCCTCTGTCACTACTTGCCTTGCTGCGTAACTGCACAAAACCTAGGCATCAACAGTGCACTTCAGAATACCTTTATTTCTACAGACTCACATATTCCATAGTGCTATACAGTCACCAAATAAAACTGTCCTACTGTCAAAGGTAAAACTCAGTGATGTAAAATTTGATATAAAAAGTATATGGCTGCTTATGCTTACTTGTAAAGAGATTGATCCTGTCTCTTTGTTTTTACTGAGGAAGCTAGAAATGGACAAGTTCAAATCAATGCTGCTGTTATCAGCTGCAGAACCAGTGCCTGAATCTGCATCATTTTCCTTTACAGTCTCTGATTCCAGTTGCTGTAACGTTCCAGTACTGTCTTGATTATCTGTTTTGACTTTTTCCTCACTTTCTTCGGTGCTAATGCTAATACTAGGAACCGGAGCGAGTTCAGAGTCATCAGCTTGTTCATCATCTGCATCCTTAAGTTTATTCTTTACTAGTTCATCCGAAGTACTTTCTGAATGTCCTTTCTCTGGCTGAGTACTGTTTTTCTGGAGAGTCTCAGGTCCATGCTCTTCTGAATCCTGGTCCATCTCAGTTGGTTTGTCCACTGCTTTATCAGGAATATCCACAGTCTTGCTCTCTATTACCCTTTGATCTCTGTCTTCTTTTCCAGAGTCTTGGATCTCTCTTTCCTCTGTCCTGCTTGTTTTACAAATACCCTCATTTTCACTTTCTTCTAGTGTCTTGTCTACTTCAATTGCTTCATCTTGGCTTTTAGACACTGTTTCTTCAGAGCTGATTATCTCATGGACATGCTTAGGCTGATTTTCCGCTAGCTTATCCTCTGTCTCAGGTACTTTATCCCCATCACTGATTTGAGTTTCACCAGTACTGCCTATCTCATTATTGACAACTCCAGGTTCCCTTTCTTCATCAGCCACTTTGTCCTCATTGGCTAGAATTTCTGTAGTGGTGTCTATCACCACCTCCTGAGCTTGTTCTTTGTCATCCTTTTGCTCTGCAGTAACATCTATGTTTTTATTTTCTGGAAGATCTACTCTGTTTTCCTTTTCTTCTTTTTCAACAGTTTCCTTCGAAAAGTCTTCTCCAGTTTCAACACTATTTTCAGTTGTGGCTGCCATTATCAGTTTATTTTCTTCTGCCTGTTTATTTCCAATGTCTTTTTCTTTCTCTATTTTTAGGGTGAATTCATCTGTTATTTCTGGTTTTGTAACCACATCAAGTTCTTTATTTCCTTTCTGTGGTTCAGTATCTTCATGTGCTTCGTCTAGTCCTTCTGTATTCTTTTCAATTGCCAATATTTTGCCTTGCTCACCTTTATCAGTTCGCACAGCACCATTCTGCACTTTCATATTGCCAACAGGAGTATCAGACATGTTATCAGCAGATTTACCCAATTTATTGCTTTCAGATTCATCTCCAGTTGTTTTACCATCTGGAAAAATACTGATGTTTTTCTCCTCAACTGCATTACTTTCTGTTTTCTCCGAAAGAGATTCCAGGACAGAGGCATTCTGAGAAAGTTTATCCTCCTCAGAGCTGGCAATACTAAGGTCAGAGGATGCACGCTTGTCTGTAGGTAACTGCTAAAAAAGTTAAAGGAAGAAAAAATGTAATCATTCTCTAGTTTAAGTAGAGCATAACTATATTAAAACACTTGCAGAGAGATTAATATATTTTCTTTACAGTCAGGGTTGTATAAATTCAATAATCCTGACTAATTAGCTACGTCTCAGAACAGAACAGGTACAAAAAGTATAGCTGAGCAGAACACAACTTCAGAAGAACCTTCTTCCATTTCCTGTAATTTCATGAAATACATCTCAATTGAAGGAAAGGGATCACTGTCAGCCCTCTCTGTCACACCAGTAACAGAGTCTTTTGCAAACGCTTTTCTCCTTATTTTACTATTTCATTCACACCTATAGTTAGTTTTCAAAGACACTCCTTCCTGGTCCAGGATGGCTGTGCAGAAGCCATTTAGCTTGAGTTATCACAGCCTTTATAAGATACAATATTAAGAACTTCTACTGTTCGATCAAAAAGATTACTTTCCTTTTCTCTTTGGTCAAAGTGTCCAAAAAAAAGTTTGGTTTGTTCTTTAATCACTATTAAAATACGTTAAAACAGTGAAAGTTTCCTGCAGGTATATATAAGTGGTAATACAGAACTAGAATAGAAATAGTTACGTATTTATAACTATAGAAATTGCTGTTGCTGGAATATGAATGAATGTTATCAGATTACATACATATACAAAAGAATATACTAATAAAGTATCATTTTAACCATAATTGCCCTTTCAGCCTTCAAAGTGATTATGGTATCTCTCTGTCTATATTTACTGTTGGAACCCTGTAGATTTGTAGATCAGAGTTCTGATCTGCCAATGGGAGCATACTAGGCCAATGTAACAAGCATGGGCTTGAGCATAAATTTGCTCCTAGTTAAGGTCTTCCTCATTTAGCATAGAAAAAAAACAATCCTCCTAAGGTAAAAATGTATTTAAAAATATTTATTCATCTAAATGTTCCAGAAGCTTAGTGTTGTTTGCCAAGAAGTATTTAAAAGGCACACAAATACGGTAAATCCATCTACCTCACCATTTCCTAAAGTGGGAAGGGAACACTCTGAAATGATACGTGGCACCAACTCACAGCTACCTGCACTTAGTCCAGTTCCCACAACAGCCCTGTTGTGGAGACCATCTCACCAGCTTTAGAGATGTCAGTGGGAACGCGGGCCTGGAGTTGCCTAGCTTGGGGAGGGAAGGGAAGGGAAGGGAGATGCACATCATGTACACATCTGTTTGCTTTTAAAAAAAACAGGAAGCAACTGCCAGTGCAGCTTGGACTGCAGCTACTGAATGCACTGTGCTAGTGCTGACAGTATTGAGCATGAGAGCTAAGAACTGATAGGCTATACAGCATGCAACCTGCTGGCATCTCACTGTACTTCAGGGTCCTGCTCCTTGAGCAAGTGAATCAGGTCTGATCAGATTCCTAAACATCTTTAGAGATATACAGACTTTTATATTTTTAGAAGACACGTAATCTTTTCTTGATAAGGCATAATTGTTTGCTTTGGGGTTTTCCATGACAGACATTATCAAAATCACAAGCTTCAATTACATGATCTCATCATCATACACAAATATGCTTTTATTTAGATGTATAGATGGTCATCTAACCATATTAATTTTAAAATATTTAAATGAAATTAAGTATCTGATTTTTAAAAATTCATCTCATTATATACAGATATAAACAAATATACATAAAATTAATTATTAGCAGTTCTTAAAGAGTAAAAGTACACACTAATTTTGAAAAAACTGATTTGTTATAGTAAGACACAGCAGTATGTTTATTTATAAAATACGTAGTAAGAAATAGTATGTTTACTTTATTCCCAGAAGACTTAAAGTACTAGTTGGACAGAAATTTAGAAAATGGAGTGCTCCATAGGAAACAAACAAACGAAACCCGCCCCACAAAAACCTATTTGCATATTCAAAAATGTAAATTTTAAACTGACCAGAGAATTTTCTGTTTCCTCCTCTTCATCTTCATCTTTACCATCTTCAACTTCTTCCGTAACCTCAGCTTTAGCTTCTGCTATTAATTCTCTTATTGGTTTATTGGAAGTAACAGTGACAAACGGATGCTTGTGAAAATAAAAAGTAAGCACAATGTTACGTTCCGGTTCCATTGCATACGATAAGAAAACTGTAATATTTCTCTGAATTTATTTCATTTTTATTCTCTCTAAACCCTGAAGATTCCTCATGTTAACATTAATCAACACTGTTTTTAATCAATGCACATTTTTTATGTAGAAGTTATAAAAACAGAACATTTGTATTCATATATATTGTGGTAAGTAGCTTATTAAACATATTAAAGATACAGATAATTAATTTATACTGACCTGCTTCACAGTCCAAAAAATAAAAAGTGAAAGATTTTTTAAAAGGTTATTTTTCCTGGAATTGCTTTTCATTTCAGTTCTACAGTTAAACTATTTCCTGATAGTTTATCGAGAAAAATACTTTGCCTTTCAAATACTTTTTCCCAACAACAGCGTAAAATCCTACTTATTTATTTAAGAGAAGACAGCTACCCACTCTACTCCTGGCCCTACTGAGTGTTCTTTCTCTGCTTGGTCCTGGTGCTTAAATCCATTCAACATGCTACTGGTATTTTGGGTATAGTGAACGTGTGCTGACGTTAAACACAATCAAATGTACCTAGTCACATCCAGTCTCGTTTGGCTTTCTGCAGTGACAGCATTATGGAAGGCGGCTGAGCACTAAGCTTCTAAAACACCTGTCAGCAAGTGACCTCTTACGTAAATAAGCATATACCTTCATCCATTAGAGGCACTGCAGGACAATTTAAATGCTCACGCAAAGCAAGCAGTTACATATACTAAAATAAGAGGAAATACATAAGAAGTTCTGAAATAAGTACAAAATTGATCTGCACTTAAATTTTATTTCTTCAGAATTTACCAAATGAGGATCAATCCAACCATGTTCAATACAGATTGCACACAAACTCATTTTTTAATTACTTATGTCTTTAACACTGCTCTGCTTTTAAAGGAAAAAAAAAAATAGAATAGCTCTTAACAATTCATTCTTCCTACCTGTAGAAGCTGTGCTGCACTCCACCTTGCATCCACATTCTTTTCCAAACATTTCTTTAGGAAATCTTTAAAATCTGGTGACCTACACAAAAAGCAAAAAGACAATGGCTTCCCTTTAGTCTTGACATCAGACTGGTGTTTAGTGAAATATTCTTTTACTTCCACATGTATCTACACTACAAATGCATGTTCTCCTATCCACTTGGGAAAACAGGATTGTACATGAAAAGAGCAATGCGATACAAATATCTTAACAACATTCTTCCATTTTCAGAAGGTTTTATTTTTGGCACTCAATTTACAGTATATCCCATTTCCTATATCACTAACTGTTATCACATAAATTATTATGAATGGCTTTAAATGGAAGCCATTCATTTTTTCATTCATATTTTTATTTATTTTTTTTTAGTGTGGAGTCCTTAGAGGTCTGCTTTTACTGATTTTTCCTTTTTTTTTCTCATTTTATTTAGATCTTCTACTGCAGTACTGAAGAGCTATTTTACGTATATTTTAATGTTAAATTGGTATTCAAACTTCTCAGAATGTGCAACATTTTTCAGTATGAAAACTTCTACAGAGAACTACACCAAAAACACATACAAGAACTACACCAAGAAAGACAACCAACACAGAGAGAGAACATGTATCTAACTCGTGCATGAATTCAGTCCCATAAAACTTACTAGGACCGTCCATATGAGTGTAAGTTAAGAATCCTGGTATATCTCTAAATCAAAATCTGGGACAGAGGACAAAATCTATCATTAAAATACTAACCATTTTGAAGGCTGTGCTAATGTAGGAGGATCAGATTTTGCTATTTTCAGAAGCACTCGCATTGGATTTAGTTCATGATGAGGTGGCTCTATTTGAGCCATTTCTATTAAAGTAATGCCAAGAGACCAAATATCAGCCTTGTAATCATAAGGCCTGTCTTTAGATGTCTCACACATGACTACTTCTGGAGCCATCCTGCAAACAGAAGAGAATGATGCACAGAATTAGAAAAAGCAGCACACATTTTCTTAGGAAAAAGCAGACTACTTCACTGAAAACATTTAATAAGCAGATGCTATTCTTTAATACTTAATAATTCTTTTATTACGCTTATAACTTTAACACCAGAGGTGAGATAAAAGCATTTGTTTCAATTAGAAGGTCGGTAAAGCAGTGCACTTACCAATATGGTGTGCCAATAAAAGAGTCACGTCTCTGTATTGTTCTTGTGTTTTTAGCTGATACTCCAAAGTCCGCTTAATGCAAAAAGAAAAAATACCATTAACTTGGTGGTGAAAGATGCACTTTGATTTAGAGTATTTTGTTTTACAAAGCAAATCTACAGTATTAAAACTCTAAAGTGAGACAAAAATATTTTGTTTTGATAACTGAGTGCTGATATACACAGGTCAACATCCATAAAGAAGATATTTAATAAATGCTATTTTTCACTGCTAAGAGTCATAACAACATTAAACAGTGTGGGGTAATACAGATGCACATGCCTGTTGTAAGGACAAATCAATTACATGATTTTTATCTGTACTTTTTTTCTTTAATCTATGAAGGAATTACTCAGAAATGACATATTAACCTACTTTAATAATTTGATAACTCATTCAATTTTTGATTTCAGGATTCAAACCTTCCTACAGCAAGATTTTTTGTTGTCATTGTTCTCTATCTCACAGATTTCTTTCCACTTAATTTTTCACTTTATATTAAGTATTTAATATCTTGCATATTCACCTCTGATATAAGATCTGACTAAAAATCGACATAACTTTTGGATTGCTATTTTTCATCTATAAAGCAGACATTTCTTATTTAGAAAATATTTAGAAAAAATACAATTATATTTAAGTGTTATACGTCTGTTACAAAAGTAACATTTCTTAATGAAGATCTACTGATTAGATAAGAGGGATAAAATAGCCATATGTTGCTGGCTTTAATCTGTACAAAATGACTTGATGGGCTCAACACTTTAGAAGTCTAATTTTGCTCTGAAAAAAAAAAGGCAGGATTAAAAGAGTTACTTGTTGAAATACAAAATCTCAGATACTGAGAGACTGTAGATTCTAAAGACATAAAAAATATCATGAAAATAATATGCAGCAAGGGGAATCTATTGGTCTTTCACATATTTACAAAAGAAAGATTTAAGTTTTTGTTGTTATTGTATGTGCCAGAAGCAAAGAGTACAGACAGGTTAAAAGGAGTAAGCAGCTCCTGCAATGGTGCTGTACCCTTTTCAAAAATAAATTTCCTTTAGCAATCATGGTTAGCAGAACTGTATATATGCATTAAACACAGTGCCTTGACAGCCTGCACGGCACTACACATCAACCAAGCTTGACAAAAGCTTAATATAGTTCCAGTCCACATGAGCAGGAAGCAGGTCATATGAAGCAATTAAAATGAACAGAAACAAATGAATGTGTGTCTGATCATAAGAATCTTATTATGGTTTCTTTTTCTGTAGTACTTATAACTAAAGAGAATAGCTCCACTACATTTGGCATGTGAGTCTGAAGATTCAGGCCTAGTAGAAAAAACAAATTATCCATACTTTGCAGATGGAAAGAAAGGCCCAGGTATTTTAAGTACAAACAATAGTTTTGTGCAGGTCAATCTATGAAGAAGCACAGACACACTAATGGATCAATCTAGCAAAACATCTGCTTAATCATTCTCAATTTCTTAGCGGAGGCAATGTATTATACCTTAAAACCTGGCCATGCACCTGGACTGCGATCAGTAAGAGATAGGTAGTAAATATATTTAGTGAATCTGGACATGCCTGGCTTACCTTTAAAAAGAACACTTGCGGCCAGCTTGGGAGTAAGACCTCCTATTAACTGTGGTGATCTTTAGATTCTCCTTATCTTTACCCTCTATATATCTTCAGTCTAAAGCAATAGCCTGATCCCAGGTGCCACACAGATAAGTTTTTGAAAACTGAACACAAGCTGCTATGTCACAGAACTTGTTACTGGCACAGCCACTCTAAAGACTTTGACACATTTGTCCCTGAGGAAGCTCTGATGCCAGTGGATCAGATAATTGCTGTCTTTTCCTGGCTAGATGAAGGGATACTGCTCACCCCCAGAACGTGGCCAGGAAGTCTTCATGATTCCTCATAGATTCATGGATTCCCCAGCACATCAGAGGCCAAATTCGAACATTGCTTAAATTCAAATAATAGGGAACAACACGAGAAAACTAATATTTCTAAAACTAATACTAGCAGTGAAAACTAATTTAAAACTAATAGTTTTCTTCCAGGTTGTTCCATCACAGTATCAGTGCAATGATGAGTATTTAAGAACATTACTTCTATACAGATAGAAATAATGGAAGAGACGAAAGGATTAAATGTTTTTAGTGGGGGTAAGGATGTGCATTTTGAAGTTTATGATAAATTTGTCAACCATGATTTGGACACTTACTCGAGCTTATCTCTTTTTCATAGTAACAATATTATTGGAAAAAAAAAGATTATTCTTAGAATTACATTTAAATACATATATAGTAAACCCTGCCAAAATACAGTCTAGAGAAAATACAACTATATGACCACCTGAAGTTCTGGGGAAGGGGTTTGATGTCTTGCTTACCTAGTTTGATGTCTCCATCTAATGTGAAAAGAATATTGCCAGCTTTTAGATCTCTGTGGATGATCTTATTTTCATGCAAGTAGTTCAACGCTTCCAGTGTCTGCCTGCACACTACTTTGATCTGTGGCTCTGTTAATGGCCTCTCAAGCTCTAAAACAGGGAAAGAAAGAGAGAGAGAGAAAAATAAATACAACATTTTTGCATTTTTATGTCCTTATTTATTCATAATGATCAGCCTAGAAGTAAATATAAAAATAACTAATAAAGATGACAGGTTCTGTATACATTGTATTTGAGAAAATAATTCTGGTTCAAAATTCTCTACCTAGATTAATAACAGATTTTCAAATTACTTCAGGGGAGCAAAAACTTCCTCACTTGTACCCTAAAAAATCTTTATTATGAAAGATCTGTACCTCCTTATCCGAACTGTGAAAAAGTTATCTAATTTAGACATTGCTACACAGAAATATTAAAGACAAGATCCTCTGCCTAGTGGTATTAGCATTCAACTGATTTGAGGAGTAGTACAGAAAATCCAACTTTGAGATTTATAAAAAACTTATTTTAAGATAATTTGAAGGATGACTAGGAAAGAAGGAGAATCACATCCTGGAAAAGGTCCACGTTGATCAGTGTATAACAACAGAGAGCTTCATAAGAGCATGAGAACAACTCATCACAAGTATTTAGAGGATCCAGACATCAAAAACGTGTTTTGCAAAGCAAATGAACATTTATTTACCTAACATTACTGCATCTACTGCTCCACCTGCACAAAATTCGATCAGGATCTGTATACAAACAAAAATACATAAATTAAAAATTAAATACTTCTGCTGAAATGAATCATTGTTTAAAGGAACATTATCAGGAGACATGTTTTTCAAGCTACTTTTTCTTGATAAATTATTTCACAACCTCTGCAAAATATTTGTATATTGCCCAACTAAAATTAGGACTGTGAAGCTCAAGCAAATTGTTTAAAAAATGCTCGGAGATCCTCAGACAAAAGCACTAATCTAAATACAAAATTCGATAATGAAACTTCAACTTTTAGGGTTGATTAGGGTCAACTTGTATCTGACTTGTAATGTGATTTACAAAATCCCTCAAAACTCACTTCTCAATTATTATACTGCCTGTCTATATTATAATCTTTCTTTGATTGAAAAGTCCAAGAACAGAAGCTTTACGATTTTTCCAGTAGAAGAAATAGAAATTTTTAGAAAAATAGATTTTTTTCTATATTAATTTCTTTCATCTGAAATAAAAACATGGGAAAATATATTAAAAAAATAAAATCAGTAAATGAATATTTAATGAGTAAACTGAGATATTCACTTTCATTTTTATCCTTTCTTATTGATGCCTGTAATTCTTATCCCAGAATCTAATAATACTAAAAAGAATTCAAATTTCATTCATCAATTTCCTTGCAAAACAAAACTAAACCATTTTGAGGTAGAAATTATGCTGACAAAGAACAGCAAGAAAACAAAGTAAGGAGGAGAACAGGGAAAAAATAAAAACAAAAGGAAAGTCAAGGCTTTGCTACTCTAGTCTTTTTTTTCCTCTTTTCCTTTAAATTAAAATTTCTTTAAATTTTAATTATAACTTTCAGACTGATGGTAAAGAGAATTTCTTGCATTCAAGCAATCAATATTCTAGGAAATAAAATCTTGATGCAGAGTACTTTTAAGGTCAGAGTATAATGATTCACATAAGAGAAAGGTCCAAATTATGCCATATTCAGTAACATGCATATTTACCACTTTTGTGACATAACGCTACTTCAAATTATTATTATAGTTAATCAACACTGCAACAATGTGACACAGTGAGTGCAGTTCTTCATAAGTACTCTAAACTGTCACACCATTTTTATGCTTCTACAATCAAGTATCCACAATCAAGTAAATTAGGGACAGGAAGATCAGGATAAATAATTTTTCTCTAAAAATTGCTGTTTGATCTGAGAAATATCTCTCTCTGGTAAAGAAGATGTGTTTTTAAAACTGGAAAGTAAAATAGCAACTCTTTTTTTTTTTCCTGACACTTAATTCTGTTTGCTTCTCACATTGTGATAGTCCTCTCCCTGCCACTCTCACAGCTCAGCTACTTTACAGTAACCATATATACGCAATTTTATATCTTAGATTTTATCTTCCATTTCCTACCATCTTTGCTCTGCCAGTGAACCTATCCACTCAAATTTCATATTCTGTCCCTATGCATACTTGCTTTCATGCTGACCTTTATGCATGGAAATGTTTTCATTATTCCACTCTGTAACAGAATATCTTTTTACTCTCCATTCATATCACTTGAGTCTTCACAAAGCCCATCAAAATAAATCTATCTCAGGAAGCATGGTGTTACACACCAATTGTTTTTGTGCTTAAGGAAGAAAGCAGACTCGTATGACCCCAGGGAAACCTCCTGTGTTACTCTCTTGTTTTTTTTTTTTTGGTTGGTTGGTTGGGTTTTTTTGCACTATAAACTTAAAACAAAAAATCACCTAAGATGAAAATATATTTTCATTACCAAAAATCATGCAAGGAGAGGATTTAGCAGAACACTGAGGTACAGTTGCAGGAATGCACACTATGTTGTTATTTGCAAAAGGTCTAGATTTTTAGTAATTTAGATTTTAGTCTATTCCCCTTGTGGTTACCAGTGAGTTCAGATGATGTAAAATAAATACAAACTTCATGATTGACTTTTTCAGACTCAAATTCATTTTGCAGTTGCAGTTTCTGAATCCAACTCTATAAAACTGCACTAATGTAATTAAAATCTGAATCCTGCTGTTACCAATATCCACAGCCATGCATGTACACAAACTGCTAATTTCCAAATATTAGTTTCAAGGTGCTGACTGGATGATTCAGCTAGTTCCATTTTAAGGACAGTTTGCTGCAAATAACTTTTCAGTTATCCTAACAACATAGAAGAAATATACTAATTAAATAAAGTAATATTTACAATTAAGCCAGAAAAAAACCTGAAATTTCAATATACTTTTAACAAATAAAACCATTTAGAGAAGAAAAAAATACGTACCCATAGATTATTTTCATAGTAGAAAGCATCTAGGAGCTTAACAATATTAGAATGATCACAGGATGCTAAAATATCAATCTCAACCATGTAATCTTCTAGTTCTTCTTCTGACTTAGTATCAATCACCTTTGCAGCAGCCAGTACTTTTGTTTCTTTGTTCTGAGCCTATCGAACAAAGCAACAGCAAACATTAAGGTAATAATTTAGAGAAATATCATTTAAAAAGTCCCATCCTTTGATATTTCTGTAATACTTTCCCACCTTTAGTACCTTTTCTAGAAATATTTATTAATTTTTAAATTTCTCTGAATTATAAGAGAGTATCTGTATATTAAAGACAAAGTAAATTACAGCAGAAAAAGAAAACAAAAAGTCTCAAAGTCATAAAGAATCAATGAAAGGCAAGAAGGCAGGACAGCTTGAAGCCAGCTGCATTCTTTAACTAACCATTCAGCCAACAGCTGAGGCCCACTGCTATTTTGTACTGCCTGGATGAAGTTCAGTGCTCCTCTTCCAAATGTATCAATATTTGCATTGCAGCAGTACTAAGTAGCCTCTGCCTTCCCCTATCCAACCGCACATTCTCACCCACATTGTAACAGCACAGCTGGCCACAAAGCCACACAGAAAACCAGATGCTCTACCAGTAACCAGCAGGTTCTGCTCGCTTTGAGCCAGGGGCTGTGTTGAAACTCTTCTGCTAAAAAGCTGCCAAGCCAACATTAATTTGCCCAGGCATTTTGCCCTGCTTGCTTAAGAAGTCTAGGAGCCCTCCCACAGATGGCTGTTCATGGATGCTGGCTACGCTGGAAACTCTGCCCACCTCTGCCTCAGTACTCTGCACCTCAAACTACACCCAAACTTCTACGTGGCTGGCAAAGGAAAAATGGAAGTTTCAAGGGGGATGTGCATGAAAAAGATTCTGTCTGCAGGCAGCAGTAAGAGCAAAATACAGTTACAGGATGAACCAGCTAGGATTATGGTTGTTACGCTGAGAGTAAGTATTTTGTGATCAATGTGAAATATTTATTCAAAAAAAAATTTTTTTCTCTTCCCAAGCAGTGGATCTGTAAAATGTTATTTTAAAACCAAAGAAAATACCAGAAAGTTTTCAAATGCATATTCTAAATAAACATGCTAATATTAAAAAGGAAAAGGTGTACTTAATGGAAAAAGTATTTGATTTGGTTTCCTGTTTTATGGACTGAATAATAGATCGGTACTGTAAAGCAAAAATGAAAGATGAGGCAGGTGTCTCACTCCACAACAGAACTAGACTTGGTAGTTTTTGTAGAAAAAATGGTTACCAAAGCACTTTTTAAAAGAATGCAAGTATTAATAACTGAAAATTTCTTTTTGTGAAACAGGCACCGCTATTCACTCTCGACAATATTTTACAATTGTTTGCTGAGAATATGTCAAAAAATGAGAAAGTTTTAAAAATCACTTTTGGACAAATTTGCACTTAAAAAACAATAACATATTCCTGAGATTTTATTTCAATACAATCATTTGCTGCATATACAGCATATATTGGTTTCTGTTTCTATTGACAGAGTACTTTGCATTTTGATGCAAAGTCACAACTCTTGTTTTGACTTCTGAGAGTAACATTCTGTAGGTCTAGATTCATTTTTTTCTGGTCCACAAAAGAGAAAAGAAAGAGCATAATAAGTATATTTCTGCCAAGTATTTCTGAGGACTGATAATTTTAACTGTACATCAAATCATACCTGAAAATAAAGGGCATCTTTTAAAATCTTAATTGTGATTTTGAAAGTTCACTTTGAATAAGGTGCTATTAGTTTCCTTTCAAGCATGCACATGCTCCATCACAATAACAAAGTACCTATGTGGCTTGCTGTGCCTATGTGCCTTTGAACTGTGTAGGAAACTATTTTACCCGTCATGTGCATGACATATAGCACTCAACTGTATGGGAAAATGGTGGACTGAGAAACAAAGAACAATAAGCATTCACAGCTTTGCGTGGGCATGTTTGTTTTTTCTAGACTTCAACCAAAATCTTTCTTCTATCACAAAACATTTTCTAAAGGTCAGAGCAGCAGCAAGTGTTTGTGCAGATGCAGTTTTGATTTGCATATACTCATCTTACAGTTGGGCACACTTAAATTCAAATAAACCATTCACATTACTTGAGGTTCTGCCCTTTCAGAATAGGCCCTATATTGTTGTACCAGTTCTTTCATGTATTTGAAATCTCAGCCATCAGCTCAAGTTAGCCTTATGTGCTCTGCTTAAACCCACTTGATTCTGCTTTTATGATGGCCTCGTTAAGCTTTGGAATTATTCTGGGGAATCCAAGGTACATTGTCTTTAATAGCTTTTACATTCTGAGGAGACAGGGATGCAAGATTTTCTTTCTGTGCATCAACAAAACTTGATTTCTGAACATGCATACATCCAGCAGAAAGCAGGGCTAGTGTAACTGATTCCCCTAACAACTGACTAATGCAATGTGTCATTGGTATTATTAACTGCTATATGCAGTGACATATAAATGTTACAGTTCTTCCATTAAAATTTATTTTTGGATTATTTTGCAGGGTTATTGCAGCAAACACTAACTTTTTAGGGGATAGTATATGAAATGGACTAGCAAACCATGAGACAGCTGTTCTTTATCCTTGAAATGGATACCACTATCTCATTAGCAGAAAATACACCGAAATTTCCTTGTTCCCTTAACTATGAAAAAACAGCTTTCATACGGAGGCTGTCATAAAATAAATATGATTTTGTAAATCACGGACTTCCAAATTACTTTTTCCAAACCTAAAATCCTGTACACTAAAATGACAATTATGTCAACTACACAAAAACCTTGTCAACATTTGGCAATACATCAGCACTGGAAGAGGAAATACCATTCTACCAGAAACTATTACCTGTGAGTTTGTGAAGTCACTGTCCCATTCCTGCATTTTATAGCTTCCTATACCCAAAAACCCATTTCAGATCCAAACACAAATATCTGTTCTGATCCAGATAGACGACTCATAGCAGAACACTAAAACACAAGTTTTCTATCTAGGCATTCTGCCAAAAAGTTGTATATTCCCAGCTGCAGAGAACACAGAGAGCAAAGTAATAGGTTTACAGCCCAGAGACAACACAGAGTTTTTTTGTCTTTAGAGGCCCAATACGAAGTCTCAGCCCTGGTTATGCATAGCTGTTTCAGCTGTTTATCCCCAGGAAATGCTTTCTGCCCAGCCTTGCACTTTCCCTCCTGCGATGCAGCACAACGCACACAGGCATCTAAAAATGACAAGGCTATTTACGATCAAAAAAGTTAAGTACATCCTTTCTCTACTGCTCAGCCTACCAGAAACACTGCTGAGATCCGAGATAGAGAATTATTTGTCACCTCTTTCTTTTCCAATGCCTAACCTCTTTGGAGACGTTACATAACCACGCAGTGCTTTGCAAGCAGCAAAACAAATCAATTAAGAAGCTGTTCCTTCCGGGCTCGTTCCTCTCAGCCAAACTGTAATCATTACAGTCGCCCAGCATGGTTACCAAAACATGGGAAATACGCATCCCCATTCAATGAAGAAGCTTTCTACATATAAAAAGCTGTATTTTTGTGCAAACCTAGAATTTTCAGATCTAGCTCCATTTAACACTTCCTGTTGATGTGTGAAAGCAACTGAGAGACTGGGCACTAAAAGCTGTCCTTGTAACACAGAAAGGCAAGAGCTGTTCCTTAGGAGCTCTGAGAAAGCAAAGAGGCTCAGCTTTTCTTGAACCTAGGAACCAAGAAGAGAACTCTTCTAATTTCAGATTCTAACTAAAAGCATTTACAAGTGGTAGCCAGGTCTACCAAGGAAACTACACTGGACTTACTGTTCACAGTGCCTGTGAAAGTGATTATTAATGCATTTTAGAAAAAAGAAACTCTCATTAATCAGATAAAAGGAAGCACCAATTCTAACATCCAAGGTAGAGAAACATAATTAAAAGCATCAGTTTGAATTCAAGAGCAAATAGCTAACTACAGTTTAAACCATGGGTTTCACAATAAACCAGAAAGCTAGGCCGACAAAAGGACTGGAAGCCCCCTACACTTCTGGAAATTCACTAAGAAATATAATCTTGCTATTTCTAGTGGAGCTAAATTGTTTTGCATCAATCTTGACTGCAGAGCAGGCTTTAAAACTTAACAGTAACAAAAACAAGCTAGGAGAATTACAATGTTTAATTATATATATATAAAATCAGTCCAAGGAATTAAAAAGCAATTAACTTTGGTTACACCTGCTGGAATTTGTTTAAGTGTCTGCAAAGGAAGAACTACTCAGAAGATAACGAATGAAAGGACAATGTCTACCAAGGAAGATGATACAGCCTTAACTACAAGGGATTGGCCAAATTTTTTCTTGGTATAGACACTACTCAGAAACTACTAACTATACTGTTTCTTCTACTGAGAATATATTATGCCACGGAAAATACACCATGGACTGTAGATAAAAATGCTTCATTTTCCTACAGTCATGCCGTATTGCTAACAAAGTTGCATTACCAGGGCTCATCCCAGAGCAGCCATGAACATCTTTATGTGGTCTGGTGCTGCCCCTGGGGCTGTTCTGGTTTTGGAGCAGTTTCCATGACAACGTTACTCTTCTTAACATTATCCTTGTACTTCGCACTCATTGTGGTTCTTTAGCTTCCTCCACAGTTGGTTTCTGAGGATTCCACAAGTTATTTTGGGGAGAATAGAATGCACTACAATTTTCATGTTTAACCTCATGATTTCCCTTATGTTTTTCATAAATTCCACGGCATTCTGCAAACTAGTTAGGCCGAGTTCCCATCCCAATTCATACATATATGCTTTATCACTCCAGTCTGTAGGAATATTTATACACATATTTGCAAGAGCAGGGCTGAATCTGGGAAATGTGCGCAAAGTAACCAAAAGATCCCTCTACAGGCAACTTAATAGAGGAAACATATCAGATTTCAGAATCATTCTTCTTGGTGAAGTAAACTCATTTTAAAATACGAAATAAATTTTTTTAAAAAAATCTGCTAAATATTGTAAAGATATTCTCTAACATACACTCTACTGTTTATATAAAAACACACTCATATTTTTCCACTTGTTGCAGAATGGCTCAAATAAAAGCTATAGGGAAAGAAAGAGCTATGCTGGGAAAGCATTTGCAACTAACATATTAAATGATGTCAGAGGCATAAATGCAAAGGACTTCTCTTTCTCCATCCTGAATTCAGTTTATAATTGCATGTACCACTCCCCACAACAGCATTAAAATACATAACTCTGCATTATAATCTACTCCTATACTACCAGTGGGGGAGGTGTGAGAAATCAAGATTTATTCCTGCAGAGCTAAGCTGCTTTGCCAATATCTTTCATCAGCGGACGACACTAACATTTGCTGGCAAAGCTTTTTCCCCAGATTGAAATGCAACTTCCCAAGAAACATATTCCAGGGCATCCTCATGTTAGGTTACAAAAATCCAGTTATTTGTTCAGTCTGGTTTCATTAGAAGTGTGCAATGCTTGATCTTTGTTAAATGCTATAGATTAAAGCAAGGTTTATTTAGCATAAACATGTCTTTAATCCAGATGACAAAAAGAAGTCCAATAAATCACATAAAAACAGGAAAAAAAAAAAAATCAAACTACAAACAAAAATAAATTGCTATTTCTAGATGATTATTTGAGCTAAAGACATTAATTAACAAGATGGAGCTGAATTTCTAGCTTTTTTTTTCCCCCAAAAAATATATCATGTTGCTGATAGTTGAGAATTCTGTGATCTTTTCTTGATAATTTTTTATTTGTTTCAACACAGGTCTTAAGAATGGTCTGACTGCTCTACCTTGGGGGATTGTGTGTTGTAACTTTCCTTCTAGCTATTTAACATCTGTAGCAATGCTTTAGTTTACTTGAGATGCAATTTTTTTTAGGTATTAAAGGATCTCAGAGAGCATTACTCCTGTTAATCTCTTTACCCAGGAAGGCATTGAAATTGTAGCAGTAAGACATTTTGGTTACTAGCACTTTATAGTAGAAACTCTTATTAATCTAAGAGTACTTCTATAAGTGGGATAGAGTAAATCCATGGTTCCTCCATGGTCTGCTAGATAGACTTAGGTTACTAAACAAATACATAGGGGTGATAACAACAGATAAGATGGCTGGATCTGCATCTGATCCAGTTCAACTATTTTAATAGGGAAAGTTAACTTTCCAAACTGGAACAAGCCAATAAACCAAAGAACAAATACCAACTTCTCTGGACTTTAAGAAGCCCTCAGCAAAGGGCTTTTAACAGACTAAATAGTCCCAAACCTAAACAGTCACAAAATTGAAATGTGGTACATTAAGTTAAACTTGCTGTCAAAAGTAAAGAATATGATTAAATGCTCTAGATTTCATACAGGGGAAGGAACACATTTGACCATCTATACTGATTAATGCATTTATTGTTATACAAAGCAATACAATCTCACTAGTTCAAAAAGGAAAAAGGTGCACTAGAATTTGAACATGCAGCATGACCCATAGTTTGGATTTGCAGAGAGGACACCTAAAACACCCTAGTGGAATAATTAAATGAAATAAAATGAAGAATTAGAGCCTTTGACTTTCTTTGACTTGCCAACGGGGTGTTACATTTTAAAATGATACATTTTAAAGGAAAAACATGAACTGCAAGTGAAACAGTTTGAGATTCAGTATTTTAAAAAGACACTTGATGAAAACTTAAGTTATAGTTAAAACACATCAGGAAATGAAGTGTGACTGAATCAACATCATGTGAGCACTGGCAAAAGCTCTTGCAAAACTATCAAAGCATATATTCTGTTACTCCATGCATACTCTAGACTTTTGAGATAAAACTTCCTCTATTTCTGAAGTGGCAAAAAAAGGAACTAACTAGCTTTTGACATAAAAAAAACCAATTTATCATATCATCTTTGTTTTCTAAGTAAAACAATAGTATTGGTATGGTATATTTTCTGAGTGAAATTAGTGGTTATTGACTACAACTCATAATTCTTTTTATGGCATGAACCCATATTAAAAAAAATCTAGAATAATAGAACAAAGTCATTTGTTCTTCCTCCCACAAGGCTTTTAAATCTGATAAAAATCAGGAAAAAAAAGCAAAATCAATACCAACATAGCTAAGCCACTTGTCTTTCAGCTCCTGCATAACTATTTATAATCTTAAAAAAAATCAGTTCTACAATGAACTTCATTCAGAAATTAGAAAATTCAGTAATGTATGAAATTTCATACTTATACCTTGTTTGTGACATGTCAGGAGTTTTCTTGTGAGTCTCTTTATTAACAAGCCTAATGTTACATACCATCTTCTGTAAACAAGGTGAACACTTCTGACAAGCAACTTAGGTTCTTTCATAAGCACTTTATAATGACTTAGCTATATCACTTTGTGCTACAAGTGTCAACTCTCTCAAGAGATGAGAAAGCCATCTGAATAAACATTTGCTATTCCCTGAAAACTGGCTATTCAAGTGCCACAGAAACAGCATCATTAAGTAAACTTCATTCATATTCAGTACAGTATCGGGACATGCTGCTTCTGATGTTGTCTTTCAGATTAACTATTTTATTATACACCAGTGAATTTAAACAACTGTATAAACAGTTAGAACAATTAAAGAAGCCAAGTGACTACTCTTAGAAAATATGTGGATGTTGATCCTATTATGTCAGCTTAATTTGAAAGAAATCTGAATTTAGGTAAGCATGCTGGTGATGATAATCTTTTTCACATTAATCAGAAGTGTCTTCTACTATTGCTGTTTGACATTTTACTAAATACTGTGTGTAATGCATTTACAAATTCACCTGATATGCCAGTGGTAAATACAAATAGCCATAGGAATGACTAAATTGCTTAGTAAAATGCTTAAAGATAAATCCAGATAAAATACTTCAAATCTCTCTGCAATGCTCGAGCTGTACAGAATGTGCAAAGGGGAAACAGTTGTTTTACTAAGACTTTTTTTTCAGCCAATTATCTTGTGAAAAAAACAATTCTCATGTAATGCAGAAATAACAATATTTTTCCTCTGACAGATCTGATGAGCATTACAATACACAGTGCATACAGTTAAAGGCACAAAATGTCCAAGGGCAAGTAGTGTTCTTCCCTCTTAACAGGGTGGAAGCGTTAATTTTAATGTAGTTACGACAGCTTTATGCTGCCCATGGCCCCTTAAATTTGACAGTAACTAAAATGCACAAGTACAGTTCTTAGAGGTGAAATGGATTTCTCTTTGAGCAGTTTTCTCCATCTTCTACTCCTTTTCTCTTGGGTTTTACTTCCCCAAATCTTTTTTTTTTCTAATTCTTTTATTAGGCTAAAGTCTTTTTGAAGCAGGGGGCTGTCATCTGTTGCCTATTTGTAGCGTCAAAGGAAATGCACAATGCCCCTCCTTCCTGCAAAGTTATCTAAACCATTTCTACTTCAAAACCCTACGCTCATTCACAACTCATCTCATCCTAAAACTCAATTTCTGTATTATCCTCCCATAGATAAATGTAGTCTCAAATAATGAGTCTTGTAAATGTTTCATTCTTCTCTAGTAGTTAGCGTAGCATACACAAAAAGGAGAGCAAAGAACCACCATCTGAAATAAACTAGAAACACAGGCTTAAAATAAGTTTCCAGTTAAAGATAGGTCTACATAACAGAATTCTTCCAGCATCAGTACCGATTAGTAAGGATAACGTCAAGGGCAGTTTTTAGCAAAATTGCATTTAATAGTAGCTTCTTGCAACACATGATTTAGGCAACAAAATTTTCTGACACTTTTTTTTGACAAAAAGTTATTTCTGACATCCTTAACTGAAAGAACATTAACACACTACCTTGATGCTTCACTTCCACAGTTCATTCCAGCCATGCTGCTACAGTGCTGTCCTTTTCCCTCTCACATCAGCCCTATCCCTTGCCTCGTGCTCACATGAGTGGGTCTGGGAGTTTAATCCAAGCGAGAGCATTTCACTACATAGACAATCAATTTTTGGGTGATTTAATTTCTTAATCCAGATCATCAAGGAGACAAGCAAAGCTTCCACAAGGAAGAAGCTGGGAAGGGAAATATGTTGCCAGAAGCTTGTCTGTGTTGCCTTGAATCATCCTCAACTGTTGTGGAAGGTGGACACAGCGAGGATGCAGCCACTCAGTCAGAAGTTACAGTCTCTGTACTTAGGAGGCTAATGAAATACACCACTTTGAGCAGACATGTTATTAATTGTGTTCCACTTCATATCACAGTTCCATACTGTTTAAGGGTTTTTCAGAGAATCAAAAAGTCTCATGACTGAGTGTTCAATTTGATACTTTAAAAAGTTTTATCATCATAAACTATTAAACATCTATTTCTTATATACTTAAAGTACTTTAAGTTAAGCTCTTAGGATTATGTCTGTGTTAACTGTAACATTTTGAGTTATTTAACATTTTTATTATTTGAACCAGATTAACATTTAGTGAAATTATCTTTATTCATGGCACAATATTGACTAAGCATAATCCAAATTTCCTCTATATTGCAGCTGACTTAAAAATAAAGTCCCATGATCGGAGACAAAAGACTAAGCATACAAAACAGCATAGCTGAAGATTAAGACTCAAATCACTGAAATAAGGTTATTATCTTGTTCTGACACTTCCCTTTTTAAATACTATCATATTTTTTAAATTAGTGTAATATGTTAATAGTGGGAAATTCTAGTTGTTAAGTAAACCTAGTTGTCTGGTCAGCTACTAGGAGATAGCCTAGAGCTCTTGCTGTAGCCTGTAGGCAAAAGCAAAGAAAGCAGTTTCAGGTATCTTTGTTACCCTTATCTGTAGGAAGCCGTCTGTAGTATCGTTGTTCCTATGAGATCCTTAAACTTTCATATTCCCTACCCCAAAGAGATGAAAAAAAAGTATGCAGTGCTTCCTTCTTTTGTCAGGTTACTTTTAAATCCAGTCGGTGTATTTTTACCAGTAGCAAAAAGAAACTGAAAAGAGTAAGAAAAGCTAGGCTGAGCTCTAAGCTTGCCCATTTTTTCACATTACTGGAATGAACCATGTGCATTTGTTTTAGCAATAATTCCCATTCAAAACTCTTCTGATCCCACTTCCTAAATATGATGCAAAGTTCAAAATTTGCACAGAGTAAGGGAGTTGCACAGACCATATGGTTCTGACCTACAATTAACCAGCACCAAAAAACAGAGCAGTTCATCTGAACTGCAAACTGAAATATCTGTGCTATCAGTAGAAGCAGAGCAAAGGTAGAGAAGGACAACTAAAAATTAAAGGCTCAAACAGCTGCCTTATAAAAATAGGCCAGAAAAGGTTTCAACTTGGACAGGAAAAAGCTGAAGGTGGAGCAGGAATATGACTGAGCTTTACAAAAGCAAAAAGACAACACAGGAATTTCATAGAAACGGATGAATACAAAGATTGTGAAGGAGACGATAGTTTACTTCAACATGTTGCTTTTTGCCAAAGCTCTCAATTGGCATTTCTCCATTTTTATCTCCAAGATTTCTACCTCCTTTTATTAAATCTATTCCTGTAAAGTACTGCTTGGAAATATGAGTGAAAAGTGATTTTCTAAAACTGTGAAGTCTAGACATTTACTACAGATAGGTTTTGATTTTACAGCACAAACCTGTGCCCAGAGGACCATTATCTATAAGATACAGTAAAAGAAACTTTCAGTGTAAACATCCTTTCCAAATTATGACAGTACTATTTAAAAGCTAGGATGGCTTTCCCAAGAATGGAGTTTTCTGAATCATGGTTATGACTAAACATTTCTCAAGACATGACTCAGTTCCTTGAAGTCTCCTGCAAAGATTTAAAACACTGTTCAATTAGGATAAGAAAAAAAAAATAGTCTAATTCATTCACAAGCTAGATAAAAAAAAAAAAAAAAAACTACACTAACATAGGAATTCACCATTGCTTTTGTATTAGAGTAAAACCCTATTGACATAGGTACAAATTCAGTTCTAGAGTGGTGATTACCCAGGAATAATGCAAGACTGTTCATACTTGCCCTCCATTCTTATTTTACGAGCTCATTTTAAAGTACCACATGAATGAAAGAAAACTCTTCCATAAAAACATACAGTAAACAATCAGTACATTAATACACTTTAAAATTAAAGGTTCTCTATTACACACTTTTCTTGAGTTTCATACACTAAGACTTTCTGAGTAGACCATCAGGTACCACTTGAGGAATAAAAGATCCCTTATTCCTCTGCAGTTAGGACAGTTTTGATAACATTTAGATGTTAACTGTTGATTTTGTTGTTATAGTGTGTGATATATATATATATTTTAGGTAGAACTAGATACAAACATAAATTACAATGTCTTGTTCCAGACTTCAACTAGTTAAACTGAACAGAAAATAGATAACAAGATATAAACATAGATACCTAAAACAAATGAGATGACACCTTTCTGCTAACTTCCAAATCACCATTCAGTAGCCTCTCTATAAAATAAATATATGCAAACCTGCAGAATATCACACACCAGTGGTAATTTGGAAAAACAAAAAATAAAAGTAAATGTATAATCTATGGTTTAAATCATTGCAGCTGGGTTTTACACATGTTAAAAGTGATTTAAGAAACAGTGTGCCCTCTTTATCTGAGTAGGTACATTAAACATAAAAAGAATCTTCCATTCCTATTTATTTTGAATGTTGTGCTCCATGTAAAATTTCTGCTTCACATACTTTAAACTCTTTGGTATGAATGTAGGGCATACTGAAGAGAATAATCAAAAATGTCAAAATTAACACTTCTAATAAAGTCCTAAATTTTTGTTCAAGTATGAATACTGTACCAGAGCAATCTGAAGTAGTCGTTTAGTTTTTAATCAAAAATTAGCTATTTCTATTACTGTCATCAAACTTATTTTCTGCAAGCACTACATGTTCTTTCTTTTTAACAACATTCCTTCTCTTTCCTAAGAGAAAAAAGAATGTTTTTCCTCTACTACATATCTGACAGTTTAACACTTCTTTTAAGATGTAACCGCATTATATAGCCATTAAAAATTGAAGTGCATTACAGGGAAATAAAATATGTATTTTGGGGAGGGGGTTGAACTGAATTATAATATTGCACATCTTTAGATGTTCTGTGCTATTAATTCAGTCTGTTATCTAACTTTCAACATCTTGGCTTTTCTATCACTAGAAACTGAACTGGAACAATTAAAAAGGATAGCAAGAAAAGATAGTATAAGTTTTTTATCTATCGGAGTAATTTGGCAGATACGGTAAAGTAGAACAATAGGCACAAGTGGTGAGACAGTATCACATAAATGCAATTTACAGTTTGAATATAATTAAAGGTTATTGAGGAAGCAGAAAAAAGCAAAGACAAAAAAAATCAAAAATAACATTTTAAGTTCTCAAATGAGAAGTTTTAGTTTCTCAAAACATAGCTCACAGTTGATCATGGACCTTTCTGAAACTTATAAGGCCCATTCACAACTGCATTCAGTATAGCTAATAATTAGAATCAGTTAACAAACAATCTAAAGATTACTTACAAAGTAGTCAAACTAATTTCATATCTATAGCATGCATGTATTTCAGATGTAGATATCTATACAGCATTACATTAAGCCACACACACAACATTTTTATAACTTATACTTGAGTGTATCACTGCAACCTTAATACTAATGTAGTGGTAGTAATACTAATGTAAAGTATTTCTATTTCAGCCTCTGAAAGAGTTAAAAGATACGGTGATAAGACAAATGAAACCTGTTTATATTATTATTACACTAAGCACCTATATGAACATTCCTGCAATAAAACAGTTTTTAAATATATTTATTATAGTTTCTTGAATTTATTCTAAAAATCTGAACTACTGTCACATAATATAAAACACTTCTCATGGAGACTTCAGAGGCCTTGAGAAAGCATTTAAATAATTTGATGACTCCAGGATTTTAGAAATTTTTCCATTTCTACATATTTCTTTCAAGAACTCCTCCATACACTTAAGCAAACATGGCCCTTCTCACAGTTTTGGAAGGTTGCGGGAGGGTGGGCAACCCCCATGAGGTCCTATACCCTTCCAATCATTTTCATTGCATATTAGGGAAAAGTTTCCTTTCATTTTATACACAACAACAGAAATGAATAAAATTGCAGGAGGCATACTATTGAGAAAGCATCATCTTTCAAGTCTCAGCAGTATTCTCATTCTCTAAGATTTGTCCCTAAACAAAGAGAATCATGACAATTTTTCATCACTTTAAAATTTAAAGCGAACATTTATAAATAATCTTTCCAGGACCCATTTTAAGTACTTTTTTTTCCTTTCCCCCACCCCCAAATTCCCAAGGTAGGGCTTGTAGCATTCAAAATTACAACCCTCCAAAATTATTCCAACACTTTTATGGGAGTCATTCAAAACGAGAACGAAGGTCACCACCAAAAGAAACTTGTGAGCTGTTGCTCTGCAACAACATTTACTGCTGCCTGGTAGACTGTATCACTGCAGGACTATTTCCCTGTGAAAGATTCAGCTCAAAAGATTCAACCAATTCATCTACAATAAAACAAGAAATCTGTAAACTTTCCAGGTCCTATATCAAAAATAGTTAACTAAATAGACCGCAGCAAACCCTGAAGAACCATTTTTACCAATTTACAGCAGCGTAGAAAAAAAGCTTCATCCTATGATCCACTGGACAACATACAGCATTAATATTTAAATTAAAATATAATAATATGAACTAACTAAAATACAAAATAATGAAAATCTACATCTTTATCAAAAACTATTTCTTTTAATAAATAAAAAAAAATTAAAGAATAATTTTCTATTTACTTAACTAGTGTTTTAAACAGTTTATATAACTGTGCTCACACCTTGGAAAAGATGACTGTCTTACTAAGGAGAGATCATAAAATGCTATATTTATCCTCCACAAACCTTGTCTCTCTGTTGCATTCAGAATTAAAACTACAGACAATACATTACTCATAAGCTAAGTAATGTGATGCTGATCTTAAGCCAAGTGACTTAAGGATGTCCAAAAAATGAGGCACTAAATAACATGCACTTTACTTTCTCCTTCTTTAGAATACTTCCTTGCTATAGGCAAAATGAAAAGGAGATATTACCCTCTGAAAGTATTCATTTAAAACAAGAAAACTCTCTCCATTTAGCAATCTGCAGGTAACTTTATTGTTCTACTCATTTCCTCAGAAAACTTACTCAGAGTGGCAAAGTTGTAAAGAGCTCAGAAGCTTTCACCTCACCACTTTTCCCAGGTGTTACCGCCTTTTCCTTATCTAGTAACTTCCATGCTAACAGCGTGAAAGTACAGATAACACCAGAGAGCAGCAGGTAAAAAAGGAAAAAATGTTGACTTTAAGCAACTCATCAAGCTGATCTGCAAGACTAAAATCCTTTATCTTCTGCAGATAGGCATGCATCTTTTTTTTCATACAGGCCATACATAGCAGCTTTAAAATACTTCTCTTACGAAAAATAACTGCTCTTACCAAACTTTACTTATGTTCTATTTTACTTAGACTAAATATTTAAAATTGAACACTAACATCTTCTATGTTACTCTCAAGGGAGAATAGCAGTTCTTTATCTGCTAATGTCTCTATGGCTAAACAAAGCAACATGGCATTTAAATTAACATCATTAATTCAGATCTCTTGAGGACAACTGAACCATTTTACTGCTCCAATTTAAACAGAGGGCAGCTGATATGGTAAGTTATGAATGATAATAGATTAGAACACGATATTTTAAGTATATCAAACAACTTTAATCAACATTGCCAGAAGTTCAGCAAAGATTCCTTCAGCAGGTAAGTCAAAAGGCAAAGAGCAGACGAAAAACAGTCCAACAGTACCTCAGCATGGATATTAAGTAACAAGACAAAAATCATATGAATATAAACTATACATATAAAAGATTCATCATAGCAAGCCGCATGATACATCAGAATCATAAAGATAACTTGGAGCTGTCACATCTGACTACGGAAGTGATTTAGATTCTTGCAAGGCCACAGCAAGCTTGCAAGGCCATAGAAACTAGGAATTACAAACTCTCCTAGCTCTGCCCCGATTTTCTTTCGGGTCAGACAAATTAGAACACAGTATTTCTTTAATATTAGAAAATAAGTGATGAGTTCGGGCTGGACAAAAAGTACTTCCAAGCAACCACCCATTATCTGGTCACTTTCATTGTAACTGAAAACAGTTCAATAGTTAACTAATATAAGTAAGTTAATGAAAAGTCTTTTTTTCTGATCCAGTCTTATTAAATCATCATTTAAAATTTATATTTGCTTCTGTCTGTTATAGAAGACATTAAGGCAAAAACAAGTGCTCATGGAGACAGTAGTATTACTGGTTGTTTTAAATGCAGAAACAAAAGCTAAGCTTAAATGAAGCTACAATACTAGTTCATTTCATTTGTAGAAACATTTTCATCATAAGTCATCTTTCATTAACCAGAGCTGAATCTGTAGTAACCAGTTGTGTGGATATAAGTGCATGGAAATACTTGATGTAGTCGTAATTTTCAGAAGACATTTGATTAACAATGCTGCTCATCATGACTTTATTGCTACCAGCTCCACAACAGTACTTCTCTGAACCTAAAGCTGATGTAGAATAGGCTTTTATCAAGCACTAGTTAATTGCTGAGAACTGGAAAACGTGCCTTGTTAGCTTCAAACAGAATAGAAATATTTGATTTTCCAAATTCATATTAGAAAATTATTTATATAATGCTTCCAACATCCTTGATTTAGAATATTAAAATGGGTAGCAGAAAAGGCCAGGATATTCCAATTTAAACCAAGAAGCATTATTGTATTTGAAAAACAAAGTACAAAGGATTCTCTAGTAAAAATTTGCCAATTTCTACTAAAATATGCAGGTCCAAAACATGTATTCTGTCTACTATATTCTATCTACAAACATACACTAAACATATATATACACATACACACAGTACCTTATATAGTATACTGTCCCACATATTCTACTGCTATACAAAATGTTTCTGCATAAGTCAGTACATTACAAAAAGATGTTTTCTATAATTATAATAATTAGGGCTAGAAGAATGTGAATTTCTTGGAGAGATATTCTCTGTGAAGAGCTCAAAAATGACACCCACTAGGCAGATTTTTTTCTTGCGCCCTTTTGCAGTATAAGTGTTACAAGTATTCTCACATCCAAAAAGCTAGCAAATTATATTGAAATGAAGTCCAGCTATTTTAATTCATTTCAAACATAAGCACAGAAGGACATCAGCAATTTAATTAGTTATGTGCACCTGCATGATAAAAGATCCTTAAGCAGGAGCTTTACCAAAAAAAAAAAAAAAAAAGGCATAGGAAAAACATAGGACATTTTAAAGGTCTGTTTTTGCACCATCTGAATACCAGCTTTTGTCAATTTAGAAAGCAGCTGAAAGTTCATGAAAGACTTCATATGATTGCTTTAAATAGCTACAGTTTAATGGTTACTTACAAAGATTGCTTTAATTTAAATCAGTATTATGTGCACTGAACTGACATTTGATACAATAATGTAATATAATAACACAATAAAAGTAACACAGCATAATAATGTAACTCATTTCTACATCAAACTACTTTAAGTGACTTTAAAGCTCCAAAACCTAAGATTTCTCAGTGAACTGTAACTGGATCAAATCAAAAGTAGCTTTTATCACATTTTTAAAGTAGTAGTTTGAGAACTAGCTAACCATCAAATTTCAAAGCAGAAAACCCTCTCAAAAGTCAAAATTATACTTCTTCAGAGGCTGGTAGGTCCCTGGCATCCATTCAGTAACTCTAAATAATGCATGAAAAACAATTAGAAAAGATAGGTGAAAAATCTGTCATTAGCAACCTCTGAATTCTCTTCACAAGGGCCATTACCTGATACTGAAGAACTGTAAGAGTCTACAAACAAACAAACAAAAACAAAAAAGGGGGGGGGATGAAAACACACTATTATTCAACAGCCAAGAGTAAAAAGAGAACAAAACAGACTAAAAAAGGAGTGTCTTTGAAGTGGCTGAAAAGGGGGTAGAATGAAGATCTGTGCAACCTAAACCTTTTCAATCAGCAGGCTTCAGTTACAGATCCCCTCTGATCATGACAGAGGAGCTCAAACACTGAAAATTTAACTGAGAAATTCTAAACATTACTTAAAAGTGAGTATGAATGCATGAATTTTCTGAGCTAAGCAAATATTATAAAACTGGAATAAAACAGTGAAAATGTGCTCTTGCAGTTAAGCTCACTAAATAAATCATTGGGGGAAAAAATAAACAAAGCCCTTGTTATTGGGGAAGTGAGGGAATAAATCAAGTTTTCAATATCCTAAGACTTCTCCTGTATTTCATATTAGCATCAAGAGACAAATTATTTTTAAATGTAAATAAATTAATCATCACCAGGTTCATTCATCAGTCGCCTTTGGGTTTTTATTTAAATATGTGATATTTTACCACCAAGAAGAGTGTTAGCCAAATAAAATACCTTTCTAGGGGAAATTCATAGCAAGTAACCAACATAACCTATATTTTATTAAAAATCCAAAGTATACAAGGTCTCATTTTTAGGCAATTCTCTTTTATCATATACCTGTCAAAATACAGAGAACAAGGATATTCACACACTGACATCTAGGCTCTTAATTAATTAGAAAGATGTTTTTACCTAAGCAAATCCAATTTAGAGAGGAGAAACAAAGAACATAGCACATCTCTTTGGATCTGCTGACAGACTGGTTTTCATTTATTTTTATTTCATGATAAGAAAGAAAAATAGTCTATCAAGTACCTTTTATGCTTCTGAAGGAAGGAAGGAGATGGTGCTAGACTTAAATCATTTCTGAGATCCAGGATACACTTAATATTTGTTTGCCTCCTAGCTATAGGAGGGTGTTATGACCAAGAAATTTCCTCTAATGTCATCCCTAACTGAATGGCAGCTAAAAATGCTCTAATCACTTTTTACCTTCTTAACCTTTACAGGAATTTAAAATGTAGTTGCTTAGATTCCTGAAGCATGTTCATGAAGCTTGCTTTAATGGCAACATAATCCAAAATAAAGCAAACAAAGAGAATCTTTTGTCATATGTAACTGACATTAATCTTTTCTCTGTAAAATATGCATTATAAAAAAAAAAATACATTAAATCCCAGGTGTTGAAAAATTTATAGTTCTGTTCTAGTCCGATTCTAAAATTTGGGAACTAAATCTGTTATTCTTGTACTTTCTAAATTGAGGTGCATCTTTCAAGAGCGGCATCAAGAAAGAACAACATAACAGACCCTTGCTTTTGGAATATTTCCTTGCCAAGCATGCTCAGATGCAGAAACACAAACACAGTATCTGTATGTAATCTTTCTCAAACTATATGGAAATAAAATGACTGCTGCTGAATGCCAACAGTAGTGCTCTCCTCACTTTTCTAAATAGAACTTTTGTTTCAGGACTACTAGGACCTGTTAATTTTCACATGTGCTATGTTCCCCGAATTTATCCGTATAGTTACACATGTAATTCTGACTCGCGTTTAAAAAGTAGTATTTGAATAACTCAAATTCAAGAGCTTATATTTTATCACTTTACCTGCAGAAGTAAATCACACACTGAAAATCATATGCAACTAGAAAGCTCTCTTGCTGTACATAAAGCACCCTGAAACGCAGAATTTGCCAGTTCTCTTGTTCAGAGATCTTCCTATACCGAGTGTTTTCAAGACAAGCACACTTATGGATAAATATGAAGAGACGTTTGGAGGATAGAATGGGAAATGTATGAGGAAGATGAGGAAAAATGATTGATATTGTATCTTTTAGGATCCTCTCCCAGTCATCTCTACTGGACAAGGTACTAAAATCATGAATACCAGGTCGAAAATTCACTATGAAGTTGAAAGAAGAGCTTGAATTCTTTGTAAATGCTATTAGGCTGAATACTCAGTTTTTACAGTCATTGAGCTTTATGATACAGCAACTTCAGACATATTTCCTGGTCGTTTTAATCAAAAATTCTCTAATATTTCACACTGATCTGAGAACCACCAGTGAGACTATATTACACAAAGCAAGCTTGATACTCTTAAAATAGAGTATTTATGTAAATCCCCCTCCCCCAAACACCTAGCATTCTGAACTGTGACAATAGAGGCTTGTCCAAATTCAGACAAAACTACGCTAATAAAATCTAAAAGTGTCTCTACCAAAAATAGCATGGGTTTTGCAAGTGCAAGCTCCTTATACAGATTTCATAAACTCCTGAACATAGTACTATAAATACAAATGTTTCTTGGCAGAAAATAGCTACCTTTCAGGGACCATATTGCTAATCTTTCTCCAACTGCTTTTTTTTTCCCTAGTCTCAAGAGTCTCAGCTCTTGTCAGTCCCCAACTCTGAGGCTTATCCTCAATGATGCTTGTTCCACACTATTCCTTTCACAAAAGCAGGGCATTAATTCCTTTCAGAAGAAAAGAAGTAGCTAAGAATTGCCTGAAATCTACAGTCTTCTCTAACACTAGCAGTATTATGGCTAGCTCATTACACTCTGTTTTCCTAGTGGAATCCCAGTGAAATATCCTTAAAAACTCTACTTTAGTGGTACACTCCAAAATGTCAAGGCGAAGCAACCAGGAAAAGTTAGGAGGTCACACACTGGAGGAAAGCCTGGCCATGGCATTGCCAATTCATCCAGTTCCTCAAGGGACAAGGGCAAATGTCCACTGAAAGGAAGGCCCTGGAAGTATGGTAGGGACGCAGGAGTAAGTCTTGCTGCTGGTGAGATTCTTCGTGGAGGAAAAGTTAAAAACAGCAAAAAAATGAAAAGTATGTTTTTTAAGACTGTAGAATTGTGGTCTTTGAAAGATCAGGAGCCGTGCTGAAGCCCGGAAAATAAAATAAAATAAAATAAAATAAAATAAAATAAAATAAAATAAAATAAAATAAAATAAAATAGAAGGGAAGTGAGGGCTTCAGCAGGGCCAGGGTGGAGCAGGAGGCGGGACAATGACCTAATAGGTCTTTTTGCTATCTTTAGTTTCCGCGGCGGCCGCAAGCAACAGGCGCCGGGGCGGCAGGTGGGCGCCGCACCCGTCCTCCCCCACTCCCGCAGCTGCCCCTCACCGCGGCCTCAGGGCGCCCTCACCTTGAAGACCTTCCCGAAGGCGCCGTCTCCCAGCTCGCCGATGATTTCCCACAGCTCCTCCGGGTTCAGGTCCCTCTTGACGTGCTCGTACTGCTTCTTCTTCTTCTCACCGCCCAGCTTGAAGATCTTGCGAAAGTTGAAGAAAGACATTTTTTTTTTCTTTCTCTCTTTCTTTTTTATTCCCCTTGACTCCTGCTGGGCGCGGGTTTGGAGGGGGAAGCAGGCGGGGTGGCGGCAGGCGCCACGGGGGGCTGACGGCGACCCTCGGGGCCGTTAGAGGGAGATAAAAACGTCAGAAAAAAATAAATAATAATAAAAAAAACGGGATAAAAGCGGGGCGCAGCCCCACCGCGCGGCGCGGCTCCCTAGGCGGCACCAGCCACCATCGCGTCAGCAACAAGTGCCGGGTTCGGACGCGGCGGGGGACGCGGCCCGCGGAGGCGGGGCCGGCGCTGCCCTCCCGCCCTCACCGCCCGCCGGCTACCGAAGCGCAGGGCGGGCTGCGCGGGAAGGGCGGCGCT
>JAWLRI010000203.1:1719010-1750103 GCA_034781795.1 Crypturellus tataupa | reverse complement strand
TTTTAGTGGTTTTCTTTCTCAAAATCCTAATTTTTTCCCACACTTTTTTTTTTTTTTTTTTTTTTTTCTCCTCCTCTTTCCTCTCCCCAAATGGACACTGTGTTCTCTTATGATCCTGATCAACTCTGGAATCTTGGAACCGAACACCTTGCCTTCTGATTGTAGAATGAGTTACTTAGAAACACCTGTTTTATTAGATGCAGGCAGCAAAGCCAGTCCTGGTTGTGTTGTAAGCACAAGCATGGAAGATTATTACACTTTCTGTAACTATTAATAAAAATATATTGTACTGAAAAGTAGAGAACATTTTGCAAAAAAGAACAAAATAACCCAAAGATTAGACTGAGTACCACTGATTCTTTATTAATATCCCAAAGAGGCATTACAGTGGAGATCTACTAGAAACATCTATAGCAAAATGGGAAATAACATTTAAAATGTGAGATATCAAGTATTTGTTAATGCAGAACTGGAAACTTAAAAAGTAAAGAAATGTTAAAGTTTTTAGTAGGAAAGGGCAGTTACTTTCATAAAAAATATTCTTTTACTGTAAGTAATTTTATGGTACTATTTTATGTTTACTTGCATTACATTCATATTTAAAATACCTTCTTTATGTATTTTGCCTTTTTTAACCTGGGTTTGTATAAGTTATTGTATAATTCTTATTTTTCAGATAGTGAAAGATTACTATGTATTGTATCAAGAAGAGATCCTATAGAAAAACAAATTCTATCCTACAACAGTGATGTGTGTAGCTAAAATAATGTGTTGATTGTTAAGGCAAACAGTAGCTGTTGTGTAAACCTTGGATGCTAGCACCTGCCTATGAGAAAATATATCATTGTGATTTGATTCATTTTTTTAATCTCAAGTGCCTTGAAATCTTTATCTTTTTGTCAGGAGTCTTTCATCTCTCATCTGTAAAACTATATTTTATAGTATACAACATAATACTTATGTATTAACCCAAAAAAGATCCTTACAGTAATTTGGATAGATTTTTTTAGCAGAGAGCCATAAAATTGCCTAAAGAAAAAATAATCTGTGTGGCTTCTGGTTCAGTTATATTATACAGTGTTCTGAATGCAAGTGAATGCAGGAGTGGCTGGCTCTATTGAAATTTAAATGCAAGGAAGAAAACACTTTTAATCTGTTTATGAAGGGCTCTTCCCCTTTCCCCCTACTTACCAAGAAGTGGGAAATAATAAATTTTCATACAGTATCTGTGAAAGTGGTGTTTTTAATGACTAGTTCACATAAGGAATTAAAGATGTTACAGCCAGCGTAGTCAGTGAGGTATTTCCTTGGCAGAATCTTGTTAGTGTTTTGTCTGTTTGGTGCTTCCTATTTTATTCAAATAAATGTTTAAAGATGGACTGAAATTATGATTAGCAAAGAAATATAGCCTTCTTAGGGAGTTAAGATTTCATTCAAATTGCAGAATATGTATTACTAACCAGTTTTGTGGTTTGTGCTTTATCAACCCTGTATCAGCTCTCAGTGATGAAATTTTGAAAAAACTCAGAGAGGGCATTCATAAAATATTCATTATTTCAGAATGTCCTCTGAGAATTTTAAAAATTGCTAACCCAAAAGCCAATAGAGGACAAAATCTGGACTTTTTAACAGTTCCTAATAGAATTCAGAAGCTGGAGATAAGGACTGATGAGCTAGCTTTCATTACTTGAAGAGTAGTTTCTCCTAGACTAATTTAAAGTTCACAGATATTGTATCAGATTGTCTAGGACCTTTAGTCTTAGGGGATCAAGAAAATATCCATCCGCCTTTGGCATTTTTTTATTGCATCCTTTGGATGCTCAAACTATAGGGGAGTGAGAGGAAATGATACATTTTCTTTACCTAGTAGGAGTATTTTTTTCTGAAGATCAGAGCAGCCTGAGTGTGACTGAGAAAAAAAAAAAGTCTGTGATGATGCATCACATCAGTCTCCATCACATAGATTGAGACTAGATAGATCAGCAGAGCTCTTACTGGGGGAAGTCTGATGTGTAATTCCATGTAAGAGCAAAGATTTTGTTATGCTTTTCTGGTGCCCCTTGCACATGGTTGATGGCTCTCGGTCAATGGGTAGAAAAAAGTCAAATGGATCATGCTACTTTTTAGTTTGCATAAATTTGTCTCTAGGATCATTAAAAAAATCTTGCCACCTGCAGTACCTTCAGACAGGAAACATTGAAGTCTTTACTTGGAAAAGTAAGATAATTTTGCAGAATTGTATACAAAAAAGTATATAACTGGTCTAGAAAAAATAATTTTGTTATTACTTTTAGATAAAGTA
Organism: Crypturellus tataupa; assembly: GCA_034781795.1. Taxonomy (NCBI): domain Eukaryota; kingdom Metazoa; phylum Chordata; class Aves; order Tinamiformes; family Tinamidae; genus Crypturellus; species Crypturellus tataupa. The sequence continues at coordinate 1,747,801 of JAWLRI010000203.1, read as the reverse complement.
AAGGTCTCAATCTTCCAGAAGAACTCCCCATGACTATTATCAGACTTTAGTTATCTTCACAGCCTGTGTGATCATTAGATCCTAATTGCATCTGAGACTTAAAAGTTATTCTGATTTGAATCAAGTCTTGTCTATGCAGCAGTGTTATTTGGGGATCAGTTTAAAAGCACCATCTTACAGTGTTCTGATATGGCTGAAAGGTTTACTCATTCAGCAAAGACAAATTCAAACTGATTTCAGAATGCTGAACAGGTCTGTCACAATCTAATGCTTTGCTACCCACTGCAAATGTTTTGAAAACTTTTTGTCACTGCATTCCTACACATAGGTTAATAGTCTGTTAATTATTTTGGAGCCTCTGCTTGTAACCAAGTTTTCCATTGCACTGTTCTTATATGCACCAATTCTGTTCTTAGTCCAGAGACTGTTTTATTTGCAGCAGTTGCATAAACCAAGTTAAAGGCAAGAAAAAAATGGCCTGGAAAACTTGTCTGTAAAAGAATGCCAGTAAGACTTGCTATGCAATACAAAGGCTTGTGACTTCAGAAAGCCATTGACCAACATTTGCAGCTGCCTCTCAACATTTCTAAGGTCCCAAAGTGTTAATACAACAGGCAGCACCAAAGGCCAGAATTGCAGTGCTGTGCCAAAGAAAGCCAGCTGTGCAGCCTTAATGGGATGGATTGCTTTTTATTCTCTTTGCTCTGTCAGTTAACCTGAATAAAGGTAATATCTCTTTATGTTGGATCAACAGATTACACATGCTTCTCCAGGGATTTTGAGCCAAGATCCTGCTTGAAATACTTTTACTCTCAAAGATTCTATATTTCCAACCAGAAAACTTACTATAAATTATAGTTTATATTTAGCTTTGTTTGTTTTTACATTGTACTAATAGCTGAAACCCTTCTCTCTCAGCAGCAGAATGTCTTCTCGGCAGTGCAGTTCATTCTAGTAGCACTGCAGGTGATTAAGAGCTTTCAGAGAGAATTAAATTAATCATCTTCATAGACTTCATCCCGCCCTCTCTCTGAACAGGCTGGAGGTTTATATGGGAAGGATGCTTTAGCATGATTATCCAATAGCTTTAAAATACAAATGGTAAGTTAAGCTTTCTGGCTGGGAGTCAGTAGTGACAACTGCTTTTTTCATGTACAGTGATTCTTCATCTACATAAATAACAGACGTCTGTGATATAATAAACACACAGAGCCCGTTTACTCGTCTGTTAAGAGATTTACATTGATTTCTTGGTACATAGGAAAATATCTTGTGACTAATTCATGGGATAAGATTTTGAAGGAGCGACTTCCTCTGCTTGTTTTATTGCACACTTCCTTGTTAGTTGTACAGAATCATACTTCTGGAAAATTCGGTCCCAAAACATGTGTTGCAAGGTTTCATTTGCATATAAAAAAACTGCAATCCCAAAGGAGATGATTTATAACTGCAGTCTTTGTTGCTCTTGCTTCCAAGTCTGTTGATGGTGTAGGAGCCAATCTGTCTGGTCTCTTGCAGCCACATATGCCTGTCCAGAAGGATTTCTAGGCAGTGAGGTAGAAAGGAGGGGGGGAAAAAAGCAAGAGAAATATGGTACAGTTTAAGCCATGAAGACATTAACTCCATTGCCAGACTGTTGAACAAAGAGTAACTGTGTCAGTTGCTTAATGATAACGTAAGGCCTTTTTGTTCCTATCTGTATGCTGCCTAGTACATTACACGCCTTTGTGGGTAACACCTCTGCAGTTGAACGACTCCCTCATGGCAAAGGTTTCTGATGAGAGGCCTTGTATCTTGCAGCATTCTTCTCTTACCAGTAAGGTGTTCTGTCACATAAACTCATGTAATTAAGAGACAGATGAGGTCTAACATTTTAAGCAGTTTCTGTAAGAAAATCTGTGCAATTCTTTCTTTTTTGTTAAATCTCTTATTTTTGGAGATGTCCTTACAGACATCTGTTGCAGCATGTAGTGTTTCAAATTTAGAGGAGTTCATAAGAGCAATAACAGAGGTAAATTACTGAGAACAGACTGAAAGTTCTTTAGTTTTTTTTAGAAAGTTTTCTTTAGAAAATGGCTCTCTGCCTGGCTTTACCTTTCTGTTTTTAGTTTTCTGACCTATATGAAGTTATGATTAATGTACATTTGTTCAAAGGCCTTTTCTCTGTCTTTCAGTGATGTGTTTTGGTCTCGGTGATGTTACTGGTTTTGAAAAGTTTTAAAAAATAATTTATTTTTAAAAAGTCTGTGGATGAATTTCAGTTTTAGAGTCTTTGTTCTGTGTTAGCTGTCAAAAGGCTTTACTTCTCAGTTCGTTGAGATCAGCTTGTATAATAAGATGCCAGGTTTGTTTGTTTTCAATTAGAAATGGTCTGTGTGACTTTGGATAATTAAAACCATTTATTGAAACATTGTGTTTTTAACTGTAAAATGCTGGAATTCTCTGCTGTTCATGAAGAATTGAATAATACTCATTTGTCATGTAGGGTGTTGATTCAAACCCAAGTGAGTTCAGTTGAGATGGCTGAGGTGGTTACAACATTCAGCTGTTTCCTCTGCCTAGCTTTCCACAGCTTGCTTGCCTTGTGGCAGAAAGGACTGACCTGTGAAGCAATTCTTTAACAGCCACAGTTTATAGTGTGGTGTGTTCAGATAAACCAGTATGTACTTTAATTTGCGAACTCTTGAAGTTCAGGAGTTCCTGTGTAACTCCCTGGTACTAGGATAGCAGGAGCAGTCATGGGGAGTAGTGAATGCCTGGCAGGGTGTTTGATCTGCCTGTAATGATGGGTAGATATCCCCTGCTTACAATTGCTTGCCCACTGGAGGAGGTTCCTTATAGTGCTCTGCCAGCAGTTGCAGACAACTAGGTATAGACAAAATCCTGCCAGCAGTTGTATATGGCTTTGTATGGATCCAAGTGATCCTGTGGAACTGCAAGGAATTTTCTCCCAGAGCTTTGCTTTTAGTCATCCCTGTAGAAGAGACAATGGGAAACAACAACGTAAATACTCTTCCTTGAATTCCTGCTTCACTTAGGAAGAATAACATTTCTTAATTTTTGATCATTTTTGAAAAAAGGTAAAGCACAGAGGAGGAGAAGCTTCTCAAGCCAAAAAAGAAACCCAAGTCAAATATTTTTGGCTTGGGTGGGTTCTGTTGGACAAGTCACTTGGTGTTAAATGGGTGCTGTGTAAACAAGGCTGCTAAGTGGGTCATTGGGGAGGAAGGAAAGAAAATGAGCTTGGTGGGATGTGGGCAGTTGAGGAAGGCTGATGAATTTCCTTGGTCTTTCTTTCCGCCCTTTAAGGATAATGTTGTCCTCAACTCGCCAAAGAACTGAGGTTTATGAATGTGCTTTAATTCTCAGTGCAGTCACAAAGCCCAACACTGGCTGCCGTAGGTGCAGGAGTCAGCTTTACTTGAACAGGGTATTCTCTAAAATAGTCTGAAATCAGGACTTTGTTGTTGTTGTTGTTTATTTGTATTTAGATAGCTGTGATGTAAGCTACACATTTTTGCTTTTGGAACAGAATTATTTCCCCCAGAAATGTGTTCCTAACAGCAGACTTTTTTTTTTATTATGTCTTCATAGTCTTTCTTTGGAAGCTATATTTTATAGAAAGGCAAAAATAGAATAGAGATATTTCATATCTAATAAACTCGTGGACCAGATGCTTCTCGGGCCTCCTTTTGCCCTGGCAGAAATGGATTCCTTATATGAGAGCAACTGTGAAATTATAAGCCATGTCTAGAGCAAGGTGCAGAAAAGGCCAACCTCTCCCTAGGGCTCTGTATTGTTAGTGTTGCGATATTGTAGCCCTGTTTCAGCAAAAATCACTTAAACATTTGCACATATATGATCTGTGTAGAATTGTCACTTTTTGGCAATCTATGGCATTGTTTACAATGCTTCTGCTACTTGCCCCCTGGACCGTTCATTGTACAGGGAAGCCGTTATCTTCCTCTCTGATAGCTTATTGCCAACAATACCAATTAGGAGCTGAAAGCACTCCTAGCATAATGGAAAGTTCCATTTTCTTCAGGGTGACTCACTAATTAATTAACCCCTGGGAAGGAGAGACTTCCTGTGCCAATTTATGAAAAAGTTACGGGAAGGAACTCTTCTATAAGAACAGAGAAAATGATGAGAAGTATTTGCCTTTTATCTGCCTAATAAGTGTTATGTTTTCTAATACTATCAATCTGCATGGAAGTTTGGAAACAAACCGAAAAATAGGTACATTGGAAAGGGTTGCATCTTCCTTTGGGACGGGAGAAAAAGGAGACAACTCTTGTTAACAAGCTATGATTAAGGGTAAGACTTGATACTGAGGCAAAATTTTTATGGCCTTTTGCACTTCCATGCCATGTGTTTACTCTCAAGCAGGCCGCAAGTTTTGGTTTTAAAGGAATGGACCACTTGGGAGGGAAGAAGGAAAATAAGCTGGATTTTGGGTGGTGGCAGTTGTTGAGGTAGCTACCAAGGCCAAGGGGGAACTTCTCTGCACACTTGTTTGTGTGCTGGTTGGCCATTTCTGAAAGCAAGTTAAGGACTACAGTACAGTTTTACTCTCCTAGGCTGTTATGTATGGAATATATGGTTTTATCAAGTAATCTTGTCCAAACCTGTAAGATAAAACTTTGCATTTTTGTAGTAGACGTGAACCAAGGAGAGCAGTACTGCACATGAAGATGCATGTGAAGGATGTAGATTCCTCTAGAACAGTATTAAGTTCTGTAAGCTCGTGTGAAGCACCAGGATTTAGATTTAGCTCCCAATAGACTTTCAGAGATGGAAGGAAAGAGCCTTTGCTGCAAAAAAATTCCTTGTAACATGAATATCGGTCACATGTTTGGGCATTAATCTGAAAATAGAGCAATGCATATGGGAGCCTCCTCCCTCAGAACAGTGCGGCAATAAAATGTATGGAGGGAACACATTAATGCACCTCCCCCCATTAATGCACAGACAGTGAACAAGGAGGAAAATGTATTATGGAGGAGAAAAACACCTACATGAAATTAAAAGAACAAGATCATGGGAAATAAGTTTCTTTCTAAGTAATATTGTATTTTAGTTCTGTGCTCCTGGGTCTATAGAGGAGAATTCCCTGGAATTCTGTTTCATTCAAAGGAGTTGAACAAGAACTCTTGTTGGTGAATCTCATTACTTCAAGTAAATTGTCCATGTTGGTATTTTGAATATTTCATGCTGATGATGCAAACATAATGTTGTATTAGATGTGTTCAGGCAGCAGAGAAAATCTGGATTTTGGGAACATGATCTCTTAATCAGTTCTGTTGTGTACAATCATAAGCAATTCCGTGTTTTCCTATGTTCACAGGTATTGAATGCAGTCTGAGTCCAGAAAGTATGAAGAAGAGATTCCTTCTCTGCTGTGGGGGCTGGATCCTGTATTTTCTGCATTTGCAAGACTCTATATCAAGGATATAAAAGAAATGAGAGAATCTAAACAAGTGCCAGGTATGTACCTGAATGTGCTGCTTATGGTACACACAGTACTATATATGATTTATATAACCTCAGTAGTTTTCTGTAACCCTAAGCTAAGTGGCACTAATCTTTAACAGATTGAAGAAGAATCCTTTGTTCGAAGAAGTGTAGGTTAAAAAAAAAAAAGAAATATATTACTTGCAATGATTTTTCTTTTCTAATATAGACAACTACTTCTACCTTAAAGAGATGTTTTGCTTCCTCTGTGTGGTAGTGCTCTTCTGATAAAGTTACTCCTAAAATGTTGGTCCTTTCTGGTCATACATGTTGTTTTTCATTGGTCTCCATAACATTCTTTTTTAATACATAATATTGATAATTGAGGGCTGTGGGTAAATGTTTTGCTTTTGCCTGTGCATGTTAATATACAATAAAAAGGAATATATTTTTTCTACTTAATTTCTAGTTATGATAGATATCTGAAATCCTTCATCTGTCGGAACAAACTTGTTGTCGATTCTGGCACCTGTGCTGCATCTTATACCACACCTTTTATTTCCTAACCCTTGTTGGAGACTGTTTTCTGCAGCCTGTTTCCTGCTGATCTTCAACCAGTCTCACCCACGTGTGCACATTGTCTAACGCAGTGTGGACCTGGCCCTGAATTGCTGTTTTCACTGGGGAGAGTCTAAACAGGCTCTCTGCAGTGTGATTTCTCTTGGAGAAGGATTCATATACTCCAGACTGGACCCCAACAGTATGTGAGATTATCTGAGAGGAACTCTAAGAAACTTGAAGTTGATCAGGAAAAGTGCAAATGAGAAGCTGAGTGTGTGGCTTTGGTTTAAGTTTTATGGATTTTGTTGTTGTTGTCCTCACTTCATGAGGAGAAGGTGCCTTTTTCTGACTCAAAATAATGTAACTTATATACTCCATCTTGTACATTTGGTATTCATATTTATTTTCCTTTAACAGCAGGGACTTGACAATGCTGTTCTCTATGCTCTACTAACAAACACTGTCACTTTCTCAGGAACCTCTTAAACTCTGCAGTTGTGCTCTGCTTCATGAACTTTTTCAGTTTGTCATTAGGATTTTTTCTAAGATAATCTTAAGGAAGTGGTATCTGTCATGTTAAGATATCAGCCTTTGTAATTGGCACAGGCTTTCCCCACTTCCTGTGCATCTGGTGTTTTGCACAACCAAGCTTATTTGCAATCTTATATCATTTTTTAAACCCAAACTTTAAAGTTCATTCTTGCTAAGTTATGTGAATGAACAAAAGTTCATGGAACAAATTTTTTTCTCCCGATACTGTGTTCATATCTAATGGAATATTTTTTGTATATCTTATTCATGGACAACAAATGATAATACAGTAGAAACACAGAAAATGCGTATTTGCATGAAGGAAGAGGTAGGTGTTTGTGGGCCAATGTTTCCTGCCATTAATGGGCTTGTTAAAGACCAGATGAAGCTAAATGCGTGGTTGACTAATTCAGTTATTAAGTAATGCTAATCACAAATGAATGAGTGCAAAACCTGGAGTTGTAACCAGGAGTGGAAAGAAATACAGACTGAATGTCAGGAAAAGCATCTTTAGAATGAGATTTGCTAGACCATGGAACAGCCTCCCCAGGAAAAAGGTGGGATCCCGGTCACTAGGTTTATTTATATCCTGGCTGTACAGCTTGCCAGGAATTTACTGTACGGAACAGTCTTGTGCTGGCCCTGAGGAAATGGGCTGAATGACCTCTTTTTTTTTTTTTTTTTTTCCTCTCCATTTTTAAGCATTAGGATTTGATGCAGCAATGACTAATCCCTTGGAACAAAACGAGGGGAATTAGTAAACCTGGCCCAATTCTGTCCTGCTATAAATGGTGTCGAGAAGGCTGAAAAACCACCCAGTTAAAAACAGCATTTGTGTACTCCTAAAGGCCTTGAAATGATAGTAGATGTCAAACTCAGTTGTAGTACATAACGACATTTGGGAAGGGAGCTTTTCTCAAAGTGAGTTTGCAGCACTGCTTTGTGACAGCTTGTCAACAAGTAAGGGAAGTTCCAGATAGCATTAAGGGAGCTAATAAAAATTAAAGTAATGGCAACCAACTCATTGCTTAGGAACACTGGTGAAGATATGAGTAAAGCTTGCACTAGATTCTGCTATGTCTTCCTGCTGTGGACACAACACATTAATATGTCTGTATTTGCTGGATTTTCTAGAAGTGCTACTGAACATGCTTATGCTTATGTGTGCTACTAAATGGTTTCAAATATTTAGTATATTTGTTGCTACCTGTATGAATGTAACTGAAACTGGCAATCTGGGGTTAGAAAAGCTCTGTTTCTACCTCCAAGTTGTCCAGCTCAACACCTTTTAATAGAGCGTCTAGGCCTAATTTCATCTTTCAGATGAATTCAGGTAGGTTTCTCAGAGAACAGGGGTGGAGCTGGGTATGGATTTAAGGGAGTGGAGAGAACCAGTTTTCTCTGGTTTGCATTTGCCAAAACTATAACTCAGTTTACTAATTGAGAAAAGAACATAATAACATGCTGTGTGATGCTGTTGTCATGTTGCTTGGTTCTCCAGTGGAGAGCATGGAGGCTCTGCCCTGCAGATGTGCCCTGAATCTGACTCAGACCTTCTTTTGCAGATATTTTGAAAGGTTAATGAATGTTTATGTACAGTGGAAGCATCTCCATTGAGTGTTTCTATAGCAGTGTTTGTTGTCTCCTGGTAAATGGAATGAGAGAAAAGTGGACAAACCTGCTAAACGTAAGACTTGACCAGAGACTGCACTAATACTTTAGGCAGCTCCAGGCTGACAGCATGGACTGTGTCCACAGACCGTTGCGGTGCGCTTTTAGCAGCAACACTTCTGTACAAGAGCCTCCTGGCTAATCACCTGTGATTTTTCTGAAGCTTTACTTTTTTTGTCTATCATTTGTGAAGTAAGTTAACTTCAGGCCCATTTAAGGCTGCCAACTATGTAGGATGAGTTATTTTTGGCTTTCCGTTTTGACTTTTTTTTTTTAATATACAGAACATTTTTACTCACTCCCTTGCTGTAATGTTTCTCTTTCCCTTTACAAGACTGAGACTAGACACAATGTATTGAGCCAAACGCTCCCTCTCAGTCCCCTGAGTTATCTAGTTTTTAGAAGCTATTGAACATCCCGGGTGACATATTTCAGTAAAGCAGTAGTATTCTGAAACTGAAGAAAAACATTCACTCAAGATTAGCCAGCCCAGGCTATATCAGCAGCTCGTTGCTCTATTTCTCTCCTGCTAGAGAATTGTGAGGCTTCAGTATATAATATTTGCATCAGTTCTGGTCAAAGACTTCTGCCACGCTGGTAGTTGAAAGAGATCACAGCATGTGACAGCCTCAGTACTGTTGAAGTCCACTGGGCTCTGATTCCTTGCTCTTACTTGGGCATATTTTTGTATCTGTTACTCTTATCCAACTCATCTTTTTAAATGCACAAAAATAACTTTGAAGGGATGTTTTTAGAATGAGTTGTTTCTGGAACTGAAGCTCAAAATACTATCCGTGGTGATTGTAGTGGACTTTACAGCCTGAATTTTGGTGGTGTGTGTGTGTGTGTGGTTTTTTATTTTCCCCTTAGGACTTCTGTTCCTTTAGTAATGCATGACTAAATGATGTTACTTTGCATTTTGGAGGCTCTGTCTTAATTGGGAGCAGTTGCATTGAGAAGGCTGAAGTGCTTCCATTGTACTTGATTATTTACTCCTAAGCCTGATAGTGATTGTAGAAAAAAAATAAAACCTATAGCAAGAAAACTGTTTTGCAGATCAAAATGTTCAAGAAAATAAAGGGAAGATGAAATCTGAGACTCTACAAAAATAAGCATTTGATATCCTACATATTGGAGTGTTTCTAGTCCTCACAGAGCTAGGGGATCTTTCATGTGAGCAGGCATACTGTGTGACTATGTAGAGTAGGATATTTGTAAGGAATATGTATTTATGCTTAATTCTTATGTTCTGTGTTTAGGTATATTCTTTTATAATGGACATCCAGTACGACAGGTAGATGTTGTTGGGATAGTGGTTCAAAGCAAAGAGCGAAATGCCTTTTATAATTATGGAGGTAAGAAAAGCCTTTCGTTTATTCTTGCATTTATCAACCTTCCAACCTTGAGAACTTGGACTGTCTTATTTGATTCCTCTTGAAATAACTGGTCTTATCCTGGATATCTGCAATTGTGATCACTTATCAAAAAAAGGTGAAGAAGCAAAAGGTTAAAGCTGAATAACTGATTATCTAGGGGTCTTCCAACAAATCTTAATTTGGGTTATTGCTTTGCCACTAGACTACACTGTCTTCCTCTCATGTATATGCAACATGTTTTTTTAGCTATATATAAATAGATTTAAGAGAGCCTGCAAATGAGAAGTCACTTTTTCCATTTTTGAACTGTAGGAATCCCTTCTCACTTATATATTTTGTCATAGCCAGGTTTTAATAGCAGGGATTGTTTTGTTTAGATGCGTAAGTTTATATTTAGATGCCTTAGCAAATCTGACCCAATCACTATACTACCAGTCTTTGCCAACTGCATCTGAAAGGAGGGTTGTTGTCTTCGACTGTTCAGACTATTTAACTAACATGGAAAGATTTGACTATTATTTAGTTCAATTGTCTTTTTCATCTGGAGAAAGGGCAGACTCTTGTAGTCTTGTAGATGTGACAAGTTTCCAAAGAAATATGTGGGTCTAACTAGCAATAAGATGGGAGCACCTACCATTTAAGCCCTACCAAAGATATGAGGGACTTGTCTCACGTCTTCCTCTGCCATGGTTTCCACTTGATGAAGGGGAGCCATTGAGTGTTGCTTCCTGCCACTTAAGAAGTGGGGCAGAGGCAATTCTCTGCTGCACAGAAATGTTGTGAAGATAGTCAACTACTTACAAACAAGTGCAGCTGCTCCAGTACCTGCAGCTACATCATACTGCTGCCGCGTAGAAAGGACAACTTGTGCATGTAGTGTGCCCTGCGTAGGGGGTTCCTTGGATTTGCCCCTATATTCTGCAGAAAAATCTCTGTAAAGTTTTCAAAGCTGTCATTTTCTGGATTGTTTTTTTTAAGTCTGATTTTTGGGATGTTTCTTATAGCCCTGTCAATATGTTCAATAATAAATGGACAGTAAACTTGTTAAAGCATGAAATATTCTGACAGTTATGGTAGCAGAGGCAAAATAAACACTTAAGAAGTGGAAATAGTTGATGATGTAACAAGCAGTTGGAACATAGGTTGAATATTAGATATTACTCTTTTGTTGCACTAGTATGCAAATGTACTCGTCACTGAACAGAGGAAGAGGGAATCAAAATGATAGAAGCAAAAAAAAAAATCTCGAGGTAAGGGTTTCCCACAGTGATCTTGGCATTAGTTAGATGTCGACTTGTTGGAAATATTTGATAGGGTAGCAAATGGAGGAACAGAAATGAAAAGACCTGCAGACTTTTGAAATTAAGACCTTAGTTTTAGATCAGCCAACCTTTAAGTACAGCCCTCAGGCAGTCCAGCTTCCTGCTGTCCTTTTACATTCAACTCCCATCTTTGTTCCAGCAGTTCCTGGTTTGAGCTTTCAGGATACCTCCCAGGGTGCTCCTCCCCAGCCTGCCCTCTTGTTTCAGGCAGACTGACTCCACCACCATACAATTGTAACTTCTTAGAGAGTTTCCTGCTTGCAAGGTCTTGCATCTCTCAGTTCAGCAGTTGGTGAGTCGCAGAGCAGGCTTTGCATCAGTTAGTGCCACACACTGCTCAGTATTTGTTCACCTTCTATCTGCTTAAAAGGGCTTGCAAAGCAATTCCCCCTCTGTACTTTTTGTCTGATAGACGGAGAACTGGAATATCTTCGTACCACTGCCACTATCTCCTCTCCTCGTTCCTACCGATCTGCCTCAGAATATGCATCTCTTTAAAGAGGATCTTGGGTCTTCTCTGTACTGGAAACCATACAGCCACAATGGGTGGAGAAATAGCAATTGTGGAAGAGAATGAATTGACTGGATAAAAGAAAACAATAACTTTAATGCCGATTTTGAAGTTCTGATTTTATTTTTTGTTTATTGCTATTATAATTGGTTGAGAGAAGGGTATTTATTAAAAGCCTAGGCTTGAGTAAGCTCGTATTTTTAGCCAGTGTACCTTTATGGCTTTTTTGTCTTCCCAAAACCAAATTGTATTTCATCTGGTTTGCTTTATTCTCTGAGGCTGTTTTGAAATGTTGAAAAGCCTTAAAAACAAGCCAATAAAATCTAACAGGGATCTTGGTGAACTCCTACAGGGCTTACAAGAAACATTGCCTTTTGATATAAAGAAGTAAAAATGGACCTAATTATCTAGCTTTGAGAGGGTTAAATTAAGGTGAAGGTCAAAAAAAAAAAGTTTTAAATTGAGTTGTTGAGAAAAGGTTGCACAGGAAGTTTCCAACAGGTTGTAGACCCCTTGAGTGCACTTAGAATAGATTAACATTCTCCCATCTCATTAGAATACAATTGGCAGAATTTTCATTCATCAGTGCTGCACTAGATACTTGTCTCTGTGCTCAGAATTGTTATGTGGAAATTGAGAAATCTGTGTTTCAGAGCCTGACTCTGTTACCAAATTCCTTATGTGGGCAAGAACAGGACAGTATCCCCAGGACATTGCTTCTTGCTGTTGCACTGACAGTGAGAAGCCTGGCCTGTTTGTTTTGTTTTGAAGCCCTTCATCTGAAGGATTGCTGCTGTGTTTGCTGCAGCAGAGGCGTTCTCAACCTGCAGCACCCAGGTCCTGCAATAATGTACTGGGGAAATGTGGTCTGCCCTGATTCTTGGCATGATGTATGGGAGCTCTTCTGCCTGTTATAACTGCTGCTTTTTTCTCTGCAGAGGAGAGGAAATCTACTACTTAGATCATTATCTTATTCTAAAGCAGCAGCTCCTATGCAGAATGAAAGCTGCAGACAACACCTCAGAAGGAGGACATAAATGAGACCAGCATGCTCTTAGTGATGGGATTTGGAACTGCTTGTATTTCACAGATGCTGTATGTTGGTTATTAGAAATGTGCCTGCTTCAGACTAAGCTACTGGGAAACAGGAAGCCAAGACAATGACTTGAAATTGGATCCCCCATATAGGGAGATTGTTTCAAAGCACGTGAGACAATGTTAAAGCCTTTTGCTTTGATGCTTTGGTTCCTAGAGGAAACAACTGCAGGTACCATTAGGGACCTTCACAGTAAACACTGACACTTTTGTAGTCTAGGATCTGGTTTAAGGGGCAAAGAAAAAATGCAGGTTTCACTTTGAAAAAGCTCAGTGTTTGAGATGGTTACGCAGAAGCAGTAAGATGCTTAATGTGGTAGCTGGACTTGAAATGTGATCCTTGCCATGTTGTGACAGGCATTAACTGCCTTTTTCTCTACTAAATATTTTATTTAGAAGGTGCTCCTTGGACAAGCTGCTCATAAACAGACTTTCAGTGATCTGCAGAACAATTATTTCTCTGGCTCTTCTGTTTTCTTTAGCCTTTTGTCTTTTTCTGCTTTGTCCTTGACAGTACCATGCCTACAGGCAGAAATCACAAAACTTATTTTGCTTGGGTACTGGCAAAACTGGAAAAGCCAGATGGCTTTTTTTTGGGGGGGGGAAAAGACAGAGCTTTTTCAGCAGTGGAAGTGCAGACCACCAGTGATGTATATGCTGGAAGCTGGAAATTCCTGGCCTAGGGCAGAACCACAAGCACCTTGTTCACCCCTTCCTGGCTAGAGGAGCTGCCTTTCTGCTCTCAGCAGCATCTTCTCCTGCAGGAACTGCCAGCAGACTGTGAGCACAATCGTCACAATGTTTCAGACACTTCACTGTTTTAGTGATGTACTGCTGTGAGGGGGAAATATTTATCTTGATGTGCTTTATACTGTGTTAAGATTTTAAAGACAGGATGGGCCACTGGGTTACTTGAGCAAATTTTCTGCATAATAAAAGCAAGTTTACCACTTAGCAGACCTAATTTTCTCTCCAGCTGTCCCACTTTGTCTCTGATTTTTGTACTCACTTTACAACTTGTTGCAGAAAAATATCTGATGTTGATTTGAAGACATTAAGAAACAGGCAATTGTTAATAGATTGTTCCAGTGGTTAAGTGCTATGGTTCTTTTTTTTTTTTTGTACTTGGTTTCCTATTTTAATTTGTCTGTCTATCCCATTCAGTACTCATTTTTTTCAAACCTGTCAATGAGATTAGAATCCTTTTATCCCCAATATTTCCTTTCTTTGGATGAATGTATTGAAACCTCATAATTTAGTTCAGTGCTTGAATTGTTTTGTTGTTTTGTTTGCAAAACCAAAAACAAAAGGTCTGTTATTTTACTGACCTCATGATTTTTGGTGCTGAGCTACTTCAGCAGTTGAAGCAATTGTGGAAATTATTTCAAAAGCAGAAGTAGGAGTTGAGTACCCACTTTCCCTTTCTAACTGGATGAGTTGAGATGCCTTTAGCAATCATTTCCCTAAACACCTACCTGTATCCATTTCTATTTCTTGGAACTCCATAGCCTGCTGTCTTAATCACTGTTATTCTTGCAATTCTTTTACAGTGGATGATAGTACTGGGGTTATAAATTGTGTCTGTTGGAAAAATCCTATGGGAGCAGAAAGACCTTTATCAGGTAATTTATCAAATGTATAATTCTGCTTGGGACTGTAGAGTTCTTGTTCATGTCTTAGTTTAGTAAACAATCAAACTTGAAGGAGCACATTAAAATCACAATTTTGTGGGGGAGCTTTGTTTGGTTTCGTTTTTTTAAATAACATCACAGCCTACAGCGTGGGCCATTTTGTAAGCCTTGTTTTGGTTTCTTTGTGCTATTGCCAATGGTGGTGCCAATAAAAACACCACATCTTGACCTGTCATGCATTTCCTTATCTGGATAACATAATATTTCAATTCCATGCTGTGAAATTGTTCAAAGAATCCTCCTCTTACTGTGCTTTTTGTGAAGAACTACCCTTTAAATTCGCCACGTGCCACAGCTGCTGCTTCTGAAATCAATCTCTTGACCAGCAACCTGGTCTCTTTCCTCACCCTTGTGATACAGGGCTTTCGGGATGCCTCTTTTGTTCTTTCTTTGCATTTATATTCCACTTCTACTCGTGCTTATGTTGTCAGTAGCGACCTTAAAGCAGCTTAAACACAGTGGGAATGTCAGAAGTTTTTTATGCTTTGGACTGTTCTAAACATGCAAAATTTGCATGTATGACATGAATCACTCCTTGCACTGAATAACAAAACATCTCACTAGTGTCTTTCTCCTTGCTTTTCCCTCAGCACTTGTCATTGTATATCACTGTCATCCATTCATACTTGTCAGCAATGTATAGCATAATTTCTTCTTTGCACCTGCCTGAAAACCTATGTATTATATTGGGAACCACATATGGAGATTGTCAAACCCTTACAAAAGAAATATTACTTGTCATCTGCCCGTATTAGTAATATACATGCTTAGGATAAGGAGGAGAAAACTTAATGTAAAAGGCAAATGCTGTAGTGGTTGTGGAACAAGCCTATTATGTACCTACTTGCATTTAACAAAGTTTGTAGCATATAAACTGCTCTAAGTTCTTGTATAAGTTAGTCTTCTCTCTGAACTATATATAAAACAGCAATCCCATCTTGCTGGATGTAGAAGAAAGATGAACTTCCTGGTTACCTTATAGCTTTTCTCATTAAGCCTAAGAAGAAAAATTCCTCTGAAACTGATATATCGTGGTACAGTTTTTCAAAAAGTAGTGAGGGTCCACAACCAAATCAATGGTTAACGAGGCACTGAAAGTCACAAAAGGAACAACATGAAATACAGCTTAATATAGAATGAGAACCCAGAAGGCTTCCTTCATGTTTGTGTTCTTAAGTTACGTGCACATCAGTAGTGCCAAAATGCACACTGTTTTATTAATGATAATTAATTCATTTGTATTTGCTAGAGAAAACAAGTCCCAAAGGGTAAAAGCATTTTTTCTGTCAGCTTGTAATTGCACTCATAGATGCTTGTATCAATCAGATTTTAAATTACAAAGAATTTACTCCTACAAAGCTGTGTTAGAGAAATGTGAAGTTCTGTCAAGTTGTGTTCACAGCAGCATAGATAACAGACGGCACCGCATGAATACCTTGGCCCCACCTCAGGTGATTCATCCTTCTTTTATGCAAAAATTTCAGCTGGGCTTTTTTCCTTCTCTTCCCTCTTAGCATGACAACATCAGTTTTTCCTTTTTACAGTTAAAATGTTCTAATTTTTCAACCCATCCAGAACATTTTAGAATAAGTCAGAATCTCTTCTTTCCCTTTTCTCAGGTGGACTATTTAAGTACATATAATACTGTAAGCTAAAATTGACATTCAGAAGTTTGTTGCCCAGACTTCAACCATTTTTAGCAATATTATTTTGCACAAAGGTAGGGTGCAGATGCCTGATCTCCTTTCCTCTGCTTTTTACAGCTTGTCCAAGTACAGCCAGCAGTCTTAATATCCTTGAACAGAGGAAGAAACTCCAGGAAATGATCAGCCAGAAAACTAAACTGGAGATTGGGGATGTTGTCAGGGTCAGAGGTCACATTCGAACCTACAGACAGCAAAGAGAAATTCAGGCCTCCTCTTTTTGTGAGTGTTATGCACTTGTGATATATGTAACATGGTTTCTCAATTTGTAGGAAGACCCAAGCTATAAGTAAATTGCTGAATAATTGCCACTGTATTTGCTGGCATCTCATTTTTCTAATGAGGCTTGTTATTTAATAGACGAAAATAAACTACCTGAGAATGAGGCTTTCCTGGAAAGCTTGTAAAGGATAACTGGAATGAGTACAAAATTGGTAACTGGATACTGTTAACTGAGTGCCTGGCAGAGTGACTTTTCTGTGCCTTTTTTTTGTTGTTGTTGTTTCTATGTGAATTTTCTGTGTGTTGGAGTAGAACAGCCAAAATCCCAGAGAGGAATCAGTGATCTTTTATGTCACATTTCAACAAGAGTGTTAGTTGCTTTGCAGAAACAGTTAGTGTTTGTCACAGGCTCTCTAATCCTTTCTATCGACAGACAGTAATTTATGATGGTGATGTACCATGAAGCCCAAGTTTTTTTTAAACTCTTTGGTTCTGCAGAGTGACCAAGAATTCCTTAACTAAGTCTCTGAGGATGCAGGTGCTGACCCCTGTGTGTGGCTGCTGATAGGACAGCAATTGTGTGCAGTCAGTTATAGATATCCTAGGAGCTTTCTGGTTACATAACTGTTTTTCTTAGTATCTGAGTTATTGTATAAGGGCTGTTTTTCCTCTATTAAGTCTTTCAGAGACAATACTGAAAAAAAAATATTTGTAAAGAGGTCCATCATTGAAAAACTCTGCATAGATCAGATAAGGTTGAATTCCGTCTTAGATTTTAGCTAATTATGAAAAAGCTACGAACTTATCTCCAAATAGGAGTTTTATGAATATATAACCCATTCAAAGGCTAGTAATATTACCTTTTTTTGGCTAAATAAGAGCCATTCAGTTCAAAAGGCCTCTAAATTGCTTTTGCATTAGTCCAAATAAAGCTGCTTACTGTTTTTTGAGTTCATTTAATACGTCAAGATTGCTGAAAGATAAAACAGACATCCTAATTCCTGTTAAACAAGTTGTCAGAGAAAAGCATAGTCTGCAATGCATTACAGTGGTCATTTACCTCTATGCAAGATGTGAAAATGGAAGTAGTCTTTGTGAGTTTTGTTTTTATACAAATAACAGAGGACAAAATATGCCAGTTTAATTCTGGAATGTGAAAAGGTTCTGTGCTGCCTCATGTATGCATGCTTAAAAGATTGGTATGGCAACCCTGGCCAGGAATATGTGTTCTTTTCACCCTTCCAGATAAAGTGGATGATCCTATGTGGGAAGTTCAGATTTCAAGAATGCTGGAGCTCCCTTGTCTCTATAGAGAAGTTTATGATAAACCTTTCCAAGGTCCAGAGGGGGCACAGAGGTAAAGGTCTTCTCAAGACGAGTCTTGGGGTGAAGTGTAGGATTTTATTATTGTTTGTTTGTTATTGTAATGTCTGTGCAGAAAGGGCCCCACTGATTTAACCTGAGCACAAATGTACAGTAGCAGCCTGCTTTTCTCACGAAGAATTAATCACAGAATGACAGAATGTTTGAGGTTAAAAGGGACCTCTAGAGATCATCTAGTCCAAACACTCTGCTCAAGCAGGGGCACCTAGAGCATGTTGCCCAGGACCCTATCCAGGTGGTTCTTGAGTATCTCCAAGGATAGAGACTCCACAACCTCTCTGGGCAACCTATTGCAGTGCTCTCTTATGATCCATACAGATGAGATACCCACTCATAATTTGAGAAAAGAAGTAGGGCACTTGAGCAGAGGTAGCAAAATGCCATGTAGAAGCCTCTTACATCTAGGACAGTAAACTGGGGTTCGGGAATGCAATCAGCAAATTAGATGGTGGAGTGGCCTTGCTTCACTTTTGTTTTACATGTAAAGATAAGGAGCTATTTTGTCAAAATGCTTTGGACTCTGTAGCCCTGTCATGTTCCAGTCCTGAAGGCAGAACCTCAATAAACTAATCCTGGCCCCAGCTTCAGTTTGCCTTTAAAGAGTAGCTGGATGTTTATTGGAAGGTCTGATCCATGCAGTGTAACTTTAGAGACTGTGGATCTTAAATCCCAATAATGTTGCACAAAAGGACTGAAGAGAAACAGCTGGATGTTCACTGCAAGTAAAAATGGACTGTTTCAATAAAGGGTTTAGAGTTAAGAATCTTCAAAGACAGTAAAATGCCTTTTGATATTTGAAAACTTGACTAAATTCAGACAATTATTTTAAAAAATGTTGGTAGTGTATTTCTTTTTGACATGTTCTGTGTGTTCTTGTAGTGGCCCAGAGTGCCTGGATTTCTCAAATATGCTGTGTGAGAAAGTAAAAGGCTTCTTGCTACAAAACAGAATTCAAACGTTTTACCAACAGGAGCTGGAAACAATTGATACTTTTGTGTCCCTGGCCCACCAGCCTCTACCTAGTCCCAGCTGTCAGGAGGTGAGTGCATGCAACTCTTTCGGGTTTTTAGTGGAGAATGTATTGTCTTGTACTCTTTTAAGTCTAAATGGCTGCTGCTTATTATTTACAGGACCTATGAAACCTCAGGTGTTAACCTGAGACATTTAAAACTGTTCTGAAGAAAGCCATGAGAAAACTCTGTTAGTGATAATTTTGTATTGGGTCTGAGTAACTTTATGGAGCCTGCAACAGGCACCAGCTATCCAATTTTATAAATAGAATAGTATCAGAAAAAGACCTTTAGGAGTTGTTTGTGGCAAATGTTTGAGATTCTGAATTTGACCAGGAGAATGGGGTAGAGGCACTCTCTTATTTCATATTTGAAGCCCAGTATTTTAATATAGATATAAATTATGAGAGGATAGCTGCTTCATGTTATACCCTTCTTTTGCTGGACATCTCTAGTTGTGAAAGGCTATGAAAGGCAGGGGACAGAAGGTAGGATTTAACTGAAATCTGCACTGCATGTAAACAAACAGTTAAAAAAAAAAAAAAAAAAAAGCTTTCCAATGTGATAGCATTGTCTTGACTAACTTCAGAAGGGGGAATGGAACAAAGGCCATTTTGTAGCATGGTTTTATATTACTTTGCAATTTGGTAACTTGCAAGCCAGATTCTCTACTCTTGTGAAGTGGTAAATTTCTGTCAAAGTAACAGAATTACAGCTTTAACCATGTTACCAATGGCAACTCAAACTGTTAGACCAGAGTATTAAAAGTCTGACTCACTTGTTTACTTTGGGGGATTGTCTGTAAAGAAATAAATCCATGGCAGTCATTTTCACTGCCTGGTTATGCTATGCATTGTGAAGTTAAACGGGTTGTATTATGTTAATGTCAGATATTTGTTTGCTGAAACAAATAAAAAACAGTCCCCTTCAACTGAATTAAAATAATAGTGAGAAGTAGCTCAATTCTTGCTGGCTTCATTGAACTGCTTCTCATAGCTGCTTCCTGATTGATGTTTCTTTTCTTTTTGTTAAAGGCATTTTTCTTTGTTTTTAGAGGAATCATGGACGTAAGCAAGGACAGGAGCCACTCTGGTTTGTAACAGGAAAGTTTGATCTTTAGAATATGAAACATGGGACAGGGTATTTTCTAAACCATCTGGAACAGTATTAAAAGTCCATAAATATTTTACATTGAAGGAAGTAGTAGTCATTGTGACTAATACTGGTAACTTCTATCTCTGAAGTTTCAACATTTACAGAAAGATTGTAATGAATGTCTTGCAAGGCCATTTAAGAGGAACTCATGAAGAACAAGCAGAAAAACATGAAAGCCCAACAAAAACAATGTGCATCAGCATTGTTAGCAGCCTTGAAAAGCGATCATAATAATGGTTATTGTTCTTGACCCTGATGCAAAGGTGTGAGTATGTGTCCCAGGAATTTGGCCACATAGGTGCTTATTATGAACTGTCAGTTCTCTATGATCCTTTGGTATTAATTCTTTGCAAAGTGGCTTATAGCTTTTAGCATAAGAAAAACCTGCAGGTGTTACATGGCTTGAGGGCCATCAGGTGAGCTCCTAGTGATGCACTGGATGTGCAGCTTATCGTTTTGCTGCTCTGTCTTGGCAAAGGGTTGACTACCCAGTTTGGACCTCTAAAAGAATGTGGTAGACCTGATTTCTCCCTCTTCCTTTCTTTCCCCCTCTCTAGTTTTCTCAGTTGCATACTCTTCAAAACAAATGGATAAACAGTGCTGGTGATATGGAATGATAGTATTTCATGCCAGTTTGACAAGATAGGAGCTGAATGAGTTGATCAAACTGAAGACCAAAAATCACACAAACTACACACACTTGTTCACTCCTTGCCGCTTTTCTGAGTATTGAAAAGCTGGGTTACTTTGATGTATAATTGCTCTATTTTATTCTGATTCTAGTGCTTCAGCATAGCAGCTGTTAAAAGCTTGTCCTGCCCCTCTCTTGCTCTCCCTGTGATCCTAGGAGACCCCCTTCATCTCTTTCCTGACTTTTAAAGTACCTGCACAGTAAGAGAGTTATCTCCCAGTGGAATAATTCCTCCATGGAAAGGAGCTGCTATGGAGTCACTGGAAGCAGAGCAAAGCAGGAGGTGAAGATGAAAGGAGATAGCTGAGATAGTGTGAGGTGGGCAGCATCTCTGTCCTTGTCAGCACTGCACTTGAGCCCTGCACCTTTTCCATTGCTGTCGTAGTGTTGCAGTGCGTAATTTCAGTCCTAAGGGGGCCTCAGGAGGGTATCTAGCAGATATATGTCGCAGAGCTCACATCATGTCCTCTGCTCTGGTGCATACCAGGTCTCTTTTAATTATATAGTCTGCAGAAGAGAGGAAAAAGAAAGCTTTTTTAATAAAATTAACAAAAAATCAAGAAACCCTTTAGGTCTAGTGGAACATTATTTCACACAATGAATGCTTCCTCTACCTCCAAGCCTCTCCCTTATTCCATAAATACATGGCTTTTGAGTTTGGAGCAATGGGTACTGCAAGGAAAACTATAAGCAAGAAATCAAGTAAAAGTCATCTTATGCTTAGTGACATTAAAATGTATACTTGCTGAACATGTAAAAATGGGTCTGATAGATGGTTCGTTTTTAAAGAAAATTACTAGTGAACTTGATCTATCCAGTTTCCAAACTGGAATAAATATGACTTGCAGCCAGACATTTTAATACACTTGCTGCATGCTGCAACTACAATGTGTGCTGTTTTAGTGCCTCCATTCCAATTTGTGCATGTCACCAACTCGGACACATGATTTGGATTGTGCTTTCCAGGCTCTGCTGTTTGTACTTCTCCTGATTTGAATATTATCTCAAGGTCAGCAATGACACATAGTCAAAGCAGGGAGTTTTACAGTGTTTTTCATACTTACTCCAGGCCTGCGCATTATCCTGTAGGTGTAACGTGGTGTCCTTATTATACATCAGTGGTGCTACGTGTTTGTCTTGCTGCCTCTTGAACAAGCTCTATTGTTGCCTTATGCATACATACATGCATATATATATATGTAAATATTGCAAAACATATAATAGGATTTCAACACTGATGTCCAGAATTACTGTTACTAAAATTGTTGCCTCTCTAAGCCAAGGCTTAAATGTTGTGTGAGAAATTGCAAAAGATGGTTTCTATAAGTAGTATCATGTGTGGTGATACCAGGAAGCTTTACCACCACCTGGGTGTGTGGCCATTCTCAGTGTTAAATCCTTCCGGCATTCTGGTTCCTGTATCTCTTCATTCTTTGACAAATTATGGATTGTGCAGTGAGTCTGTCTTCTTTTAAAGACCAGAGAATAACTGGGTGAGTGGTACCAACCCACTAAGCAGTGTGAGGTCGATCAGCTGGTGGACAGAGATTAAATAATAATAATAATAATAATAATTCTGGAGACATGGATTTTTCTTTTGGCTTTCTTATAAAGCTATAGCTGGTGGTGGTTGTCAAAACATTTTTTGAAAGTTACTTCTCTCTCGTTTTTTTGTGAGATTCCATGTTATCAGCATTTTAGGGCATCTGAAGTTACTCACTGTGATACACAGGAATGCCAAGGAATGCCATCTTTGAAAAGATGTGAAAATTGAGCGGTAAATGCAAAATTCAGAGGAACCTATGCTCTTGCTAGTGTGCTTTGGGTCAGACATTAAATGACTTAATATTTGCAAACACTTTAAATTTGTCAGACAAATAGATTTGTAAAAGGAATGTAATGGTTAACAAAATGTGACTCGGAATTCACCACCTCTGCAGCTTTGGCACAGCTTATAACTCCTGAAATGCAAGCGTGAGATGTGAAATCACATGGGATTTCATGGTCTCAGATTTCCTCTTTTGCAAAGCCCTATAAGTACAGTAGTCACCACAAACTTCAGACCAGAAATAGTATGTATTTTTAATAACATTTACTGGTTACCTGGGGCTTGTCCAGTCTCTTCAGAGCTTTGCTTGATGAAGAAAATCACACATTTATGTATACTGGCTAGATAATGTTATTTCAAGTCCAAAAGAAATCAGAGCTGACTCAGCATAAGAGATGAGGATAAAATATTTCTGAGGAATAATTCTAGTTTTTAGAAAATAGAGATGTTTGAGGGAAGCTGCAGGATAAGAGACTGAAGTTATTTTAGGTAGACTAAAGGAACAGTTAATATAATTTTAGAACGTGCCTATGAGCTGAACTGCCCGCAGGGATGGAGCAGAGCGAGCGTGTTCTAGAGCCCTTCTCCCACGGTCGCAGGGTGAAATCAAAGGCCCCTCATCTGTTCTTTGGGAGCAGTCCCGCTGCTGTGGAGCCTCCCCCAGGCACTCTGCACGTGTGAGAGGTGCCGAGAGGCAGCAGCTGCTGACTTATTTTCTCGCTTCCAAGGCTGCCTTTCTGCCTTCCCTCTGTCAATCTCTTGATGCATGTTCTTAGTGATTCCGTTTCAGCATGGCTGAGCTGTGTGGCAGTTCCCGCAGAGTCTGCTTTTAATTTACTGAGAGGATCTCAGTGTTGAGCCAAAATGAATAACTATTGTGCTGCTTTGGAGATATTTTTATCATTTTCTTCCCCTTGGATGTTTGCTTTCACATTAAAAATTGATCATTCTTGAGGTGGTTGCTTTGCTAGCAGTCTCTTAGGTTCTTGAAGATTTATTCTTTCATTTGAAATGGGGGCAGGATCTCCTCATTTTAGATATGACTATGAGAATAATATGCTTTTGGATGAGAACCAACATTCAGTCTTTTTGCTTACAAACCCCTTCCTGCTACATTTCATGTTTGTTTCTAAAGTTTGCCAGAAGAGGCACTGTGGGGCGATGCATGATAGGGTTATTACCACTATGACTGGGATAGGGGCAACATGCAAGGTCATGCTTGTAGTTAGAACTAGTCTCTGTTACTGTCCAAACACACATAGCTGTGGTGCTTAGGGATAGACAGGGCTTTGTCTGCCTCCTTCAGCCAGGAACAGGGGAAATAAAGATTGCAAATAATAGCCATTGTTCTATGTTAATGAGCTTAAACTATTAAGCAATTATTTTGACAGACAATTTGAGAGAAAAAAATAGTTAGATCTTGTGGGTCAGAGGGAAAGAGAGATGTGACTGGCTTGTTGAAAGATTAGCTGGAGGAAAGTGATGGAGAAAATTATGAGGTATGCTAAACCCAAACCTAATATTCATCTTGGATATCTGATTTTTAACTCTTCCAGGTCAGACACATCAGTAACTAGACTTGGAAACAGTCTAAGTTTCTCTTGAGACTTGCAAATGAATGGAATGGATGTTCTGCAGAAAGGTGTTCTCTCACTGGTAGCTTAGTGTCTGTTTGCTAACAAGTGTCCATGTGAGTTCATTATGGTGCATAGTATTTGCCTGTTTCACTCCAATGGAGTGCATTTAGTGAGTGAAGTAGGATCTGGGAAGTCTGTTGGTCTTGGCCAGGATGAGATGGGAGCATTTATGGTGATGGTTGAAAAAAATGGTTTGGCAAATCTTGCTTTGGTTGCTCTGGTGTGGTCTCATTCAATCCATCATTTGCTGGTTTCTGGGAAGCAGTTGAGCTCTGTTCTCAAAGGAAACCGCAGTGAGCACTATGTACTCTCAATAGAGGAAGCAACAACTGGGGAACTGAAGCAGTCTACATATATAAATGGAGGCTGAAGGACATGGCCAAGAAACAGAGAGTAGGTCATGATCTTGATCTTATCTATTGTACTTTATCTTGTCCTCTGATTCTTTATTGACTTCCACTCTTCTACTTCACTAGCTGTCATTCTTCTTAGCTCTGCTCTACTTTAAAACAAGCCCTTTGTTTTTTTTTTTTTTTTTGCTTTCTCTTCCTTGCATCTGCTACTGTTTTCTAGTCTGTGAGCTATATCTTAGACACAGAAACTTTTGTTCTAAATCCCCTTGGTTCTGGACTTTCACACATGCTGCTCTTCTTCAAGAGGCTCTTACATCCTACCTGCCCTTAAAGCTTATTCTTTTTTTTTTCTTTTTTTTTTCACTATTATCTTCTCTAAGGTTTTTTTTGTATTTCCATCTTCATTTCTTGTGTGCTCTTTATGCTCTGCCTTTTCCCTCCAGTATGGAGAAATTCTTGAGAGCATGGCTAGAAAGTGAGCAAAATGGGAGACAGAAAATAAATACTATTCCTGCCTAAATTATTACCAGTTTACTTCTTTCCTTAATGCCTCAGTTTCAATTCAAGAGATTGAAATCCAATCCCTAATGCTTGAATTCTCCTTGAATGTTATCTTACAAAGCACTTGTATTCCAGTCTCCTCCCCTATGCCTTATAAAGGCTATTCCAAAAGAAGAGAATTCTCAGTACATTATTAAGTAGTTACTGTATGCAAAAAAGGCAGTTAGGAGATCTTGCCATTGTTAAGGAACCAACTTCTGATACTTCTTTAAAGCCTGAGATGTTGGTTAGGTTATATACAACAGATGCATTTTTGTACATTTAATAATTCATAGATCATTTTAACAAAATCATCTGAATTCTTCTCTCTTGAAACTAACTGGAATTTTTACTATCAGCTTTAGTGTGGCTGAGATTTATCACAACTTAATTCTTTTTTTTCCCCATGCAGGTGGATTCAAAGGGTGACCCAAGCTCTAAACGGATTCACAATGTTTTTAAGGAAGCAGTAAGGATGCTACAAGAAAAAGGAGTGGTTTTCCAGAAACCTAGTAGCTCCAAGGACTTATACCATGTAAGGAACTGAGCTGTTATTGCAAACCTCTTCTGTGGGATGGCTGTATTTCACGATCTTAGTAGAAACATTTTGGAAGGGGAAACTGGACTTCAAAATGCTCTCTGTTTACTCAGAAGGCTTATCTGCTTTTTTCTTCGCTTCTACCTCTTACATCACTCACTAATTTTTTTTTTGTGTAAGTCAGCACTAGTCTCACTGCTGCAATTCCAGGTGCAAAACTGTGCACTGTTGCAGCAGAGACCACCAAAGTCTGGGACTTGAGACAGTTCTTTTTGTCAGGAGTAGGTTGAAAACCTCTCTGCTGAGTCACTTGCTGTCCTCTGAGATTGATTCTAATAAATCATGTTCTTTGCCTAGTTCATGCTAAAATTACTGAAAAATAACAGAAGATTTTAACATTAATCATTAATCTTTGTGACCCTGTGTGTGCAGGGGGGGTTGGACTAGATGATCTCTAGAAGCCCCTTCCAACCTTAACGATTCTATGATTCTATGATCTTGGAGTAAGTAAAGCATGAAGATCACAATTATGATGGTGTTTGTTTAGAATACATCATGGCTTCCAATTCTTTCTTAACAGCCTGGCTCTTTGCTGCAAAATAGACTGCTATAAAATGCCCTTTTCTTTTGTTTCTTCTAGGTGACTGACCATGATAAGGAGCTGCTTAAAGTGACCCTAGATGTGGTCAAGGAAGACTGTCAAAAACCCAGGCGTAAGTAGCAGTGCAATCAGGCCCCTGATGAGCTGTGCTAACGTTTGAGTGTCTCCTCCTGCTGCTGGATTAGATGTGATTCTTGTCCTTCCCTCTGAACTCGAAGCTCAGTTGGTGATGAAGGAGTAGGTAAGGAGGAGTACAGGAGTATCTGCCTGTGAGTGTGAGAAGAAGGGTAAGAGGCATAGCCAGCAGGAAAACAAATGTCTGAGATTTGAAATGAGCAGTCGTTATTCTGGATCTACAGAATATTATATTTTGGGAAGAACTAAGTGTAATGAAGTGTAGATTGGCACCTGGCCGCTGCTGCTTTGTGCTGTGGATAAATAGCAAACCTTGTAAGATCAGTTTTCACAGGGAAGTTGTCACTGAAGTGACAGTATGGAAGGGTGAAATCCCTGTCTCCATTAAATCAACAATAAAAGTAATGACAATTGGAAAAATCTCTGTAGGCTTTAACTAAGCATAGGGCTTAGGTAATTGTTTTATACAAGTAAGGATTTTCAATCTATATGAAAGACATACACTTTATATAGCTTCTAAATTATTCCTGTCCGTCATATGCATTGTGTTTTATTACCATAATGATAGTTTATGCTTGACTTGGATGTCTACTAATTACATTCATGAAGTGCTACAGAGTTTCTTTCAATTCACTGGGCAGAATGTGACAGCAGGGATCACTTGCTGCTGGAGTGCAGCTATTTGTGGGGTGGAACACACTATAGTGCAGAATAAATGACTGCCTAGAATCATGGCATATAATCTTCAGTGTGCTTGTATGCTTATACTGTAATATTATAGCACTATATTCAGCAGAGGACTGCTGAAGTCCTTGTAGTGCTTCATGAGATATTGGGAAATTTTTCCAGTCAATAAAAGGAGTTACGTCAGAGAAAAAATAGGACTTTACCGATTTCTGAGGCCTCAAAGCCATACTTTTCCTACTGAACAGAGAACAAATATTAACTGCATTGCAGAACCCCTTATTCTCTGTGAAGCTTTCTATCTGCATATAGTTACTAGCTGTAAAGAGCACAATTTCCAGATCAGTCTGTCTTTCTCTGTTGACTTTCAAGAAGACTGTTTCAGTATTCTGGTCATTGATAATAGAAGATTTCCACGTCATCAGGAGGAAAAGTTAAAACTCTGTGAAAGATCAAATTGGAAATAAGCAGTTTGCACCTTCTCAAAAAACAAAAATGCAAAAAAAAAAAAAAAAAAAAGAGGAGAGGGAGAAAGCTGCAAAGACTTGAACCAAAATATCGAATGGACAGGATTTTGTATTATCACTCGGTGCTAGTGAGCTCTAGTCTAACTGTTGGTCCCCCTCTAGTGGTCAGCTGCAAAGTTAAGCAGCTGCTTGGCCTGGGCTCATGAGCAGGCTCTTAGTGAGGGAACACAAATGTGCCAGCACATCAACTTCTTGCCCTTTTCCTTCAAGAGCAGTATTAATCTTCCATGGCAGGAAGACTGGTTTACGATAAAACCAACATCTTCTACCAATCAGTTGCTTCTCTGCCAGTTTCCAAGGCAGAGCCTCACCCATCGCTTTAGTTGTGACGCATTCTCAGACCCAACCCAGTTGCCAGGAATTGCTGTACAAATAGATATATATACACATATATATAAAAATATATATATAAAGTTTCAACATGACTACTCAAAGCTTCACAAAGCCTGATCTGCAATATGCCTACGTGACAAGGCTAGCCTGAGGTTCTAACTGTATTTCCAAATATGCTGAACTTAAAAAGCCCGTATGTAAGGCTATTATGAGTGTGTCTGGAGATTTAAGACAACTGGAGAGGATGATGCAGTCTCATTCCAGACTGAACTGTAAAATGGTAGACTTAATCTAGTCCTGTTTCTTTTCTTGTCATATTGGCTCTGTTTCTAGGCTTAGATGAGGCTAATATTTGAGACAATAAAAACATAAACATTTGAAGTTGCATTTAACATGTCCAGGATATACCCTTGTGCCAAGTGCCCACGAATATATAACTCATGTCTCACCTGATGTTGGAAATAGGGCAAGAAAATCAGAGCCTGCCTTTCTTCAGGAGATGGAGAGAACCTAAATCCCAATATATTTTAAAAAATGATGTTTTTAGGACTGCATCATTTTAATATTTTCTGCTGCAAGGAGTATGTCATCTCAAAGGCAGTGGGGTCTTTCTCGGAGTAGCCCAGGAATATTTCTGGGATACTTGGATACCTGTAGCTGCTCCAGAATGCCATTTCCCACCAGCATCTGGGAAAAGGCTGATGTTGAGTAACACCTGAGTCACTGTAATTTAATTCATCATGGCTTAAGCAAAGTTACGGTGAATCAGGGATGAGAACTCTGACTTTCTTATGACAAACCTGTGACTAATGCAAAATGCAGCTACCTGCTTTTGTTAAGCAGTTGTTAAGACTGCGGAGGCAGAATGCTCTATTCTGTGCTTATTCATTCTAGGATGGTGGGTCCATGTTTGGCTACCAGCCACTAAGATCTTTCATTACACTATATCACAGACTAACAAAAGAAATGGAGAAAAGAAATTACTTGCCTGAATCACTGTGCAGTTCCTCCCAAACTGTATATTTGCCAACTCCTAGTGCCTGTGTATCTCTACTAATGACTTTTCTCATAAGCTTCTAGGACTGTTTGGGGCCCAGGAATTCGCTAAAATGAAATAAAAGTAGCAAACACAAAAGCCACAGACCTCCCTGGCCCCAGGCCTTAGAATCATAGAATCACAGAATGCCTAAGGTTGGAAGGGACCTCCAGAGGTCATCTAGTCCAACCCCCCTGCACACG